>OY804593.1:67031578-67622147 GCA_963680895.1 Fragum sueziense
GGGCCCCTATTTAGGAAGAGAGGGGGCCAATTGGCCCCCTTTGGAAAAATCCTGGCTGAAACACTGCTTCAAGTCTACACCGTTCACAATTGCATTATGTCTACACCGTTCACAATTTGTTATGAAAATATAACCACACCGTACATAAAACACAGAAACTGCACCGTTGTGTCTGCATATTTTCACTCTGACTACACCGTTGTCTGGCCATTTAATAAACACAGTGTTTGTGGTCATTCTAGACATTTTTGTGTAAAATAACAGTAACCATAGAAAAGAGCATGTTAAAGACATCCAAGTAAGAGCGATAGTTTGTTCCCTAGTTCGCTGATTACTATGTAATCATCCTTAAAAGGGCAACTTTCTCGCTTCGAAAAAAGTTTTCCGTGTTGGGCTGTCTTTGCACAACGACTGAGTACGATAGGACAACACTGGTACTTTGATATATAGAACCGTTGATAGGTATACATTTCCCCTGTATAATGATATCAGTATCAAGGCAAGATACGACCGTTTAAGAAATTTATCAATGAAAAACTAAGACACCTACCTCTCATGCTGTATTGTTGTCGCCATCTTTGAATGACTACACAAACCTAACGTACAACTTACATCACAGTGAGTTCGATACTTTAGATTTAGGCTATAGACCTTTTTAGCTCACCTGAGCACGAAGTGCTCATGGGGAGCTATTGTGGTCACTCACCGTCCGTCTGTCTGTCTGTCTGTCCGTTCACATTTCTTTAAACATCTCCTCCTAAACCAGTTGGTCTATTTTGACCAAACTTGGCAGGAATGTTCCTTGGATGACCCTTTTCAAAACTTGTTCGCGGATTTGATTCGTCAAAAAATGTGGGCGTGGCAGGGCGTGGCTTATCGGACTTAGAGAAATGCTAAGAAAATTCTTTAAAAATAAACTATTGGCCCAATTTGAACCAAACTTGGCAGAAATGTTCCTTGGGTGACACTCTTCAAAATTTGTTGGTGAATTTTTGATTTGTCAGGAAAAGTGGGCGTGGCAGGGCGTGACTTATTGGACTTGGAGAAATTCTAAGAAAATTCGTTAAAAATCAACCGTTGGCCCAATTTGAACCAAACTTGGCAGGAATGTTCCTTAGGTGACTCTTTTCAAAATTTGTTTGCGAATTTTTGATTCATCAAAAAATGTGGGTGTGGCAAGGCGTGGCTTATCGGACTTAGAGAAATCCAAAGAAAATTCTTTAAAAATCAACCATTGGGCCAATTTGAACCTAACTTGGCAGAAATGTTCCTTGGGTAACCCTTTTCAAAACTTTTTGCAAATTTTTGATTCGTCAAAAAAAGTGGGCGTGGCAAGGCGTGGCTTATCGGACTTAAGAGAAATGCTAAGAAAATTCTTTAAAAATCAACCGTTGGCCCAATTTGAACCAAACTTGGCAGTAATGTTCCCTGGGTGACTCTTTTCAAAACTTGTTTGCAAATTTTTGATTCGTCAGAAAAAGTGGGCGTGGCAGGACATGGCTTCTCTGACTTAAGAGAAATCCTAAGAAAATTCTTCAAAAATCAACCGTTGGCCCAATTTGAACCAAACTTAACAGAATTATTCTTTGGGTGACTCTTTTTAAAATTTGTTTTCGGATTTTGATTCGTCAGATAAAGCGGGCGTGGCAGGGTGTGGCTTATCGAAGTTAGAGCCTAAGAAAATTCTTTAAAAAACACATTGGGCCAATTTGAACGAAACTTAGCAAGAATTTTCCTTGAGTGACTTTTAAAAATGCGCACACAAATTTTCTTTGTCGTCTAAAAATGTGGGTGTGGAAGGGCAGTGTTATCAGACTTAGAGAAATCATACGAAAACTCTTTAAAAATGAAGCATTGGGCCAATTTGAACCAAACTTGGCAACAATGTTCCTTGAGTTACCCTTTTCAAAATTTGTTCACGAATTTTTGATTTGTAAAAAAAAGTGGGTGTGTCACAAACTTCTTTCAGGTGAGCGATATAGAGCCATTCTGGCCCTCTTGTAATTAAATGAAGATACAATCAAAAGAATGGATGGTACTAGTTGTGATATTTTAGTAGCATGCAGCTTTTGAAAGCCTTGGAGAGAAGGAGAAAATGCTTTTGTTTGACACTGACTTTATTCCCTATCACTGCTACTCATGAATGAGATATTTTAGCAACTTGGTGTTTATAAAAGATCTTCCTCATTGTTTTTGAATAACACTGTTATTTTATCTCTTTTCTTTACAGGTTATCATCCATTTAAATGCGACCAGTGCACCTTCACATGCGTACAGAAATACCAACTAACCTCTCACATGCGAACACATAATGGCCTCAAGCCTTACAAATGTACCCAATGTAACTTTGCAGCAGCGTGGAATGTGCAACTGAAGGACCACATGAAAGTTCATGGCATGACTAACATAGTCGTGTGTGAGAGGTGTAATATTTTCTTCAAGGATATGCGCTCGTACAACACACATGTGAGTAAAGAACATCCGAAAGAAGGGCGACAGATACAGACGGACGCCATAGCAATACCTCCGCCAATACAACCTGTGATTCAGCCTATGGCTCAGTCATACAACACACACGGTCATCATATTGTGATTCAACCTTTAGAACCTGTGAACTTTATGAGTCAACAAATGCAACTACCGGTAAATGCATTGCCCAATAATCCTGGGTTTTAACCCTTTCCCGAACAAGACCTGGTTTTGACGTCTCTAATAGAAAAGGCTTGGGAAAACATTGAAACAAAAGAAGAAACTGCTGATAACCAGCAGTTTCTCCTTTTGTCTAAATATTTTCTATGTCATATTTTACAGAAGTTCTATCTTTAATAACTTCCATTTTGTCATTTGTGGCAGTTTTTTAAGTGGATTACCCTAAAATTTGCAGTTTGGGAAAGGGTTAAACAATAAATCCATTCCCAAATACAAAAACTAGGGTGGTCCAAATTCAAAGGTGTTGCAGATGACAAATGTAATGATTTGAAAATTTGGATATTTGAAGATCATACATGTAGTATGGAAACCTTTGATGAAAAGGGATAAAAGGCTGGTCATCAGCACTTTCTTCTTTTCCCTCAACAATTTCTGAAGCCTTCTGTGTTGTAGACATCAAAAACATGCATTGTTTGGGAAATGTTAGTTTACAGAATTATTATTATCTAAAGCTAAGATTGTGTAGATCGTTCTTTATATTGTACCTGATTTGGCGTATTTGGGTCTTATTTTTAGCGTGACTATTCATAGAAATAGGGGGGTATTTTAGTCACTCGGGCGTCGTTTTTGGTGTAATGCTTTGGTTAAGTTTTCATGTGCAAGTTTGTCGAAACTTGTTTCTACTATTGATTTTGCTCTGAAACTTTGCACATGCCTCTGTGACCATAATATCAGCCTCTAGATAAAGATTTGTTACTATCCAGCACTTGATAGTCGTGCTTTGCTGTCCTGAGACAGCTCTTGTTTGAGATCTAGTTCAGATTGATTTGTGTTTACATTAATCCTTTCCCAAACAGAGCAATTTCACATTGGTCCAATTTGAATGCTGCTGCAGTGGACAAAATGGTTGCATATAAAGATCTATATATAATTTAGTTAAAAAAAGAAAACTTGTAGCCAAAATAAGAAAAATTTCTTTTCTTTCTGGGATTTGAAAACCAGGCCCCGGTTTCTCGAAAAAACTTAAGTACGTTCTCATGCTCAAATCCGAGCACCGTGCTCAAATCGCATGAAATCCATGTGAGCTTCAATCAAATACCCTTCAACGTTGGAGAGTATCCCTTTGAAGTTGAGCATGTTTTCATGAGAATGTACTTAAGTTTTTTCGAGAAACCGGGGCCAGGTCATGTTTGAAAAATGGTTAAGCATGTTGGCCAGACTGCAGAGCCATTCCTAAAAATTCTACGAAAAAGAAATCTTTGGAAAATGAAGAAAAGAATATAATCTGCATTTCTCTCTTTTCAATCAATGTTTTTCAAAACTGTTGTTAGGTAACATTAACCCAAACAAGACATAGTTTTGACGTCTAATAGAAGAGGCTTTGAAAAATATAGAGGCAAAAGAAGAAAATTCTGATCAGCAGCAGTTGATTCCTTCAATATCATCTGTACCATATTGGTTACAAATCTTATCTTTATCTACAACTACTTTGTCTGCTTTCAAATGGACCAGTCTAAGATTGTTTTATTTGGGAAAACTGTTAATGCTGTTGATATATATTTGTGAAGTTTGTATATTTATGTATATTTATTAAGAAGTGATTTACTATTACATTCATTTTGATATTCTTTTATATGTGCCTATCATGAGAAGTAAGGGAATATGAAATTCATGAAATGAACTTCCAAAAACCTGATACAAATAGTCATGTTCAGTGTAAAGCTATTATATACTGTATAGCACTTTATTTCTAAGGGGTCCAAAATCTGCAGTTTTTCCAAATTAACCTGTTTCAATTTCTGTGCAACATATTTATGCAGTCTCTCACTTTGCTTTATTAAAGATTTAATTTCTGTGATATTAAAATCAATTTTGGTCAATATCAAACATTTTGAAATACTCTTTTCAAAGATGATGCTTACAAAATATTTAAATTACTATATGAAGGTAACAGGATAATCCCATACATTAATCTATAATTTTGTTATGGGCAACAACCACTTCATTCCAGGTTAAAATTTTGTGGAATTTATTTCTGAGGTGCTGTCCATGACCGCAGAAATAAAGTCCCTGCAGGAAATAAGTGCTATACAGTACTGCAAAATAATGCAATAATTTTGTATTCAAATCCATTATTGTTTGTTGATGTTTGTTTTTATGCTCCCTGAAAAAAATTCGGGGGAGCATATAGTCGCCACGCTGTCCGTCCGTCTGTCCGTGTATCCATCCGTCCACTGCCAGATCTCAGTAACCCTTGGCCCAAATTCAATGAAACTTCACATGTGAACTCCCTAGGATAATCCCTAGGAACCTTTTTTCGTTTTTTTTTTAGCTCACCTGAGCACATAGTGCTCAAGGTGAGCTATTGTGGTCGCTCACCGTCCGTCGTCCGTCCGTCTGTCCGTCCGTTCACAATTTCTTTCAACATCTTCTCCTCCTATACCATTTGGCCAATTTTCACCAAACTTGGCAGGATTGTTCCTTGAGTTACCCTTTTCAAAACTTGTTCGTGAATTTTTAATTCGTCAAAAAATGTGGACGTGGCAGGGTGGGGTTTATCAAACTTTTAGAGAAATCTTTAAGAAAATTCATTAAAATCGCATTATCAGCCATGCTGTATCAGGTTTCATGTAATATAAGCAAAGACCCGGTGATGTTTATAAAAGACCGATGATGTTTATGCAAGACCGGTGAAAGATCAACAAGACCGGTGAAAGATAAACTAGACCGTCCAGAATGGACCTGCATCTAAAAGTGGGCAAGTACAATCTATTTGTTATTGAAGCTTTAATGCCTATGTTGTTGGTACTCATTTGAATAATCTTGATTAGATCATTCAAATGAATACCAACAGCACTGGGTTTGATTAACATTGAAAGATATTTTACAATTTGGAAAGCCAGTAACCTCTTTTATTTGTTTCTCTATTTACTTAAGGATTATCTCAATGCTTAAACCCTTTCCTGAAAAAGCCTGGTTTTGACACCTTATTATTATTAGAATAGGCTTGGGAAATATTGAGTCAAATGAAGAAAATGTTGATAATCAGCAATGTTCTCCCTTTGCATCAATATTTTATGTGCTATGTACTATACATGAATCCTTCCTTTATCCATATCAATTTTTTCTTCTCCAACTCCTTTCAAATTGGGGTTGTCTGTTCCTTTTCTGTTTGGGAAAGGATTAAGCTCTTTCCCAACCATATGCAGGTTTTGCCTGGGAAAATGTTATTGGCCTGGCGAAAGAAGAAAATGCTGATAGCCTGCATTTTCTCCTTTTGCCTCCTCATTTTCTTTCCAATTTTGTACATGAATGCAGTCTTACTCAACATTCTGGTTTGTCATTTACAGCAGCATTGAAATCTGTAGCTCTGATGTTATGTTGTTAGGAAAAGATTTAACCAAAATCAAATCCTAATTTTGTTCAATGAATATCGTATTTCCCCTATGTTGTGAGTTGATTTATAGGTTACATATCAAAATGATAAAGAGAGCAATGTTTGACAATCTTTTCGCAAATTATAAGGCCTAAAATTTTTTTGAATAGTTTTATTATGCCCCCATATCGAGAGATAGGGGCCATATTGTTTTACTCATGTCCGCCTGTCTGTCCTTCTGTCTGTCCGAAAACTTAACATGCGAACTTAACATTGGCCTTTCTCCAAAAGTATTCGACATACAAAGCTCCAATTTGGTATGTAACTTTATTTTAATGAAATCTATCTTTTCCATGCAATATGACCTTCCTCAAGGTCATGTGTTTACCCTTATCAATCATTTATACAAAAACATATGATAACATTTTAGAAAAATGGCCATTTCGGGAGCATTTGTGTTTCACAAATACATCTTGTTATCATGATGTTGCAGCTTCTTGTGTTTAGCCTGATCGGAACAGAAAGTCCCTAGTTATATGCCTTTACATGTGACAAAATTGCCATTTTCGCTTATGTCATCTTGGTTCAGGTGAGCGATTTAGGACCATCATGGTCCTCTTGTTTAATTTGAGGCTGTGTCATGGAAAAAGAGGCCTTATGTAAAACATAGTTTTTCTCTAAATTTCTCTTCAATTAATGGGCAGAATGTAATGAAATTTTAGTTTTATGTGATGAATGAGATGTTCTAGACCATATTTTATAAATAATGTGTGTACAAAAAATGCACCATGGGAAAAGGGGGCTTAATGAATGATAGTTTTTATTTTGTGACGAACACTTATTCGGGGAGCATAATCCGTCTGTGACGGCTCTTGTTTTCAAAATAAAATTGTCAATTTATTATACAGGAACAGGTAATGTTTTAGCCCAGATCAGCAATGCTGCAGTCTGGGTAAACCCTGCACATTTTCTGCTAGTCTGTCTAATTCGACATGTTTGATAATTGATGGATTGAATTTTAAGTGATAAGTTAATGATAATAAAACATATTATGAATTATAATGGATGTACCAGTGTTTTCATGATAATTCCATATTCTTGACCCTTTACCCATTACGGCTCATTGACTCGTTTTGACTCCTTTAAAGAGAAAGTCTTAAGAAAATATAGTGGAAAATGAAGAAATTGCTTGTGATAAGCAATTTCTTCATTTCCCACAATGTTTTCTACACAAAATGACAAAAAAATGTAAAAGATCACACTCAAACATTTTTAACTGTCGTCTGCAACATCTTTGAATTTGAACCAACACAAAATTTTGTCGTTTGGTAATGCATTAATTTGCATTCTGGTCCAAAATGAAAGCATCTGCTCTACAAAACAATTACCAGTACCAGCAATGACCCTTTCCGAAACAACACAATTGTAATTGTAGTTTAACCCATTTCCACGCAGTGACACCTTTTGAGGCCCGACAAGACTTTGGAAAACATTTTTGAAAATGAAGAAATTGCTTGTGACAAGCAATTTCTTCATTTCCCACAATGTTTTCTACCCCAAAAGGCCAGAAAAAGTTAAATTTAATGCACTTAAAATTGTCATATGCAACATTTTTGAATTTGGAAAAGTCTAAAATGTTGCTGTTTGGTAATGGGTTATTGAAGCCTTTGCCAAAGAAACATGAAAAGGATTTGATGTCCCTAGTAGAAATTACTTGGCAAAACATTGAGACAAAATAAGTAAATGGTAGTGACTATCATTTCTCCTTTTGCCTCAATATTTTGTTCTGTATTATTTTTATGGACAAGCATTTTGTCATCTGCAGATTCTTTCATATGGGACTACCCTTAAATTTTGTTGTTTGGGTAATGGGTCAAGATTGGCTTTGACCGATATCCTTTCACTATCCATTTAAGAACTATCAATCATCTGCAGTGATATTATACTGGAATGGACGATATAAAGAATCAAACCAACTGCAATTGACGAAATTATAGATCTATATAGGGTAGGAATCATTCATAATGATAAAGAAAATATAACTACCAGTTGTATTTTTTTCTAATGATGTTTTCTAAATATTGTCTGCCATGTTAAAAAATGTCATAACTACAGCTTATTGAAGCTGTAGTTATGTCACTTTCGAATGTGACCGACGATATGTTTTGATTGCCTGGAAGAAGAACGCTTTAGAAGACATTGGAAGAAGAATGCTGCTAACCTGCATTTTCTCAGTCCTCTCTGTGTCATAAACTTGACATATTCTGTTTAAAGTGACATTTATTTTGTTTTCTGCACTATCCTTACTTTGGGTTTGTTTAACCCTTTCCAAAACAAGATCTTGTTTTGACATCCTTTGTAGGGGAATTTGGGAGAAAAATTATGCAAAAGAAGAAAATGCCAATAAGCAGCATTTCTTTTTTGGCCTCGATATTTTCTGTGCTATGTGGTACACAAAACCATTCTTTATTAACCTGTTTTGTCCTTAGCAGTAGCTTCCAATTTGGACTGGCTATAAAGTTTTGTTAGCTAGAAAAGATTGATTGAATGGGGTTTAAAGCCTCAATGCCGCTTTCAACTGCTTTGGTCATATCCCATGACTGGTGCACCTACCAATGGGTTCCTGACATGTCTTGACATCCTTAGTAGACAATGCTTGGGCAAACATTGCGGCAAAGAAGAAAATGCTGATAATCAGCATTTTCTCCTTTTGCCTCAATATTTTCCATGTAATTGTTTGCAACTTCCATACACACAGTAATGGATATTTGGTCTCTTGCGGCACCTTTTTAGCTCACCTGAGCACAAAGTGCTCGAGGTGAGTTATTGTGGTCACTTTTTGTCCGGCGTCCGTCCGTCAACATTTGGGGTGTTTACACTCTAGCATCCACAAAAGTTAAGCAATCTTGATCAAACTTGGTAAAAGCAAGTAGGATCATAAGTTCTCAGACAAGTTCGATTATGGGCCTGATCGGACCAGAATCTGCTGAGTTATCTGCCCTTGAATGTCAAAAAATGCTGTTTTTAAGTTTGATTACACTCTAGCATCTACAATTATTGATCAATCAAGACAAAACTTGGACATAATGTTGGAGACCATAAGATCTCAGATGAGTTTGATTTTCAGTCTGATCTGACCAGAAAGATTAGAGTTATGCGCCCTTGAATTGGGCAAAATTGCCATTTTTGGCTGTTTTCGACCTCATTTACACTCTAGAATCTACAATTATTTACCAATCAAGACAAAACTTTCACACAATGTTGGGGAGCATAAGATCGTGGATGAGTTTGATTTTCAGTCTGATCTGATCAAAAATCCAGAGGTATGTGCCCTTGAATTTGACAAAATTGCCGTTTTTGGCTATTTTCGACTTTGTTTAACCATTAGAATCTACATTTATTTACCAATCAAGACAAAACTTGGACACAATGTTGGGGACCATAAGATCTCGGATGAGTTAGATTTTCAGTCTGATCTGACCAGAAATATGAGAGTTATGCGCCCTTGAATTGGGCAAAATTGCCATTTTTGGCTGTTTTCGACCTTATTTACACTCTAGAATCTACAATTATTAATAAATCAAGACAAAACTTGAACACAATGTTGGGGAGCATAAGATCTTTGATGAGTTTGATTTTCAGTTTGATCTGATTAGAAAGTAGAGAGTTATGTACCCTTGAATTTGAAAAAAATGCCGTTTTCTGCTGTTTTCCACCTTGTTTACTCTCTAGAATCTACAATAATTAATCAATCAAAACAAAACTTGGACACAATGTTGGGGACCATAAGATCTTGGATGAGTATGATTTTCAGTCTGATGTGATCAGAAAGTCAAGAGTTAAGTGCCCGTGAATTTGATAAAATTTCCGTTTTTGACTGTTTTCGACCTTGTTTACACTCTAGAATCTACAATTGTTACTCAATGAAGACAAATCTTGGACATAATGTTGGAGACCATAAGATCTCAGATGAGTGTGATTTTCAGTCTGGTCTGACCAGATAGACGTGAGTTGTGTGCCCTTGAATTTGGTAAAATTGCCATTTTTGGGTGTTTTCGACCTTGTTTACACTCCAGAATCTACTATTATTTTATTAACCCTTTCACTGCCATAGGCGACTTGTCGACTATAGGGGGTCCCTGCCATAGGCGACTTAAGTCGACAAATTTATGGGGGCGTAATATATGAGTACCCACAACATAAAAAAGAAAAAAAATATTGTCATTTAATTAATTACATTTAAATTTTGGTCACATATAGGTGCTTAATTTCTCTGTATGTGCTGAAAATTCGAAAGGAATCCATCAAATGAGTCAAAAGTTATGCATGGTTTTGTGTACAGAGTATCGATTCTTGGAAATTTCTTCGAATTAATTCAGCAGTGAGAAAGGCGTCCGAAAAAAATATTTGGCAGTGAAAGGGTTAAAAAAAACAACAATTCTTGGCACCATAAGAGCTCGGATGAGTTTGATTTTCACAACGTTATTGACCATAAGTTCATATTCAGTCTTAAAGTCATAAATATCAAATGAATTGAACATAAGTCTTGCTCATATCATTTCGGTTCAGGTGAGCGATATAGGACCATCATGGTCCTCTTGTAATCCTTTCCCAAACAAGACCTGGTTTTGACGTCCCTAATAGAAAAGAATTGAGAAAACATTGTAACAAAAGAAGAAACTGCTGATAACCAGCAGCTTCTCCTTTTATCTCAATATTTTCTGTAACATATTTTACACAAATCCTATCCTTACTTGCATCCAGTTTGTCTTTTGTGGCAGTTTTTGGAGTGGATCGCCCTAAAATTCTGTCATTTGGGAAAGGGTTAAATCGGAACAGTCCAAATTTTTGCTGTTTGGGGAAGAGTTAAATCTGCCTACAGCTGCTGGTCTCTAACTTCATATCCACTGGTTCACATCCATTGACTCTTGTCAAATGAAAGGATCTTGGTCCAGCAAGGGTTCAAACCAACAGCGCTTTGATTGTTAGACTAAAGTTACCAATTAAGCTATGTGGGCTAGGCTCATCTGGAAAAGAATTTCTTTCCCAAACAATTTTAGGGTGGATAAACTTGAATACTGCTGCAGATGCCAATATTCAAGTACCGATAAACAACAGCTGTCCACGGACTATTTGATTTTTTGGGGTTTAACGCCGTTTCAACTACTAAGGTCATATCACGGCCGCTGGATCACCTAACCATGGATTCCTGGTATTTCTCTCACCAGTACTACCACAACACCCTACCGAGCCTCCAGCTGCTCGCCCACATAGGTTCATGATATCAAACCACTGATGGGTGACATTTTTGCACGGGTATATGCCGCGGCTGGGTATCGAACCCGGGACCTCTTGAATGAGAGGCAGATGCGTTACCAACTGTGACATGGGCGCAACCAATTTTATGGTGGATAAACTTGAAAGCTGCTGCAGATGCCAATATTCAAGTACCAGTAAACAGCAGTTGTCCACGGACAATTTGGTTTCAGTTTCAACTGCTGTGGTCATATTGCGGCGGCTGGAGCATCTAACTGTTGATTCCTGATATTTCTTTCACCAGTACTACAACAATATCTAAACTGAGCTTCCATCTGCACTCTCACATAGATGATTTACATCCATTGATGAGAGACAAATGCGACCCCTGGATTGACATAACCAACTGAGCTATCGGGGCTCAACAGACCATAGACAAGGTTGCTTGCCTATTTCAGCTAAAACGAGTTAAGTGTATCAAATACGAACGAAAAATGTCCCACTATAGTTTCGGTCTTAGATTTTTCACATTGACATATTTCGGTTTTACTATCAATTGACTACTTGAATTTAATAAATATTTAAAACATGACTTAAGTGTTTCTAATTTTGCGACATTTAATGAATAAAATATTTCATGGAACGAAAAATGGCGTAACGTAATTCACAGACACGTAATTCACCATTTTGAACATACAATAAAATTCCACAGGTAATAATTCTGAAGAGAAATGTTCTTCTTGGTTTATGTAATCTACACATGTGTAGGTACATGCCAAACTATGTATTTAACTTAAGCGTTGATTGTGTGAAATTTTAAAAAGCATTAACGTAATTCACATTTACTGCTCCTTGAGCGGGGTACCTTCCTTCATTGCAAAGTGTGACTTACTATAATCTACTGCTACTTTCAAGAGTAATACAATGTGTTTGCACATGCTGTTGACTATTTATAAATGATATTTAATATCATGTATTCAAAACATGGTTTCGTTTTAGGATGTGTGTAAAACTAAATAACGTAATTCACACCAGACCATGGGACATATGCATAATTGTTTGCAGAAAAATGCATTTATCTTAAATTTCTTTATTTTACCACTAAAACAATTTGGAAAAGCTACTGGTTGGGATACTAGGTATACTGTATATGTATTATATATAATACTCTCCGTACAAAAGTGATGAACTGGACCACCCCCGAGGTGGGACAGCTGTTTTTTACCCATTTTCCGACTTATCGAGACATTACTCTCATATATTTCATCAGATATATGGGGTTTTGTTATTATTTCTAATTGACCACCCCTATGACATTATGTTAAAGACGATTCATCAATATAATTGTACAAACATAGCTTCTTAGGTCCATGGGACAGGTATTTCTCGTATTTGATACACTTAACTCGTTTTAGCTGATTTAAGAGATTTTCACAAAAAAAGGTCAAACAACAAAGTCATGAGGTCAACGGTCATGTTCCCAAATGAAAGGTCTTAGCAATGTATCCATGATGTAAATGTTTAGGTTGCATCTAATAATGCGTAAGATATAGGCCAGGTTAAAGTTTTTGAAAAGTTGGATCAAACTGCAAGGTCAAAAGTCTCAATCCCAAAAGAAAAGTCTTGGCAAAAGGTATTTATGTGTAAAATGTTAAGGCTCTATCTCAGTGTCGGACACGGCCTTAGCGCAGTTAGTAGCGCATCTTCCTCTCACTTGAGAGATCCCGGGTTCAATACCCGGCTCAGGCAAATTCCCATTCTGACAAAATAGTACCCACCAATGGTTTGATATTGTTAGCCTATGTTGGTGAGCAGCTGGAGGCTCAGTTATGGTGTTGTGGCGGTACTGGTATGAGAAACAACAGGAATCCATGGTATGGTGCTCCAGCCAGCACGATATGACCATAGCAGTTTCTAAAAAGTAGTTCAAACTCAGAGGTCACAAGTTCAAAACTCATGGTCCCAAATGAAAGGTATAGGCAGGAGCTATCAATGTGGGAGTATCAAGTCTTTATAGCATAGTTCATGAGATATGGACGAGATTGAAGTATTTGTCTATATAACCAATGCTGACGATACTAGGGCTGTGACATTAGCTCTAGATGGATATAATGTAGTGGCTGCAGAAGCATAATAATTTGAAAAACAAAAATGTCTGTGTGTATCAATGTTTAATAGATCTACATGTATAACTTTGTCTGCAGAAACAATCGAAATGGAGCTGTTTCAACCCTTTCCCAAACAAGACCTGGTTTTGACGTCCCTAATTTAAAAGGCTTGGGAAAACATTGAATCAAAAGAAGAAACTGCTGATAACCAGCAGTTTCTCCTTTTGTCTCAATATTTTCTATGCCATATTTTACACAAATTCTATCTTTAATAGCCTGGGAACATGCGTACTCGCAGTACTTATCGCAAAAATATGTAAACAGGAAAGCCATCAACACAATCACAAAAAATCTTTTTATATTTTTTTAACTCTAAATGTCACGCATCATCCTGTAAAACAACCAAGATGCTCCGTTTATTTCTGATTTGACAGCCACGGATTCATTCATGCAAGGCGCATTGCCGCCATCTTGGATTTGTTTTATGTGATCTCGCGTTATTTGTCTATTTTTTCGTGGCGGGAAGCGCGAGCTCATGTCACGTGATCAAAATATTGAATACTTTTTTTGTCAATGCCAGACGAGCCTAGATCTGTCAAAATCTCATGGATTTTTATTGATTATGCCATGGAAAATGTGTTTTAATTGACCAGGGTACAATAGACGATTTAATAGGCATGTGCAGCTTCTATTGATTTGCATATGGACACTTTTTTCATCGATAACTCACTTTCGGACAGAAAATATTTTGAAAATAGTCGCTATCAGTGAAGCGTGGACTTTTACGTCAGAGGTTATCCCGGGAAAACACCCGATAGTAGGCCTGGCCGTTTGTTTTCTTACAAAATACCGTTTACCGCGAGATCCCATGTACCGCGAGTACACATGAAGCGAGTATACATCTAATTTTGTCATTTGTGGCAGTTTTTGAAGTAGATGACCCTAAAATTTTGACATTTGGGAAAGGGATATAATGTAGTGGCTGCAGAGGCATAATAATTTGAAAAACAAAAAAATGTCTGTGAGTATCAATGTTTAATACATGTATAACTTTGTCTGCAGAAACAATCGAAATGGAGCTGTTTTAACATTTGTTTCTTCCATACATCTGAGTCTGACTTTCTGTCGTCATTTATTCTGGTTTGATCACGGTTGTGGCTGTCAACAAGTATCCTCCTGTACCACTCATCTGTATAACAGGGTGGGTTCTGTTGGGTAGTATCTGTAATAGAAAAGGGGGTGTGCAATAAGGGCAACATTGGTAGAAATTGGTTAACCCTTTCAGAAACGACGAAATTCTATGGTTGTCCAATTTGAAAACTGCTGTAGTCAAAAAAAATGTCAATAAAGATATTATTTGTGTATATAATCGCACAGAAAATATTGAGACAAAAGAAGAAAATGCTGATCATTAGCATTTTCTTCTTCTGCCTCAATATTTTCTCAAGCATTTTCTATTAGGGTCGTCAAAACCAGGTCTTGTTTGGGAAAGGGTTAAGAAATGCTGTATTACATCAAACATTTTTAAAGAGCATTAGGTTCTTTGATTCCAGAAAAGCTTATTTGCCATACTGCGAACAGTTCATAAAGTCAGATTTCATTTTAGATATATGATATAAGCCTACATGAAATCTTGTAAGCTAAAAGGAAATGTCAGTTTGGATTTCAGGGGCATAACATGATACAGTCACAGCATACAATGTTTCTTCAAGTTCATATAAGATCCTTTTCCCAATGTGTGGTGTCTGCTAGAATTTCATTCAAATCCACCCATATTGTTGTAGTTGCACTCAAGAGATACCTACATATGCACAGAAGGACAGATTGAGAAGATACATCCACCTTTTGACATATAAAAGGTCTCCTACTTCTTCTTCTTCAATTCTCCTAATGTTTTTACAAGTGTCTCCTTATGAAGTCAAACCTTAAGACAAGCATAATTCTGCCTACCTGGTAGTTTCTAAGCCATGTCTCTGACAATCTGAAGGACACCAGACCTCCATGTTCTCTCATATGTACATAACAATCCTGTAATGCCTGAAATATGAAGTCAATTGTTATGCATATAGTAATCTCAACTATAGACTCATGTGCAGGCTGATCTTAATCTATGCTGCCTATAAGAATGCTATTTAGATTTTTTGAGTCATGTCTATGATAACCCATTACAAGACGGCAAAATTTCAGACTGCTCCAAATTCAAAGATGTTGCAAAGAACAATTTCAGTTGAATGAAACTTAACATTTTTTGGGTAGAAAACATTATGGGAAATGAAGAAATTGCTTGTCACAAGCAATTTCTTCATTTTCCACAATGTTTTCCACTGTCTAAATCTTATGGGGTGTCAAATTAAGCGGTAATGGGACAATCTTAATTAGACCAGACCTCCATGTTCTCTCATATGTACATAACAATCCTGTAATGCCTGAAATATGAACAGTCCATTGTAACAGTCATGGCGAAGACCGTTGGACTGGCAGACATGTCCGATGAAATTTCCCTCGGTCTGATAATTTTTTTGCTAATGTCAGTCCCACTGTCTGACCTTGTTTTTGACCTGTAAGCTAGGCAATGATAGTTCGGACTGACAAAATTTTATTTGGTCTGACAGGTAACTCATTACTGTCAGACCGAATGTCTGACAAAGATTTGTTGTTCTTCGCCATGTCTGATTGTAACAATAATTTAATCTAGACTCATGTATGTGCAGGCTGATCTTGTTTTATGCTACTTGTACTGGCGCTATTTAGATTACATGCGCCAGATCTATGATAATCTGAAAGACATGAGCCTGGGGACGTATTCACCAACATGTGTAAATTGATTTTCTAAATCCAAATTATATTACAAGCCATCTGATTGGATGAGACGTATGTCTCGGCCAATCTGATGGGTTGTTGTGTAATTTAAAAAGTACACTTGGAATTAGACTGATTGGTGAGTACCACCAAAGATCTCCATGTTCTCTCATATATATGTTAGCGGCAATAAGTAAAATTAGGCAATAAGCTTAATACCTAGGCAATAAGCTATTGCCTAGGCAGTAAGCTTATTGCCTAAATCACTCTAGGCATTAAGCTTAATGCCTATGTTTTAAGCCTATTGCCTGGCAAAAATAGCCAGGCATTAGTCTTATTGCCTACGATAAAATATGACTATATTTTTGAAATTTTATTTGAAATTGAACATATTTCACAAATATTGACCATTATTTAGAACTTTAAAACTCTTTTGTTGCTTTTGGCTCCTGCATTGAATCAAATAGCCATAACTCTATTATCTGGAAACTCTTTAAATTACATTTTAGTTAAATGAAATAAATAGATAAATTCATTTTCAACCATCTAAGTGGGATTATCAGCTGGTGGCTCGAAGTGGATATTGTGCTTGTTATGGTGCTAGTAATGTCAGGAATAAATTGTTAATGTAGTGCCAAACACCTTTCAATCAATTGTACAGAAAATCTGTGAAAGATATCCCTCAAGCTCGGTGAAAAATCAGGTCCTTCCATCTGAATTTGATTCTTACAGGCCTGATACTAATTCCCACTTAAGAACAAGGCAACGCAACTGTCTCAGGTCATTGAGCAACCTTTGCACTGGTACATTTACATTGGATTTGTGTCAAACAAATTAATATATAAATTTCATCTTTAAGTTCAAAGCTTGTTCTGGACACAATTGATGCTTACACAAGGTAGTCCATAGCTATGTTTTACCATCAATGTGATGATTGACTGAATTACTTAAATTCGCAGAAATACCCATGAACACAGTCAGTCAATGCCTAAACATGACCATTAAAAGGGGTTGTAAAGTAGACTCAATTTAGAATGAAACATTTCATTCAATAAACTTAAAATGTTTGAAATCTTTAGGCAATTAATTTACTAGGAAATAGCTTATTGCCTAGGCATTAAGCTTATTGCCTGATTTCACTTATTGCCGCTAACATATGTTAGGCAATAGACTCAATTTTGGATGAAACATTTCAGGCAATAAGCTTAATGCCTGATTTTTTTAGGCAATAACTAATTGACTAGGCAATAGCTTATTGCCTAGGCATTAAGCTTATTGCCTGATTTTACTTATTGCCGCTAACATATACATAACAATCCTGTAATGCCTGAAATGGTTAAGAAGAGATGTCAGTGGACAGAATGTTTGACTATCAAATGGTTTATTATGACAAAATTTTAAGTCAACAAGAGCTTTTAAAAAGCTTGTAACTTTGTCTATAAGCAAGTGATGTGTACACATTCAAACAAAAACATTCAAATAAGTAGTTAAGTATCAGCAGATATAAAGGCCTGGCCCTGGTTTCTCCAATAAACTTACGTACATACTCATGAGTACATGCTCAACTTCAATGGACTACTCTCGGACGTTGAAGGGTATTCGATTGAAGTAGATTTCGTGTGATTTGAGTACAGTGCTCAGATTTGAGTCCGAGAACGCACTCAAGAGAAACCAGGTCCTGGTCTCATACGATTCCGTGTCCATTTCATGTCCACATCATGTCCACAATTATACTGAATGGGTACCCTGTTTTAGACATGCTCTGGCCCGGACTGGCCGAGATGTGGATGCGGAATGATGTATTTGACCAGGCCTTAAAAATCTCTGAATCTACTTTACTGTAAAGTAAATTTTAACCCATTACCAAACGACAAAATTTTATACTTTTCCAAATTGAAAAATCCTGCAGACGACATTTTCAAGTGAACGGAAATTTTATTTTTTTGGTCTTTTTGAATGGAAACATTGTGGGAAATGAAGAAATTGCTTGTTACAATTTTCCATGATGTTTTCCATTGCCATTATTATTGAGGAGTCAAAGAGTCATTGTGTGGTAATGGGTTAAGCAGTCCAGAAATACATGTACTGAAAAGCTGTACCAGCTAACATGTTGTTCAGGACTAAAATGGGACAGTGACAGCTTTAATCCATTAACTGACATTCTTTACAATGTCAATCCAATCTGATATCACTATAGGTGTAAAGTGGACTAGAAAATATTGAGAGAAAAGGAGAAAACTAACCTCTTTAAATTGTGAGTAGACAACCACTTGTCTAGAGGGGGCCAGAAAGTCAACAAGCGAGGTCACTATAGGTGTAGGGTGGAACTTACAGGCGATGATTAAACTGAAACACAAGTAAAGCATTGTAATCACAAGTTCAACAAGTTGTGTTTGTAAAACACAAAAGCCCCCGTCACAGCTTTAAGTATAGAAGAATAGAGTCAGGCTGGATCCAATGTTCTGGTTGATGTTTTACTATGTTGCATGTCAAAGACACCTACTATACTACACAGAGATCGTCATGACAACTGTTAACCCTTTCCCAAACAAGACCTTGATTTGTTTCTCAGAGAAAATACTTGGGAAAACATTAAGACAAAAGAAGAAACTGCTGAAAACCAGCAGTTTCTCCTTTTGCCTCAATATTTTCTGTGCCATATTACACACAACTCCTATCTTTAATTACATCCATTTTGTCGTCTGAAACTCCTTTGAATTTGGAGCTCCCTAAAATTTTGTCGTTTGGGAAAGGGTTAAACCACATACATATATCTGTGTCATTGAAAAATGACTTCATATGACATAATGTTGACAGATGGCTTTTTCATTTTCCCCTGTTGAATCACGGAAAACTATTACTTAACCCATTTCCCAAACTGCAAAATTTTAGGGTGATCCAATTAAAAACTGCCACAAATGACAAAATGGAAGTTATTACAGATATTTTTTTGTGAAATATAGCATAGAAAATATTGAGACAAAAGGAGAAACTGCTGGTTATCAGCAGTTTCTTCTTTTGTTACAATGTTTTCCCAAGCCTTTTTTTATTAAGGACGTCAAAACCAGGTCATGTTTGGGAAAGGGTTAAGTAAGATAGATCTACATTATGTCGTCTGGATCTCCTTTCAATTTGAACAAGTCAAAAGTATTGTGTTAAGGAAAAGAATTATAAACTGTTCCTCAAACCGCAAACATTTTAAGAGTTTAAATTTGAAACCTGCTACAGATGACAAAATAGATATTAATGTAGTATATAATTTGTGAAATGTTTTCCAAAGCTTTCACAGATAATGTCAAAAATTCAAAATATGGTACTGTTAACTCATTACCACACGATGACTCTTTTTGACTTCCTACAAGATTACGGCTTTGAAAAATTGAGGAAAATGAAGAAATTGCTTGTGACAAGCAATTTCTTCATTTCCCACAATGTTTTCTACCAAAAAAGACTAAAAGATTTTAAATTTCCTTAACTTGAAATTGTTGTCTGCAACATCTTTAAATTTGGACCACTCCAAAATTTGTCGTTTGGTAATGGGTTAAGGAAAAGGTTGAACCACATGTACTAACCAGTCAATATTCTTTTCAAGAATGATTTGTCTTGCTGCCTCAACTTCTTTTGCCCGAACTTCCCTCGCAGCTTCTCTTTCCTCAAAAGTTGGTCTTTTGTTTTTATTCCTCCTTTTCTGTTTACCACTGTGATTATCAACATTACCATTTTTAACACTGTCTTCAGTTTGTTCTGCCCCTGCATTGTCCTCAGTATCTACATTCTCAGTGTCTTTGGATGACAGATCAACTTTTATATCCGAGGTTCTACTTTCTTCTTTGTTACCTGATGTTATAGTATCACTTTCTTGTGCACTAGACTGTTCACTTTCCATTGTTTGAAGGTCCTCTCCACCCTCGTCACTTCCTTGTTTTGTTTCATGCCCAGCACCATCAATTTCAGTTTGATCAGCATCTGTTTCACTAGTTAACTGATCAGCATCTGTTTCACTAGTTAACTGATCAGCATCGGTTTCACTAGCTATTTGATCAGCATCGGTTTCACTAGGTATTTGATTGCGTGCATCAGTTTCACTAGCTATTTGATCACCATCTGTTTCACTAGCTATTTGATCAGCATCTGTTTCACTAGTTAACTGATCAGTGTCCATTTCTATACCACCATTGTTTGTCTGTACATGAGATTCATCTGGTGTAGTCCCTTCTACCTTACTGCCGTTCTCTTGTGTTGGCCCTGATTGATTGGTTGATTTTAGAGAACTGACTAGCTCTAATGGAAACTGATATAAAGTATCCATTACTTCTTGTGGAAAACCATATGCATCAAGTTGAGTCCTGCAAAACAGTTTAACCCATTATCATACAACAAAATTTTAGACTTGTCCAAATTCAAAGATGTTGCAGACCACAATTCAAAGTGAGAGGAATTTTACATTTAATGCTTTTTCTGGGTCAAAACATTGTGGAAAATGAAGAAATTGCTTGTCACAAGCAATTTCTTCATTTTCCATGAGGTTTTCCAAAGCCTTTTTGTTGTTGGGTGTTCAAATGCTTCACTGTGTGGTAATGGGATAACATGGGTCACTGAAACACCAATACCCAATAATGAAACTTTTGTCAAAACAATTATTCCTTTCCCAAACAGCAAATTTTGTGGACTTTTCCAATTTGAAAGCTGCTGCAGACAGCAAACAGATACTAATGAAGGAGGGAATCAATCTTGCTCAAGCGACCACGTGCATTAAGCGACTTTTTGTTTGAAGCGACCACTCTCAGGTCCTCCCGATGAAATTCCTTCTTTAAATTGTTGCATTAAGCATTTTTCCCCTAATGCGACCAGCGACCGGCATTTTTGGGGCCCTCAAACAATGGAATGTTTTTTTTAAACGACCGTCCCACATAACTGATCATTTAGGAAAGGTGTCAAACGTATGTAATCGATATGAAAGCTGTGAAATTGCCCTAATTAACAGCAATTTAGTCACCTGAGAAGTCTATCGAAACTGTTTAATGAAATGACAGATTGCTTTTGTTTGTTATGCAATCTGGATGACCGTAATGAATTTGGAATAAAATTCCCCATATAATCTGTTCAGAATTTAAGAATAATATTGGATGGCAAAACCTGGGGAGATCATGTCTTATCGGTAATAATAAAGTCGGGCCTATCCAGTATGCGTTATTTAACCATATAAAGAGGAAGATCTAAAGTGAAAATATTTTTTGTTCGATTAAATTTACGAACAAAATAAATCAAGTCACCTTTGAAATAAATAAACAAAGGGAAATAACTGTAATATTTACCAAAAATCGGGGAAATGAAACTTAAATTTATCACCCAAGCCGTGTGCGATTTAGGCCGGTAGAGGTCTTCCAGAAGAGTGTGGTTCCCGGCTCTGATACACTACGTAGTAGAAAAAATATTTCGTAATGTATCAGAGGCGGGAACCAGACTAGCTCTTCTTCTTCCAGAAGACAACTTCTGGCCTAAATCGCACGCGGCTCCAGAGATGGTGAAATAAAATCTTGTATGTCATTAATTCTTTCATTTCTTTTCACAAGTTGACTAAATCAACGATTCTCCCCTAAATCAGAGATATATTTCCTTTAACTTAACAATAAATTGATCTTTCATACCGTTGGTGCATACCATTCAATATCCCTCTTTTCCAGAAGTAGAAATGTTGCATAAACATTGTGTGCAAGGAAGAATTCGCATGAAAAGTTAGACATTGTATTCAGAGACCGTTTTGTTAAGCGACCGCTTAACAAACTATGTAGCACAGGAAATATTGAGGCAAACAGAGAAAATGCTGATCATCAGCATTGTCTTCTTTTGCCTCAATGCTTTCCAAAGTTTTTTGGGAGAGAAAGGGTAAGCTCAATATATTAAAATTTGACTGATGACCTTAGTACCAAAGAACAGGTCTTGTCTAAAGCAATTCATATGTATAACATTAAATCCCTATCAATTTATCAACCAGGGGGGTATAACTTGAACAGGATTCAAAATTAACCCCTTCCGAGGTGACAACATTTTAGGCTGTGGAGATTAAATTTTTCCCAAACAACAAAATTTAAGGGTTGTCCAATTTGAAAGCTGCTGCAGACGACTAAATGGGTGTTGATAAAGATATGATTTAGGTACAAAATAGCATAAAAAATATTGAGGCAAAAGTAGAAAATGCTGGCTATCAGCATTTTCTTCTTTTGCTTCAATGTTTTTCCAGGCCTGTTTTATTAGAACTGTCAAAACCCGGTCTTGTTTGGTAAAGGGTTAATGCCATTTTGAACAGCATTTCAGTAATATCCTGGTGGCTGGAGCGCCTAACCATATTTTCCCAATATTCATCTCACAGCAACATCCTGAATGCAAATCTTCAGCAGCTAGTCAGACTTAAGTTTCAGATTTTCCACACATTTGTTGAAGACAAATGTCAGAAAGATTATACCCCAAGACCGAGTATTAACCCTTTCCCAAACAAGACCTGGTTTTGACGTCCTTAATAGAAGAGGTCTGGGAAAACACCGAGGCAAAAGAAGAAAGTGTTGATAATCAGCACTTTCTCCTTTTAGCCTCAATATTTTCTAAGCTATTTTGTACACAAATCTTTTCATTAGCAACTTTCATTTTGTCTTCAGCAGCAGCTTTCAAATGGGATTAACCTATTTTTTTGTCATTTGGGAGAGTGTTAAACTAGGAACCACATGACTGACAATCTGGCATGTTTTTTACAACAACATCGCCACAGGAGACAGATGACAAAATTATTTTTTAAATTAGCTCTGGTATTTTCAGTAAGGCATGTTAAATATTGAAGGAAAGAATTTGCTGTTTATTACAAAGTCATCCCTTTAACCCTTTCCCATACAAGACCTGGTTTTGATGTCCCTTACAGAAATGGTTTAGGAAAACATTGAGACAAAAGAAGAAACTGCTGATAACCAGCAGTTTCTCCTTTTGTCTCAATATTTTTCTTGCTATATAATACGCAAATTCCATCTTAAACAAGGTCCATTTGTTGTACGCAGCATCTATCTTTTGAAATTATGCCATTTTGAAAACGGCTAAGGAAAATGAAAATTAGGATTTATAAAATTTAACTTACTTCATTGGGGTGTCTCCATAATAAAAGTTAATGACTTTACCAAATCCTGAAATGGTATTACATGATTTCAATTAATTCATAGAATCAAATATAACTTACATTTTCATTCTTAACAAATCAATGACACATATTGATGACCCTGTGGTAAATTGGTTAAGAAAAACAGAAAATATTGCTTATAAATGAACATTTTATTCTTTTCCATTTTTTACTAAATCCATTGCCACAGTGCTTTTTGATGCCCTACAATTTTAAGGATTTAGAAAACATTATGGAAAATGAAGAAATTGCTTGTGATAAGCAATTTCTTCACTTCTCACATTGTTTTCTGCCCCAAAAGACCAAAATATTTTAAATTCCATTCACTTGCAATTGTCATCTTCAACTTCTTCCAAGTTGGTCAAGCTTAAAATTTTGTCGTCAGGTAATGGGTTAAAAGATGAAAGTTAATGATTAATAGGTGAAAATTACATGTATATGTTTTCAGTCTCATTCATATTATCATTAGTCAATTTATACTAATTTTATACCAATTTAACAATCTTTCAATGAAAAGGACATGCAAATGTGAACAAAGTTTCGAAACAACTGTTAGCTCACTTGATTATCAAATGCTTGATATTGAAATGCTTGATGGTAACTTACAGTCAGTCTCTTGATGCCTTTTGACTCCCCTCTTGATAAAGGCCTTGGAAAACATTGTAGAAAATGAAGAAATTGCTTGTCACAAGCAAATTCTTCATTTCCCACAATGTTTCTACCCAAAAGGACCAAAAATTGTCAATTTTCAAACTTTGAAATTGCCATCTGCTTGATCTTTGAATTTGGAACAGCCCAAAATTTAGCTGTTCGGGAATGGGTTAAGCATAAACTTTGCATACCCTTTATTTTCTGCTAGCAACGCCAGTATCTGAGCCACTGTACTTTATATATTCTGATGTATTTGTATATTCTGATGAAAGATCAAAGGGCCTTCTTTACCTCCTAGTCTCTCTAATACTGCCCCTGTTACAAGCCCCAAACATGTGTCAAATACAGCTACTGTAGAATGAGCCCTGACATTACCATATGTCAGGATCTGCGCTAAACTGTCTGTACGGAGATTACTGAAAAATGTAATAGTCTCAAAATGAAGCCTTTTCAAACAAGGCGTGTTTGTGAAACACTAATGCCCCCGAAAATTTCATGTTAAGTTTTCGGAATGACAGACAGATGGACAGACAGACGCTAGTAAAACAATATGCCCCAGATCTTTTGATATGGGGGCATAAAAAAGATGTGCATGAGAAGTATAAAGGGACAAGGACAAAATAGTGGACGTTTTTTCTTAGTGTTTAAAAAAAATTCTAGGGTGTGAAAACAATGGATTAAATGGGATATGCGACTAAACAAAAATACATAAATACTTACCATATTCTACTAGGACCTTTTGAGACATACATGTCACACAGAAGGCGAGAGTTTGGTTTGAGAACTGTAAACTCCAGCACATGCCTGAAAGTTAAACAACAAAAATTTAAAATGATCCAATTTGAAGTTGTTGGAGGCAACAAAATGGATGGCAATGGAGACATAAAATTGTAAATTCATAGCCTAGAAAATATCCAGGGTAGAAAATGCTGATTATTTGCATTTTTTAAATTTCTATAAATGCTTTCCATGCATATCATGACAGAGACGTCAAAAGCAGGCCTAGTTAAGGAAAGGGTTAAAATGCAGAGATTATGTCTAGCACATAATAAACATTAAAACTGCACCAAATTCCCCATCCCCTCAAAATTTTTGCATTAAAAAAGTAACATAATTCTTACTTCTTTTTTTTCTTCTTCACCCATTTTTCCTGCGCATATTCCGTCTTATTCTGAAATGTGGCACTGTTCTCAATTAATTGTCCTATCAGCTCCTGAAAATATTTCAAACAAAAATATTTATTGTTATATGAAAAATTCTATAAACAGGATACTAGGACAAAAATTATGAGTGTTTTTTGTTTGGCGCAGGAGCTTGGGTTTTGACAATTGGAAAATCAAAATTAACCCAATACGATTTAAAGAATTGTTTTGAAAAGATTAAGAAATAGACCAATCTGAAATGTGTTTAACTCTTTCCTAAACAAGATCTGGCCCCGGTTTCTCGAAAAAACTTAAGAACGTTCTCATGCTCAAATCTGAGCACCGTGCTCAAATCGCACGAAATCCACGTGAACTTCAATCGAATACCCTTCAACGTTGGAGAGTATCCCTTTGAAGTTGAGCATATTCTCAAGAGAATACTCGTATACCTAAGTTTTTTCGAGAAACCGGGGCCTGGTTTTGACATCCCTATTAGAAATGGCCAATGAAAACATTGAGGTGAAAAAAGTAAATGCTGATACTCTGCATTTTCTTCTTTTGTCTCAACATTTTCTTAGCTACTTTGTACATGAATCCTATCTTAATCAACACCAATTTTGTCACCTAAAGCTTTCAATTTGGTCAACCATAAAATTTTGTCGTTTGTGAAAGGTTTAACCCTTTCCCACACATTGACGCTTTTGGATGCCCCACAAAATAAAGGCTTTAGAAAACATTGTGGAAAATGAAGAAATTGCTGTTGTCTTTTTCTCCTTTTGTCTCAATGTTTTCTATGCTATATTATCAATATTTGTGAAAGGTTCAATGACTTACATCTCCAGTAACTCCCTCTTTCTTCATTTGTACAATTTCATCAGCTGTCAATCGCTGGTTACTGTCCAAGTCATGTAGATTTCTGTTGTCTTTTTCTGTATCTAGACCTGAGATGGAATAAATCAGTCATTTGTTATGTTTTATATTTAAAATCATTTTTAATTGTATTTAATATCATTACACTTGTCAGAATTTTACAGGCCATTAACTATTTCTCAAACAAAACATTGCTTTAAGGTCCATGATAGAGAGAACTTGGGAAAACAGTGAGACAAAAGAAGAAAATAATCATTATAAGCCATTTCTGCCCCTGCCTCAATATTTTCTGTGCTATAAAATACAGATCGTCTACTTTTGATATTGTTTGTCATCTGCAACTCCTTCCAAATTAGACAAACCTAATATTTTGTTGTTTGGAAAAGGGTTAAAACATTTCAAAACAAGAGATGTTTGTAAAACATATATGCCCCCTCAAGGGCCTACATTTTATGTAGGTCAAAGTCCAAGGTCAAGTTAACAAGGTCCAAGGTCATTGTCAAATATGAAAGGTCTTGGTAGGAGGTGTATATGTGTGAAATATCAAGGCTGTATATGTAAAAGTAAAATGAAATATAGGCCAGGTTAAAGTTTTTTAAAGTAGGCCAAATGCCAAGGTCAAGGTCATGGTCAAATATGAAAGGTCTTGGTTGGAGGTGTCCATGTGTGAAATATCAAGGCTGTAGGTGTAAAAGAACATGATATATATGCCTGGTTTAAGTCTTTTTAAAAGTAGGTCAAACTACAAGGTCAATGTTGCAATATTCAAGGTCATGGTCAAATGTGAAAGGTCTTGGTAGGAGGTGTCCATGTGTAAAATATTGAGACTGTATAGGTAACAGGACATGAGATATAGGCATAGTTTAAGTTTTTTAAAAGTAGGTCAAACTTCAAGGTCAAGGTCCAAGGTCATGGTAAAAAATGAAATGTCTTGGTTGGAAGTGACCATGTGTGAAATATCAAAGCTGTATGTGTAAAATGACATTAAATATAAGCCAGGTTAATGTATTATAAAAGTAGGTCAAACACCAAGGTCAAGGTCACAAGGTCCAAGGTCATGGTCAAATGTGAAAGGTCTTGGTCGTAGGTGTCCATGCGTCAAATATCAAGGCTGTATGTGTAAAAGGACATGATATATCAGCTAGGTTAAAGTTTTTTATAAAAGTAGGTTAAAGTCCAAGGTCAAGGTCAGAAGGTCCAGGGTCATTGTCAAATGTGAAAGGTCTTGGTAGGATGTGTCCACATGTGAAATATCAAGGCTGCATGTGTAATAGCACATGAGATATAGGCGCAGTTTATTTTTTTTAAAAGTAGGTCAAACTCTAAGGTCAGGGTCACAAGATCCAAGGTCATAGTCATATGTGATAGGTCTTGGTCGGAGGTTTCCATGTGTCAAATATCAAGGCTGTATGTGTAAAAGGACATGATATATCAGCCAGGTTAAAGTTTTTAAAAAGTAGGTCAAACTCCAATGTCAAGGTCACAAGGTCCAAGGTCATGGTCAATTGTGAAAGGTCTTGTTAGGAGGTGTCCATGTGTGAAATATCAAGGCTGTATGTGTAATAGGTCATGAGATATATGCCCGGTTTATTTTTTTTAAAAGTAGGTCAAACTCCAAGGTCAAGGTCACAAGGTCCAAGATCATGGTCAATTGTGAATGATGTTGATAGGAGGTATCTATGTGTGAGATATCAAGGCTGTATGTGTAAAAATACATGAGATATAGGCATTGTAAAGAATTAAGTGTAAAAATCAACAAAGGGCAATAACTCAAAAATTTTGATTGGCAGAGTTACGGTTCTTGTGCACTGCACCTCTTCATAATGAGAGCTATCCACCTGTGAAGTTTCATAATTCTACCTTACATACTTTTCGAGTTATGCTCCGGACAAGAATCAATTTTGAAAATCAACAAAGGGCATTAACTCCAAAAAATTGATCGGCACAATTACAGTTCTTGTGCACTGCACCTCTCCATAATGAAATCTATCCACCTGTGAAGTTTCATGATTCTACCTTTAATACTTTTCGAGTTATGCTCCGGACAAGAATCAAGTTTGAAAATCAACAAAGGGCAATAACTCAAAAAATTTTATCGGCAGAGTTACGGTTCTTGTGCACTTCACCTCTCCATAATGATATCTATCCACCTGTAAAGTTTCATGATTCTACCTTACATACTTTTTGAGTTATGCTCAGGACAAGAATCAAGTTATAAAATCAACAAAGGGCAATAACTCAAAAAATTTGATCGGCAGAGTTACGGTTCTTGTGCACTGCACCTCTCCTTAATGAGATCTATCCACCTGTGAAGTTTCATGATTCTACCTTAAATACTTTTTGAGTTATGCTCCAGACAAGAATCAAGTTTTAAAATCAACAAAGGGCAATAACTCAAAAAATTTGATCGGCAGAGTTACGGTTCTTGTGCACTGCACCTCTCCATAATGAGATCTATCCACCTGTGAAGTTTCATGATTCTACCTTTAATACTTTTTGAGTTATGCTCCGGACAAGAATCAAGTTATAAAATCAACAAAGGGCAATAACTCAAAAAATTTGATCGGCAGAGTTACAGTTCTTGTGCACTGCACCTCTCCATAATGAGATCTATCCACCTGTGAAGTTTCATGATTCTACCTTTAATACTTTTTGAGTTATGCTCCGGACAAGGTTTGGTCTACGGACAGACCGACCAACTGACATACGGACCGACCGTCCGACCGACCTTCCGACCGACCGACACTTGCAAAACAATATACCCCCATTTTCTTCGAAAGGGGGCATAATAAATGGACCCTGGCTCAGAGATGTTAGTCAGAAAAGAGCCCACATTAATTATCCCTGTAGCAGGGCTCCTTTTCAAACTGCTTTTAATAATCACCTATTCATTCGGAAGTCTATAGCAAATGAGCCCAGATCTTGAAAATGGTCCATTATAGCATATGAGATAACAATGTTTCAAGATCAGCCGGTGTATCTGTGCAGTCTGACAGGGATCCATACTGCTCTTGTATGGTTGCTACATTTTATGAAGAAATTATTAGAAAACCACATGAACTATATGGGCAGGCCGATCTGGGTTCATGTTGTTCTCAAATGCTATAAGGAACCCATTCCGAAATCCTGGCTGATCAATGTATTTACCTTTATCTGTTTTCTCCTCACTAATGTCTGTCTTTCGTCTCTGCATTTTCACCAAACTGTCACCTTTCACCTCAAACAATGTCCCATATGGTTGTCCAATCACCCCATCGAGCTTGAACTTGGCTTTGTCCAGCCATATTGTTCTGTAAATAAAATTTAGACTGCAAAATTTGAGGCTGGTCTAAATTCAAAGATGTTGCAAACGACAATTTTAACCTTGTTCTAAACAACAAAATTTTAAGGTGCTCTAATTTGAAACCTGATGCAGATGAAAAATTGAATGTTAATTAAGATAGCATTTGTGGAAAATATAGCTCAGAAAATATTGAAGCAAAAGGAAAATTGCTGATCATCAACAATTTCTTCTTCTGTCTCAATGTTTTCCAAAGCCTTTTGTATTAGGGACTTTAAAACCTGTTCTTGTTTGGAAAAGGGTTAAGTGAATAAAATTTCCCTTTTTTAGTATTTTTGGGTAGAAAACCTTGCGAAAAACAAAGAAAGAAAGCAATTCCTTCATTTTCAAGAATGTTTTCCGAAGTCTTCATCTCATGGGGCTACATACAAAATGCATAATAAAAAGGTAATGGGTTAAGAAAAGGATTGTCATGGTGAATTCAAATCAGCAGATGTATAACAGTTATACCAATCACTGCATAATGGTGCAGTCAAACCATAGCTTATAGAGACTGTGTATGAACATATTAAATATTTCAAGAAATTATTAATTCTGATTATCCACAACTTTTCAGTTTATATATGATCGTCAATTTTAGATCAAACAACACTCAGAAAATAACAATGCGCACACCATCAAGATATGAGTTGCAAACTCATAGCATATAGTATATACCAACTTATGAGTAGCATACATACCGGTAAGCATAATTTCCATGTACGAGTAACATGACTTTGTGTGGAACGTCAGCCTAACATATGATGAGCGTTAACCCAAAGGAGTATAAAATGTGTTTCTGTTGGCAAGTACAGGCAGTATGAGTTACTGAAGTCACCTTTCTTCATTACTCAATGCAAACATAAACTGGCCATAGGCAGATCTATCTTAAGGCTTCATGTTTATTCTTCTTCTATATTTTATTTTTAAAACAGATTACCATACAACAAATCATCGTGACTTAAGTTGCAGCAACTTCCATCTGCATGATTGTTGACCAGTACTCTTACATTAAAGAAACACTTTTTCCATAACTCAGATTGTAACCATGTGATCATCCTGAAAATTACACATAAGCAAGATCTTGTTGTCAACAAGATTCTTTCCAAGTATCATCTTGATTGGTTTACATTTATGTTTGTTAGAGTGAAAACAAAGAAGAAAATGGCAATTTTGTCAAATTCAAGGGCGCATAACTCATGATGTAAGATTCCAATCAAGCTGAAAATTACACCCATGCAGGACAGACTTGGCGAAAAAACAGAAATCTTTGTCAGACATTCGGTCTGACAGTACCAAATAATCTGTCAAACCGAATGAAATTTTGTCAGACAGAACTCTCATTCACCATCCAGGCACGTAGGAAGCAATTTCATATTTGGGGGGCTAAAACCTCATTGTCTGACAGCGTTCCCATTCACGTAATATTTTACGTGAAACACGTAAATTTTTTTGACAGAACGTACAAATTTTCAAAAATAAAAGACGCTCTACGTGACCGGCACGTAAGCTAATTCCCCATGAAATTAGTCAAATTGATGTACATAAAGAGACTCCATGTTAAATGTCAACAAGGCTCCTCGTACTTGATACATCTGCACATGTCATTTTTCTGAATCTCCGGTGTTTAAAAAAAGCAACCTATCGGAAAACGATTGGAAATCCCCACCAAGTCGTAAATATAACGTGTATTTCCGTAGTGGGTGATAAAGTCTTACGGAAATATCCGATTGCTTTTCGGACTTTGCCGTTTTCATTAGTGTAGAATCGCATTTACGTAATGTCGTAAATGGTCGAGAAATATTCCGATTGTTGCCGAGTGTTCCCGAATGCTTCTCATTGCGTCATTCCTACCCGTGACGTCATTAAAATATAATTCTTCTGCAAATGTCGACCAAACAAAACACGCTAACAAGTCTGTGGGGACAAGTTCCGCGGCAGTCAACCTCGGCAGACAATCAAACTCCCACACCATCTAAATCTACTAGTGAGATCGTCACAGCAAAGGCTACCGCTAAGAAGGTGAAAAAGTTTCAAAATTCGTGGTCCAGGTCTTGTTTGGCAAAATATGGTGTACCGCCAGTTTTGTCTTGGTACCCCCAAAATTTGAAAATATGAATGTGGAGAGGGTACAGGGAACCCCCAGTTCAAAAAGGCAGTGGGAACACTGTCTGAATATGGGGGCGCTAAATTGAATTTTCCCAAAATTTTCAGTGTGAAATATGGAAAATTTGGCATTTTTGGCCAACTTTTGGCAGATGCGCTGCCAACTGAACTATGGCCAAGGCCTTGTTTGTTTGAACCCTCTGCATCCCTTCTTGATCCGCCAGACCGCAACTGCCTTTACAATGATCATGTAAATTTTCATCACAATCTGTCCAGTTGTTTGAGAGGAGTAGCACTTGCAAAGTTACAAGCTGTGTGGACGGACAGACCAACAGACAGGGTTATTCCCATAGACTATTCAACTACAGAAGTGGGATGCGGCTAGGAAAAGGGAGTGGTGGATCTATCAATGTAATAACTCGCTGCATCTGTTTGAGGTCCCGAAGTTCGGAACGGTTTTATAAAGTTCATCTGGCAGTAATCCGAGTCTTCTCTGATGAAAATTCGCTTTTTGATATTCTGTTGACACTCATTTACATCAGAGCCGAGTCCTATTCAAAAACCGGAGAAAAGTTATGTCAGCATTTCATCGTCCGATTGTTTAATTATCTTAAACGCTATCCCCAAAAAGCCTTATGATACCGATCAATGTACTATTTATTGGCGTGTATGATAAAAAATTCAAGACCAAAAAGTATTTCAAAAAGGTTTATAGGCAATGTTTTGCAACAACCCTCACCTGAGCAGCCTTTGTTTACCATGACCTTCCATTTAAAACCACGTGATCAACGCGAAATCTCGCACATGGAATGCGGGTTTTCCCAGATTATGACGTAACGGTAGAATTTGAAAGAAAAAAGAAATAAGATTATTTTATTTTTCAAATTGACGGCCCTTCTGAAATAATATAACAATAACGAGTTTAAAAAAAACTGATAACATGAATAAATAAATAAATGAAATATATCAGAAACGTCCGGCAAACGTTTTAAAGCTAGTATTCGCACCAATAATGTTTGCTACTATGTTGGGTCAATTCCATAACTTATGAGCATGGAGAACGAAATAAACGGAATTTCTCAGGAAAAGCAATACCATTCAAGTTGCAAGCTGAACAGATCGACATAAATTGATTTCCACAACAAGAACACTCCATAATTTCTGAACAAAGGCTGTCACGTGACTTGAGAAAAATTCGTAATCAAAGGCGATCACGTGATAGTCACGTGGCGGTAAATTCCGCTCTATTTTTGAACGAGACCTGGTCACGTGATCTGCAATAACAATGGCGACGAAATGGAGTGGAAATAGGGGGTTGTTGAGTTTCGAAAGGTTATACTCTTCCAGCAGGCCGATTTGAAATGAAATTTTTGGTCAAGTATGACAAAAAATGATTGATTGATCTATACCCTATAGAATTTTACCGAGTGTTGGATATAATACACATAAACAGACGATGAAATGCCGCCTAACTTTAGGCGCTGTTTTCTTGCCTTTTCAAATAGGACCTAGTTCTGATCAAAATGAGCGTTATCCGAATGTCAAAAAGCGATTTTTGATCAGATATGATTCGGATTAATCTGGCAGCTAGCATTTTTTCCTGTTTAGTTTACATTTATGAATATCTCACCTTCCTTTCTGAACCTGGAACAGTCTCATTTTATCAGCTTTCTTTAGTAGAATGTGGTCATTGTCCCGTATGATATGTGTTCCACTACTGCTGCTACTTGCCATTTTATTTACACAAATGCAAAATGAAAGTAGCACACGCCGTTTGTCAAAATAAACCGGAAGTACATTTTGTAGGGCATAGTGTGATTACCCGAAAGATTTTATATACCGACAAGGATTTCTTAAAAATTCATTCGTTCGTCCTTTTGTGTGATCAATCAATCAATCAATCAATCAATCAATCAATCAATCAATCAATCAATCAATCAATCAATCAATCAATCAATCAATCAATCAATCAATCAATCAATCAATCAATCGACCGATCAATCAATCGACCGATCGATCGATCAATCAATCAATCGATCAATCGACCAATCGACCAATCGATCAATCCATCGACCGATCGATCAATCAATCAATCGACCAATCGATCAATCAATCAGTCGTGCGGTATGCGGGACTGTTAACCCGTGAAACAGATAAAAAATGAGTGTTGGTCAAATTGTTCGTCTGTAACCCCTTTCAAATTTGATAAGATCCAGTAAATTGTTAACAATCATAATAATATTTAGAAACCGTCAAACGACAAATTCTGTGTTGGTCCAAATTAGAAGTTACAGTTTTAACAAGGCCTGGTTTTGACATCCCCAATAGAAATGGTTTGGGAAAACATTGACACCAAAGAAGAAAATGCTGGTAGTCTCAATTACTATTTATATCAAAGGCCACTTATTAGCCTAGGTTCCGACAAATTTATATAAAAAAGTCAGACTATAACAAAAGTGTGTGCTTGGGTGGACGGACCGGGGCAGATAGGTTGGCATATAGTTTTCAAACATCCCAGATCGTCCCTTTTCGAGTGGCAGGTCACATGATAATTATTATCTCTTGTTTTGACTTCCATAAAAACAGAAGGTTTCGAAAAAAAAAATTCTTCTTTTTTAAAATTTTCTATTTAGATATTAAACATTTTGTCACAAGTATTCTTTTTTAAATGTGACTGTTATGAAATTCATCATTTGGGAAACGGTCACATTCCCAAACAAGACCTGGTTTTGACGTCCCTAATAGTAAAAGTTTGGGAAACATTGAAACAAAAGAAGAAACTGCTGATAACCAGCAGTTTCTCCTTTTGCCTCAATATTTTCTATGCTATATATTACACAAATATTACCTTTTCCAACATTTATTGTGTTGTCTGCAGCAGCTTTTGAATTGGACCACCCTAAAAATTTGACGTTTGGGAAAGGGTTAAGCAACTTGCAACAGCCGTTACAGACAACACCGGTAAGTAATTGCTGGTGTCAGTAACCGTGCATTTTGACGACTGTGTAGGGATGTGTTCATGAACTTTTGACCAACAGGACGTCGTTTACCCTCCAAATAAGAGTAAATTGAAGCTGAATTAGGGTAGCCAACCCTAATTAGATTTTTTGCGACGTCGCCGGAATACGTCGCAACGTAAAATTCCGAAGTCGCGCGAATCTCATTAGGGGTTAACTACCTTAACCGGGATATCTGCATAATTGTTTTTTATTGACCCCACTTTGGTGATGTGTCCTCTAGACGGTCAATTAACAGACTAACAGTTAAAAAAAAAAAAAAAAAAAAAAAACCAGGCACGTTGATCTACATTTCCCTTTTTGCATCTTTATTTTTCCGTTCTTTGTTATACACATGGCAGGCATATCATCTTCTTTTAGCAAAACCCACTTTGTTTTCAGCGATATATTTGTAACATTAAACAGTCTTTTTTTTTGCATTTTGGGATAAGCCTGAATCTATCCAGGTGGTTTTGCGTGTGACAGTATTGACCGGGCATATGAAAAAAGGGCCATAATAAGCAAAAACGGTATTGAACCCGGATCAGTTGATGGTCAAGCGTGGTCGGATCAGGATCCATACAGCCATCATTCAGTTGCTACAGGACTGGTCCCGGCGAAGATGAAAAAGAACATTATTTATTTATTGCATCGCTGACATGGCACAGTCTGATCTGGATCTATCTACATATATATATATTTTCTCCACTCTGATTGGATGAAATTAACCCATTACCACACAATGACTCTTTTTGACACCCTGTAAGATAATGGCTTTTGAAAACTTTGTGGGAGATGAAGAAATTGCTTGTGACAAGCAATTTCTTCATTTCCCACAATGTTTTCTACACAAAATGACCAAAAAAATTTAAAATTCATTGATTTGAAATAAAAATTTATTGTCGTCTGGAACATCTTTGAATTTGGACGAGTCTAAAATTTTGCTGCCTGGTAATGGGTTAACTCTGTCCAGAACAACCAGATTTAATGAAGGTCCTACTCGAAAGGAGTTGCGGTTATTTTTACTTTTTCAAAATGTTTTCCAAACCTTTCTTTGATATGGACGTTAAAACCAGGTCTTGTTTGAGTATGGGTTAATTTTAACAAAGTAATCAATTCAATGTAACTACCGGTAGGCCTATTGTTTTGACCATTTAAAAAATGCAACTGTCATGTGTTCATGATGTCCAGGCAACAAATATGTAATATAAATATCATTAACCCTTTCTCAAAGAAAACCCGGGTTTTTTCGTCCTTAGTAGAATAGGTTTGGGAAAACATTGAAACAAAAGAAGAAAGTGCTGATAATTCGCATTTACTCACTTTGGCTCAATATTTTATGTGCTATATTCTACACATAGGCCACTATCTGTTCTTTATCAACACCCATGATCTATTTTGAAAGTTGCAGCACTTTTCCAATTAGACCACCCCAAAACCTTGTTGTTTGGAAAAGGGTATTAACGAGGGACGTCAAGGAAATGTGGCGCACGTCGGGGTAAGCGGCTGTTACCATTTTCGGTAAGTATAAAAGCACCAACACCAATGCAACTTTCAAAACTCACATCCGAAGTAGGCTAAATTCACCAAGCTTGGTAAGTAGCATTTATTTTTACCTTATACATATTTAGACTAAGATCAGACTGCACGGACAGGGATTATATTGGCTAAGATCGTGCTTGATGAAAATAAATCAAATTGATTCATATTCAAGCAGTATGAATTTAATCTATAATATCATAGATTTCATTTGACATGACGCAGCTTTACCTTTTATTTTCATGGAAAATACGCTTGCACTTTTTTTATGCTCCCCGAAAAAATTTCGGGGGAGCATATAGTCGCCATGCTGTCCGTCCGTCCGTTCGGCTGTCCGTCCGTCCGTCCGTCCGTCCGTGTGTCCGTCCGTCCGTCCGTCCACAGCCAGATCTCAGCAACCCTTGGACCAAATTCAATGAAACTTCACATGTGAATTCCCTGGGATAATACCTAGGGACCTTTTTCTCCGTTTCTTAATTTGAGGCTGCGTCATGGAAAAAGGGGCCTTAGTGTAAAAATTAGTTTTTCTCTAATTTCTCTTCATCTAATGGGCAGAATTTAATGAAATTTTGCACTTATGTAATAAATAGGATGTTCTAGACCATATTTTATAAATAATGTGTGTACAAAAAGGCTGTCGTGGGAAAAGGGGGCTAAATGTATGATAGTTTTTATTTTGTGACAAACACTTATTCGGGGAGCATAATCCGTCTGTGACGGCTCTTGTTGTAAATATGATTCAGTAATATTTTCTTGCGTGTCTTTTATATCTGTGTACAATGATGCATATCTTTTTGAAGTATGTTACGCTACTTGCAAAATATGAACATGTTTTGCAAGAAGTGTTTTGCCATATCAAATGAAATCAACTATACATATGGGTTTTTATGATCCAGTTGATCTACAAAATACAGTTTTTGTTCTGTCTGCCTGTCTGTTTGTCAACAGTCCGGCTACGATAGTATGGCACATGTTTATGAAATGTGCCTACAGTATGTAAATAACACAATATCGAAGTACATGTCCTGTAATTTTGCATGCAATAGTTCGAATCTTACAGGTGTCTCACACCTTTAACCCTTTCCCAAACGTTAATATTTTAGGGTGATTCACTTCAAAACTGTCACAAATGACAAAATGGATGCTATCAAAGATAGGATTTGTGTAAAATATGACAAAGAAAATATTGAGACAAAAGGAGAAACTGCTGGTTATCAGCAGTTTCTTCTTTTGGTTCAATGTTTTCCCAAGCCTTTTCTAGGGACGTCAAAACCAGGTCTTGTTTGGGAAAGGGTTAAAGGGACATTTCATCCCATTGTATTTTTTTAAAATATGTCTTGATGCCAAAATTGATTATTCTAATGAGTAGAAATGATATTAGTCTTTTTTCACTTGCTGCTGATAAGCGAAAACCACGCCTTTGAAGTTGAGACAGAAACGGCAAATTCCATATACATCTAAATTGTTGTGGACAACACTTTGTAAAATTTTAACACAAATATGTATACTTCTCGTTAACGGCGCAATATTTTGGCTTGAAATTTTCAGAATTTTCATAAAAAATATGGTCTTTCAGATAAAAATAAAAGTAAAACTCACGACAAAAACATCTGAAATGTCACTTAAAGATTGGAATAATCGCATCCGAAATTTTATTGAAAATTAAGAACGCTTGAACCCCCTTTTTACATAATATTTGCATTTGCTATAATGTACACAAACGCTGTTTTATATCTATTTCGTCATCTGAAACAGCATTCAAACAGTCTAAAATGTTGTTGTTATGGGACACGATATCCTTAACCCTTTCCCAAACGACAAATTTTTAGGGCGATCCACAATGGAAGTTATTAAAGATAGAATTTGTGTAAAATATGACATAGAAAATATTGAGACAAAAGGAGAAACTGCTGGTTATCAGCAGTTTCTTCTTTTGTTTCAATGTTTTCCCAAGCCTTTCTTATCAGAGACGTCAAAACCAGGTCTTGTTTGGGAAAGGGATAATTGTTTTCTGTTTGTATAGATCAAAGACAAAGACCAAAACGATGTTTGCCTTCAGAGTAGCTCTTATTATGGCCCTGGCAGTGATGCTGTGTTCCGTGACAATCGTAACAGCAGTCCAACAGGGTGAGTGGATCTGGTTAAGCCATTACCAAACGACACGATTTTTGACTTTTTCAATTTGAAAGATGAAGCAGACGACAATTTCAAGTTTGTGAAAATTTAAAATTCTTTCCATTTTGGATTAGAAAACATTGTAGAAAATGAAGAAATTGCTTGTGACAAGCAATTTCTTCATTTTTCACAATGTTTTCTCAAGCCTTTATCTCGTGGGGAGTCAAAAAGAGTCATTGTGTGGTAATGGGTTAATTGTATTTTGCTGCTTTTCTTCGAAAATCTCGTAACTGAAGCTTTTAAAAAGCTGCAGTTACGAGGTTTTTTGTTGAAAAGCGACGGTATGCGTGTTTGAACAGTCTCGTAAAAAAGCTATCCGGGAAGTGTGAAATATATCGACCTAGAAAGTACGCACAGATTGCGCAGACAGACTAGGATCGAAACATTTCGATCCAATAAATTATGAAGGACCTCTATGGATAAGGCGAGAAATCTCCCTAAAAGGCTCAGCTCGATGTGTCAATTTTCAGAACTGACATATTGAGAAACAAAATTAAGCTTTATGGTTAGGTAGATAAATGAATGAAAAGAATACAGATTTATGTCATTTAAAAACTTCTATAGGTGCAGATAACTCTTGATTTTTGTACCCACCTATATTGTTTCATTTTTTACACTACCGGTATTCATAGAAGTAAAAGGAAGTTTCTTCTTGTTTTATTTGCAATTTATTTTCTATATTTACAAGGATAGATGGTGTTGACATCATATGGCAGCTTTGGTTTTGTCCGTATTGCGCATGCGCATAATTTAAACAACGTTAAAAGCGCACTTTCCCGCCAAAAACCGAGGAATAGCTACCTTCCCTTAGCTGGCGAACATCGTTCTACCCCTTGACCCAGCTTCCCATTGATATATGTTGTGAAACTTGTTCATGGGCTTCCCCTGTAAAAAGGATTTCCTGGGTCACGGGGTGGAACATACTTTTATACTAAAAATAGTACTCATATACCAATTGCCATATTTTTGGCGGGAAAACTTCGCCTTTAAACTCGTTTCAATGATGCGCATGCGCATTAAGAACAAAACGAAAACTAATCTATGATTAAAACACCAATTGTTCTTACATTTACAGAAAAATTCTTGTTGATAAAACAATAGAAAACTTAATTCTGGTTAAATGAATACCGGTGGGGTAGTAGCCTAATATGTAATTTTAGGAGTAGGTAAGGAAACCAAGAGTTATCTCTACATCCCGAATCGTTTTGATTGTACAGAATCATTTTTCATATGATTTAGGTATACGTCTAACAATACAGCTCGAAATGATTATCAATTTGCATGTTTTGAAAATTGACCTTTTCATTTGAGCCTTTTAGGGAGATTTCTCGCCTTATCCATAGAGGTCCTTTCTGATTTATATTTTTCCTGCTTACATTTAAGGTATCCGAACCCCCCAAAACACCAAAGAGCCAGAGGCGAAATTTGAAAAGTGCAAATAATTCCTAAAGTGTGTTATATTTCCATTCCAAATACAAACATAAACATTTTGAACGGTTTAGAATTTTGAATTCATGCATACTTGTTGAAATATTTGACTAAAATGTTCAAAATTACCTCCCTTGCATATCAATATAGAGTGAAATAATATTTGTAAGTTATTTTCTTCTTGAAGCATAATCTTGAAATCCGACACGGTGTTTCAACTTATGTGAAGTGTATTTACAAGTGTGTGCAATTTGATGCAATTCGTATGGTTAGAAAGTGCTCTTTTTTCAGGGTCTGTAAACCTTAAGATTATTTTTGAAATCATATTGATATGTAATGTGTCAGACTTAGTGAAAGAAATACTCTTTTGGTAGGGTACTAATCCGAGTCTTCTCTGATGCAAACTTCGATCTTTGATACCGGAACGTCTCTCCATTTGTGGAGATACGTCCCGATATCAAAGATCAGAGAAAACTCGGATTAGTATAAATGGAGAGACGTCCCGATATCAAAGATTGAAATGTTCATCGGAGAAGACTCGGATTAGTAGGGTACTAAGTCTTGTTGCTGAACTGTCAAGATTTACAAAATAAGAAAAAATTGAGTATTTTGTAAAAATGATTTAATCACTATTTATGAATGAAATACCTCTACCGTTGAAGCAGTAGCCTATTATGTTGGCTTTAACTAAGACCATATCGCTGCTTTTCAACAAAAGCCTCGTAACTGCAGCTTAAAAGAGCTGCAGTAACGAGGTTTTTGTTGAAAAGCAACGATTTAGATCCTGAAATGTGCCGGTCATTTAGCAGTCAGCATAAAACAGGATCAGTATGCACACTTCGAGACGACAAATAAATGAAGCAATTCTACATGTCCTTTTTTCAATCTTCCCCATTTCAGGTTGCGAGCATAATGGCCAACATTATCAGGTGGGCGAAAGTTTCATGAACGACTGCAACAAATGTGTTTGTACTGAGGCTGGAGCGGCTTGTCATTTGATGGCCTGCACATCTTAAACCACCACCACCACCACAACCACCTTCACCACTACCACCACCAACAACAACATCAACAGAATCGCAACAACCTATAGTTGTAAATCGATTGTCTTTTTTCTAAATTACATCACAAACCATCAGATTGGACGACGTACATCCTAGTAAATCAGATTGATTGTGGGTAATTGAGCCATTTGTTCAAATTAAATAAAAATGTAATTTTATCTCTGAGTTTTATTTGATTTCTTGTAACTATTGATATTGGACATGGTGGGGAATAACGTGATGCAACATTTTTTTGTTATATTTTTTTGTAATTCTGTTTTATATGGCCAATCTAAAGCAGACAAGCGAAGAAAAGTCCAAGGATTTCTTGATTTGGTCGATCTTTTTTTCTTTAAAATAAACAACAACAAACAACAGTCTGGATCAGAAAGATATTGACAATCAACTAAGACTTTGTTTGGTCGACAATAACCTTTTTTTTCAGCTGCTGTTTAAAAGATCCTTCGCAATCATTGAAAACATAGAGAAAATGTTGTATCACGTGACAATCCGCCGTGTTGGACCAGGAGGATGATTACTTCCAAAAGAACCGCCATAAGATCATTTCTTCGCACACGATAAACAATTGGACTGTTCCAATTTGTAGCATTCTGCAGACAGCAGCATGGATGTAAATGTAGAATGGACTTGTGCAGGTCTATGATACAACACAAGAAATAATGAGACGAAACGAGAAAATGTTCACTGTCTTCTTCTTTTGCCTCAATCTTTTCTCAAACTTTGTCCAATAGAGATGTCAAAACCAGGTCTTGTTTGAGAAAGGGTTAACAGGGGTACGATTTTGCAAGCCAAAGGTGCACAATCTACAAAACGTTATTTTTGCTCCGAACGTAGTGTTATAAGAGCTATTGGCTTGCAAAAACGATAATTGCGTTGGGAAGGGAAGAGAAGGTGAGATAAGGAAACTTGCTGAATGCGGAGGATCTCTTAAACAACACCTGATAAAAAAGTTATTGACGACCAACCAAAATTTTGGTTGGTCGTCAATTACTTTTTTTGACAGGGTGTTGTCTAACATATCGATAAAACCTAAAACAATCCCTGACTTTCCCCTTTTCTCTGCTTCAAACATTTTTTTCCCAAATAAGTCATATATTAACAGAGTTATTGAAAAAAATATCGAGCATGTTGTGTAACGTAAAATCTCCGCCGTGTTTACGTCATAATAAACAATATGTCAGTCGTATGATCTCATATTGTGCAGGCTGGATCACATCTAACAATGGATAAACGTCGCCTACCTCACAAATATTATCAAACATCGTTTGTGGAGGAACATTGCACAAAACTAAAAGTAGGCCTACAATAAAACACAAAAATCCTACATTGCGGCATTTGTACGTAAAATAGCAACAAGAACAATTGCACAAAATCTACAATAATTCTGGTGGGCCTAATACGTGACCGATTAAAAAAGTTTGAAACAGAGATTGCAGAAAATCACCAGGGATTGGCTGTATGTGGTGAATCTATTTAACACGCCAAAATAGTTTAAGAAATAAAATAATATAAAATAAAGTCTAAGAACGTTATTACGACAAAGCAAAATTTTTACGACAAAGCAAAATTTCGTTTTGTAATCATTACTAGACTATACTAACTGAATGCAGAAATAAATGGAGAGCCATGGTCGTCGGTGTCTGCAAGAACAGACCAGACACCTAGAGAAAAAGAATCAATACATTTCCCCCTTATATTTTGTTTAAAAGATCCACCAAATCATCTTGATCATTTCTTCAAATTCTATGCTTCAAATCTAATTTACATCCATCAAGTTTTAACAGAATGTTTGAGGACTTTCTGCAAAAACTGCCGTTGTGTCACGTTAACACTTTCCCACACAAGACCTGGGTTTGACGCCCCTAACACAAAATGCTGATTATCAGCATTTTCTTCTTTTGTCTCAATATTTTCTGAGCTAAATTACCAACAAAATTTACATTTATTCACATCCATTTTATCGTCTGCAGCAGTTTTCAATTTGGACCATCCTAAAATCTTGTCGTTTGAGAAATGGATAAGATTTTATACCAGCCCAAACAAATAGGTGTTGCAAACGATAATATTAATTTATAAACAATAAAATATAAATACAAAAACCATATACTGATTACCCTGTAAACATTTGAGAGAAAGGAGAAAATGCTTACAATCGGCTGGTTATCGACATTTTTTTTTCATTTTATATGGTAATCTCTTAAAAGGCACGCCAAACCGCCCGCCCCCGAAAAAAAAAAAAACAGGGTTTGTGTTGGAAAATGTTAAGGAAAGGACAACCAAAGTGTAAATTGATATCTGTTCTATTTATTTCATTTATTTGTAAACACAACTTCACATTTTCTTAAAGCGATCTCTATCTACGTTTTTGATTGGTGTGAAGTCGTCACGAGTCAATGTTCCGGATCAAGGCGGACATTCTATCCTGGTGCACAAAACTTCATTGTTTTCTGAGCACATACAGTCGTTACAGTCAATCTTGAAACTATCCTCCGGCCATGGTGCTTTCTTATATAGACGTAAAAAATCAGAGTATGATGGGAAATGGTTAACCCATTACCAAACGAAAAAGTTTGGACTGTTCCAAATTCAAAGATATTGTAGACGACACTTTCAAGTTAAGGAAATTTAAAAATATTTGGTCTTTTTTTTGTGGAAAACATTGTGGGAAATGAAGAAATTGCTTGTCACAAGCAATTCCTCCATTTTCCACAATGTTTTCCAAAGTCATTATCTTTTGGGGGGTCTAAAAGAGTCACTGTGTGCTAATGGGTTAAGGAAAGTAACAATGTGTAGATTTACTTATTTTTAATATTATTTCTTATTTTATTCATTGACACAACTTCACATTTTTAATAGATCTCTAGCCACGTTTCTGATAGGAGTGAAGTTGTCACGAGCCATTGTTCGGATCAAGGCGGACATTCCATTCTCGTGCACAAAGCCTCATTGTCGTCTGAACACATGCATGTGTTACAGTCAATATTGAAACTATCCCCTGGACTGTAGGAGGTGCCAGCGTCATCCACGCATTCTAATATGAAAAAAAAAAACAACAAAAAACAAAAAACTATTGATGACGTATAAAGAGTGTATTTGGCATTGTAATTTGGTATTGCACAATATGAATATCTCGACAACAATACTATCCCATTCCAAAAAGATAATAGCCAGGATCTGGAAAAACGTCCCTTGAAGCATTTGAGACAGCCATGTTTCAGGACCAGGCTGTGCATAGGTGCAGTCTGACCTGGATCCATGTTACTCTCAAAAGGTTGTTACAGACCACGAGGAGCTATTTGAGAACAAAATGGTTCCTGGTCAGACTGCGTGTATACGTAGGCTGATCTGGAACCATGTTGTTCTCAAATGCTTTAAGGGACGTTTTTCCAGATCCTGGCTCATTTATTTTGTTATTTTTTAGACTACCCCAATTTGGGAGCTGCTGTAGGCGACAAAACGTATACTGATAAAAATGGGATTTGTGTAAAATATACAGTATAGAAGACATGGAGACAAAGACGGAAACGCTGATAGATCTAATCAGCATTTTCTTCTTTTTTTTCCTCAATATTTTCTGAATTATATTGTACACAAATATATAAGCACCAATTATGTCGTATGTACTATATATGTCAAGGCAAAAGCCTGTCTTGTTTGGGAAATGGTTAACCTCATACTTGCTATTATTTTGTAACATACAACGAGTCTAAAGTAAAAATGTAAAAACTGGCATCAAGTAATTCAGGCCCGTAGGAAGTAATTTCATAGGGGGGCTCAAGCCGTGTACGAGCCAGTGTGTAAATATTGGAGGGGCTAAATTGGATTTTTTCCTAAAGTTTCAGTGTAAACTAAAGAAAATTAGGATTTTTTGGCAGATAATGTGGGGGGGGGGGCTTAGGCCTCCAGCCCATTGTTCCTATATACGGGCCTGAGTAATGATAATTTCATTAACATTTTCTTCTTTTGCCTCAACGTTTTCCAAAGTTTTGTTTAGTGTTAGGGAGTCAAAGCTAGAATTTGTTTGGTAATGGTTAAAAATAACTAACCTGCTGATACAGTTGCTGCATAGACAAACATCAAGGCCATGGCCAAAACTAGCGCTACTCTAAACGTGGACATCATGGGAAATTGTGTTTATGTCGGATCTGAAATCACAGTTATCGTTATTTATCCATTCTTTAAGGGGGAATGCTCCAGTTTTTCGGAACACTCGGTCATTACTGTAGTAAATTAAACGTTTCGTACCAATATGTTTCGCTACCATATTTTCAATAATATAACACATCATTACAATTTACCATTTACGACGGTAAAAGTGTATTTATTATGCGAAACTGATTTCCTCAAGTTGGAAATAGATTATTTAGAGCAAGACAGTTGTAAGTGTGTATGCAGTTACCACTGTTTTGCATCATTTTATTCATGTGTAGCTGATAAAAAATTGCTGTAATTCACTAATAAGTGCGCTGACCTATGCATTTTCTTTTTGAATTATTACCAGGACATGTTGCTTAATACAATGAGGTAGTGTTATCAAATTCTATTATGTAGAACTTGAAATATTTCCAAAAATTTGCAAATTTTGACATAAAACACTCCAGCTTCGTTGATCTAACCGAACACGTGAGCATGCTGTTTGATACATTTACGCGTTTATATTGGTACATATTTTGGGTTTTCTGTTCTTATTAAATGTAAGACGTTACTTTAAATCCGTTTTCGGGAATAAACGATGAATATACAGCATTCTATTAGCATTTTAGTGACCTTGGGTAGGTGCAAGAAATTGTGCATTTTTTCGATGTAGGGGTATGTGATACGAACGCCTATAAAATTCAAACAAGATCGCTGACCATCCATTTTTATTTCATTTTTCAATTGGTAATAACATGTAATTTCAACATACAAAATATAAATAAATTCTATTATTGGGAAAAAATTTAGGAAACTGGAGCATTCCCCCTTAAGCAGTAAAAATAAATGAAAGAATAAACTGAAATGGCCAAAGAGCAACCCTAAATGTTGACAACGTTATACGTGTGTATGCCGGATCTGCAACGACAATCATCACGGTGGATAATCACGTGATACAATATTTTCAGAAAACCTTCAATAATTTTGTCAATACTTGACCGATTTGAATAGCGTTAGGTTTTTTCGTTTAACAAATACGTCATCGTCACGCCTCACTGGTCTAAAAATAGATTGGGAATCTCCTATCGTACAAATATATGGCTGTGAATCTCGCGAAGTTTTTCCACGTTCAACTTGCCGAAGATGACGTTTTAAGAGCTTGATTGCTGTAATCATTTGTTGAGAAACATTCTAATTCAGAGTTAAGAAGGTTGCTGCACTGTCGTGTACTTTTAAAGATCGGTAACTATGAAATAAGCAGTTTTAAAACAAGTAATGTTTACACATACGGTCCTGTCATGGCTTCGTCGTGTCGTTCGTGCGTACTCGCTTACCCTTTCCAAAACGACAAAATGTCATGTTTGGCCAAATTGAAAAAAGTCTGCAGATGACAAAACGGATGTAAATACTTTAGTGTTTTATCTCAGAGAAAATATTGAGACAAAAGAAGAATGATCATCAATATCCAAAGAAGTTATTCACACTCTTTTTGTCTGCTGAGCAGGCCTCTTCAATTTGGTCGATCATCATTTTCTTCTTTTGCCTAAATGTTTTCCCAAGAATTTTCTGCTGGGGACGTCAAAACCGGTCTTGTTTGGGAAATGGTTAATATAGAAAAAAACTAGAATTGGCGCTGAATGTGATTTGATATCCCCAAAGGCTTTCACTATGTAGGCCTACAACAAAGGGCAATATATCTCAAAATAAGCAAGGTAGAGTTATGCTCCTTATGCGTTGCACTTCTCCTTGGTGATATCTATCTACCCGAGAAGTTTCATGATCATCGCTACTTTACTTTCAGACTTTTCGATGTTTTTTCTGGTTAAGCTACTGAGGAATCTATAGAAAAAACGTTTGTCATTTCTGGTCTGTCTCCGTCTCTGGAAGCAATCTTGCATGTAGCATATGCGCAATGTTTCGTAGTTTAAGTTCCCGCCTGCATTATCTATGATCGACCTATATCTCGCTTGAAAATAATATTTTTTTGCTAACACTGTTACGAAAAAAATGTCCGATTCATGACCGATAAACAAAATATTAGACTGGTACCCGGCAAACGTTGTTGGGGGTTTTCCCATTAGAAATCTATTTTTAGCACAAATTGGCGCGAAAATTGTTCGCTATTCGATTTGAAGCAAATAATGTGGACAGACTCTACGCATTAGACAGATGTGGTGGATGTTTGAAAAATCAACAGAAAAAAAGTTATTGAAGATCAACCAAAATAATGGTTGAACTTTTTTCAGTTGATTTGTTAAAAATCCACTACGTGCAGGTTATTCCTGACATTTTTTTCGCCTTCTCTACTTCAAACCGAATTCAAATTGGTCAAGCATTGACAAAGTTATTGAATATTATCGGACATTCTAAGTCACGTGATTATACACCGTGATCGTCGTTTTTACAACCATTCAGCTTTCCCCCTTTTCAAAGCAGCAGATACACAGCGTCGCTGTAGTTCCGGTTCCGGTAAATACCAACGTTTTTTCTCCTTTTGTCTCAGTTAGTCCGGGGGCCGCGGCCTTAGCGCAGTTGGTAGCGCATCTGACCCTCATTCGAGAGGTCCCGGGTTCGATACCCAGCCGCGGCTAATACCCTTTCTGACAAAATTGTCACCCACCAATGGGTTTGAAATCGTTAACCTAAGTGGGCGAGCAGCTGGAGGCTCGGTAAGGGTATTGTGGTAGTACTGGTTTGAGAAACAACAGGAATCCATGGGTAGGTGCTCCAGCCGCCGCGATGTGACCCTGGTAGTTGAAAACGGCGTAAAACTCCAATAAACTCAAACTCAGTTAGTCCGTGTTATATTGTACTCGGTTTGTTAAGTTAAGTTTTGTTTAACCCATTACCACACAATGACTATTTTTGACTCCATACAAACTCATGGCTTTTAGGGAAAACATTGTGGAAAATGAAGAAATTGCTTGTGGCAAGCAATTTCTTCATTTCCCACAATGCTTTCTACCAAAAATGACCAAAACCAAAAGATTTTATCTTTCCTTAATTTGAAATTGCCGTCTGCAACATCTTTCAATTTGGACCAGTCCAAAATTTGTCGTTTGGTAATTGGTTAAAGTCTGTAATCTAGGAACTGAATCATATTCTACCGACTTCCCACTTCAATCCATTATCATAGAGTTTCAAGCCGGCTGTGACCAGTCGGTGCCTGTGGCAGTCATAGCAATGTATGTGCTTTCAACTATCACATGTACCTAATCCGAGTCTTCTCTGATGAAAAGTCGCTCTTTGATATATGAATGTCGCTATTTAAATAGCGACATGAAAATATCAGAGTGAATTTTCATCAGAGAAGACTCGGATTAACATGTGCCCATCTATACACCAAGGAGAACAGGGGCAAATTTGTGTATTTTCTTTCCAGAAAAAAATCCATGGCGCTGGATGAATTTGAAATCAGGACCCTTGATATCGAAGCCCGCGCCCCACCACCAGACAGAGAGGCATATACCTTTATATAAAGTTATATCACTTGGATTTTGTGTTGCAGTTTTTGGCCAACTTTGTGTTGTTGGTAAACAGGTTTATCAGTCGAAATATACGAAGTTGATATATCGAGCAAACAAATTAGTCAGTAACTGGAAAAAGTCTCTTGAAACATTTTAGAAAATTGATTTAACAGATCAGTTTGTCATCAAACATAAAGTGACAGGAATCCATTCTGCTAACTTACAGTTGCTACTGGCTTTGAGAAATCTAATAGAGCAACATGGATCTTGATCAGACTGCGTGTATACGCAGGCTGATCTAGATCCATGTTGATCTCAAATGTCACCGTCTCAAATATTACAGTGGCCTTTTTCCAGATTTCCTGTGAAATATAAAATGTATAAAAAAGTCTTACCTGTGTATGCAACAGTTCTGTGAGCGGTTTGTGATGTGTTAGGGAGCACAGTATTTTATATGTTTGAACGCTCGGTAACAGCTTTGAAACTAATTACAGTCGATTTAGTAAAAAAAGTTCATCAATTTTATCTAAAATGATATTGCATAATTATTGTAGCTTTAAGCCAATGTTACACGTCACACTAAAAGAGACAATCTGTGAGGTGTGAAAAGTATTGAACTTTGCCAGTCTGTAATTCTTCTGAGAAGGGCCATCCTGCTTTGGTCGTATAATGCAATTCCTTGTAGTTCTTCTTGTAAAATATATATGTGATTTCGGATACGATGCATGTACATTGTGCATGTTTGTTAGTTTCATTTATCAATTTAGAGAAATTTAGATTATAATCTTTTATGACGTATCCGAACTTCTTCGGGCGCGGTCGTAAACATTCGGTGGTGGAAAGTTCCATCGCCGAATGTTTTCGACTTCGCCCGAATAATTCCGACGTCGCGTGAATCTCATTTAGGTAGACTACCATAAGAATGTAGGGTTCAGTCCGGAAAACATTTGTGGTTAGGGTAATGTAAGTTTTTTCTATTGTATTTTGATCTATCTGACATAAATAACGCCAATAAAGTAGTCACGTGAGTTTTTAGACACGTAGGCAGTTTCAGACTTCTAAAGGATATAGATCCAATAAATTCTGGGGAAAACAATAACCAATGTCGCACAACACAGCTAATAACTGTTTTGTCTTGGTTCTAATTAAAACCAAAACATGTCTATTTTCATTAATATTGAATGTATTGGCGGCAATATTACAAATCTATTTTGAGTTTGACATCTTGCACATCTGCTGGATCACGGAAATAGGAATAGTACACTTAAAATCACACTTAAAATCACTTATCTGGTGTGATTACTATCTCGTCGTTGTTATTGCAAAACCTCGTGACCCCAGCTTGAAAAAAGCTGGGGTTACGAGCTTTTGCAATTACAACGACGATTTGTGCCAAAAGCAGCATCCTAGCCTAACCCATGCTGGAAATCAGTATGCAGACAAAATCCATAGGAATACGCACCATTTCTCACACAGAGCATAAGAAATTATTCGAGATATAACGTCACAGACGTTACTTCTGTCCATTACTCTTGTTTCAATATGGTCCTAAATGTTTTGAATCGGCAAATATTTTCTAAAATGATTACATAACTTTACGAACATTTGACAGATTGTCACAGACTTTAATCGACTGGCGCAGAATGAGGGGTGATTCAGACAGACACCATCTTCGCAAGTCAAGGGTTCTACCTCCGCTTTGCTCCTTACGTACCAAAGTGGAGATAGAACCCTTGGCTTGTGAAGATGGACAGACACAGAACATCGAGCTATTAGTCGCGATAGTGCGAAACATAGTCAGTCACTACTAGTAGACAAAGACCGGAAGCTGGTTTCTAATAAGAAAGTGAAAGACGTGGTATTCGCGCTATGATTCCCCTTTTCGGGTTTTAGAGAATGCCGTGTACTACACAACTATGCATACCAGGCCTGCGTTCAGTAAGACAAAACGTTAGCCATTTCATTCGGAATACTCGGTCAATTATGTCAATTTTGTGTCAAAGAAGTTGCGACTGTTGCTAACGTTAGCTAACGTTTTGTCTTACTGAACGCAGGGTAGGCCGGTAGGAAGCAATTTCATATTGGTTGGGCTCAAGACCCTCTGAATTTATAAGGCGAGGGGGCTAAATTGGATTTTCTCTAAACTTTCACGGTAAAATAAAGAAAATTCGGCATTTTTATGCAATTGGGGGTAAGCCCCCATAGCCCCCGTCCCTGTTCCCACGGGCCTGCATACACACACATGTATGGACTTCACCCCATGCTGCTTTGACGCCTAAATTGACCCCTTTAAATCGACATTTCACGATTACTTTTACATAAATTTTATTTAACTTTTATTCTATCTGAAAGAGCATGTTTTCTTATGAAAATTCTGAAAATTTCAAGCCAAAATATTGAACCGTTTACGAGAAATATATATTTTTGTGCTAAAATTAAACAAATTGTTGTGGACAACAGTTCAGATTTATATAGAATTTGTCATTTCTGTCTCAACTATGAAGGCGTTTTTTTCGCTTATAGATAACAACTTCAAAAAACTGATAGCGTTTCTACGCATTAGAACAAACAATCTTTGCATCAAGACATACTTTTAAAAAATGAAATAAATGTGAAATGTCACTTTAATGTTTTTGTCAAATCAATCTTGTACATGTAGCATCTTTAAAGGGACATTTCATTCCAATTTCAATTTTTTAAAGTATGTCTAGATGCCAAGATTGCTTATTCTAATGAGTATAAATACTATTAGTTTTTTTAAGTTGTTGCCAATAAGCGAGAAACACGCATTTAAAGTTGAGACATAATCGATAAATTGCATATAAATCCGAACTGTTGTCCACAACAATTTGTTCAATTTTAACACAAAAATATAAATTTCTCGTAAACGGCGCAACATTTTGGCTTGAAATTTTCAGAATTTTCATAAGGAAATATGCTCTTTCAGATAAAAATAAAAGTAATATTTATGACAAAAAATTCTGAAATGTCACTTTAAGATACGGTCCTCTTTAAATCACAAAGAATCCAGTATACGTTGATTGTTTAGCACTTGATTATCACCTAGTAGGCTCTTGAAGATGATTAATTTGCAAGTACGTACTGCCAATCAAAAAGCGATGACATTTCAGAAGTTTCCAGTTTGAAATCTACTACAGACAACAAAATCGATGTTGATAAAATATTGGACTTGTGTGCAACATAGCACACAAAACATTTAGGCAAAGGATGATGCTGCTGCTTTATCAGAATATTTTTCTTTTCGCCCAATGTCTCCCGAGCCTCTTCATTTGGGGACGCCAAACCAGGCCCAGTTTTGGAAACATTTTATGAAACCTTAAAATGTAGTTGACTGTAGATATTAGCCATGTTTATCCAGACTTTCTTGCGATGTTGACAGAAATAAAAACATTGCATCCTAGACAATAGTTTATGAAGACCCTATCACACATTCAATGCATAGCATCTCTGCCTGTGTACTTCTAAAAATGTAACACATGTTTTCCAACAAAAACCTCGTAACTGCATCTTAAATCAAGCTGCAGTTACAAGGTTTTTGTTGAAAAACGTCGATATCCGCTTGTCGACTCTGTATTTTTGTCACATTTAGGCGCATAATGTAAATGTACGCTTTCCCCTGACAGGTCCTATTGTACAATGAATGATAGAATAACTATTGGCAAGACTAGAAGCTAAATATATAATTAATTAAACTCGTTAAATAACGACCACATCCACCTGCCACCTGTGCTTCAGATTCTATAAATGCTCGTCCAAATCGATGTTTTATATAATTCGTCGAATTGCTGATTTGTAGGTGAGTAAAATTGTACAAATTCTGTTTTTAGAAAATAATATTTAATAGAACTTCCTAATAGATTTGGAATTTACCTGGTGAGAAAACTGGCACAGATCCGACGAAGATCAACAAATACCGAATGCATGGTTTTTAAACATTGTTCTGCAGAAATGAATATACAAACACAAACAGGCCGATCATGTCCTATACTGTCTGCCAAAGATATTGGAATGCTCCGGGATGAAATATAATGGGTGTATTAAAAATCATTTGGTTGGAGATCTCACAAAAAAGCACTGAATGCATTGAGTATCTATCTTGATCAGTATGTGTATGATAACTGCACCATAACCAGGGTGTCATATTGTTGGCATTATTCTGAAGAAGCTACAAGAGAACATTATGGATACTAGACATGAGGATACTAGGAGAGTGGGCCATGTGAATTTTCCATGTATATCGAGAATAAGCATCCCATATCCGTTAGACGTAACGGTCTGATCTTTACTGAATGTCAATGAATTTTGAGCTAAAAATAGATTAGGTTTAACATTATGTTTTTATAAACCCTCGACGTTGTTACAGAATTTCGTAACTACGGCTTGATTCAAGCCGTAGTTACGAGATTTTATAACCACACTAACGGAATACTATTTGTTTGTCCGAAATTACGGATAATATTGTTCCGTGTTTGAAAAGGGCGGGCAGGTCAAACAGAAACTTATTTGAACGAGAAGACCTACTTGATGGCAAATATTTCTGGATAGAAACAGTTTACCTTGAAAGGTTGACCATTTTACAATAGATTTACTGGTCACCGCCGATTTCAACCAACAATAACTTTTGGCACAGTTTCAGGTACTACAAAACAACTACGCAATAATATACAAAATGTCTGGATTGAGAACCGTACTGGTGTTGACCATGGCTGTCATGCTCTGCTCCTTTGTTGTTTCTGTCGCCAGCGAAGGTAAGTTGACAATCCTTTTTGTGATAACGGAAAGCTAAATAGAAAACGTTTATGGAAAAAAAGCAAATGCCTTTGAATCTTGATTAAATGAAATAAGTCCTGTTTTAACCCTTTCCCAAACAGACAAAATTTGGACTGTTCCAATTTCAAAGCTGCAGCAGGTAACAAATTTGATGTTAATATGATAGATTTTGAGGTAAAAAAATATCATGGAAAATATTGAGGAAAAGGGAGAAAATGCTGGTTACCAGCATTTTCTTCTTTTTCTTCAATGTTTTCCCAAGTCTCTTCCTTTGGGGACGTAAAAACAAGACCTTGTTTGGGAAAGATTAACCCAATTCCCTCACAATGCCTCTTTTTGACTTCCCACAAGATAAAGGCTTTTGAAAGCGTTTTGGAAAAAGGAAGAAATTGTTTGGGACAAGCACGTTGTCTATTTCATACGTAAGGTTTTCTTCCTGGTAAGACAATAACGAAAAAAAAAAATTGTAAAATTCCATCCACTTGAAATTGTGGTCTGCGACATCTTTGAATTCAGATTAGTCTATTTTTGTCATCTGGTAATGGGTTAACTTGGCTTGATGCTGACTGTAGCAGCGATTCCCAGCTACTTGCCGTTTTGTTGCTAAAGGGAGGTTTTTATTCCAAATTATTATTGATTAAGCAAAGATAAATAAATTAAAACACAGACGGAATAGAAATCCTCCTTAAAGTTCTTTGGCATAGTTTTTTTAATTTATGGTTTTAGTAACATTGAATTTTCACATGCTTTCGAATTTGGAAACGTTTAACATGTTGCTGTATTTTTGAAGACCTATTTCTTGGTTCTTTGTCAGCATCTTCTCAATTTATAGGAATTATCGCACGCCCAACCACCTAGAAGTAAAGCTTTACCCCTTCCCAGACAGCAAGCATTTTGGCTGATCCACTTCAAAAACTGACACAAATAACAAAATGCTACTGACCAAAGATAGAATTCGTGTAAAATATGGCATAGAAAATATTGAGACAAAAGCAGAAACTTCTGGTTATCAGCAGTACTGTTTCTTCTTTTGTTTCAATGTTTTCCCAAGCCTTTTCTTTTAGGGACGTCAAAACCAGGTCTTGTTTGGGAAAGGATTAAACACGCACACACGGACAGCTCGACTGATAACTCATATAATTAGTTCATGGACTAAAATAATCGTACGTATTTTGGTATTTCAGGATTCCAGTATAACGGAGAAACGTACGCAGTTGGTGAGAGCTATGACGTAGATTGTAATACATGTAGCCTATATTTGTAAAGTAACACACGTGCGTACACACGGACATACATAATTATCGTATGTTTTTGGTATTTCAGGATGCCAGTATAACGGAGAAACGTACGCAGTTGGTGAGAGCTATGACGTAGATTGTAATACATGTAGCCTTTATTTGTGAAGTAACACACGTGCGTACGCACGGACATACACACTTATTGTATGTTTTTTTTGTATTTCAGGTTGCGAGTATAACGGAGAAACATACGCAGTTGGTGAGAGCTATGACGTGGATTGTAATACATGTAATTGTGTGGGTGACGATCTCGCTACGTGTACCCTCATGGCATGTCCACCCTAGAAGTAACGTGTGCACACGGACACACATACAGATTGACGTATAGCTCTTATCTAAGAATATAAATAGGCTGAAATGTTTACTGCAGTTGGATAAAAAATACAGTATAAGTAAGCAAGATACAATGAATGATCAAAGTTAAAGTTCTCTGTAATAACGTTTACTTGAATGAACTTTTATTCATTAATTGTAGAACTTTCAATACAATGCTTATCTACAGACAACAAAGTTCAAAATCTATGCCTTACAAAAAGAAAATAATGAAATCAAATAATTCAGATTCTTTGTGAATCTTGGAATTTTGAAGGGAATAAAATAATGTGGAGAAAGTAATCAAATTCTATATGTTTTAATTCTATCTACAAATTAATATATTTACAATATGTACATTGATATGTGTTATATGTCACTGACTTCAAATAATAAAATATACTTGAAAATGATTTAGGATGTCTATTTTATTGCTTCTTTCTGCCATTTTTACCATTATCCCTTACAATCGTGTAAAATGTAGGAGCTCGATTATTGCAATATAATGTAAAATATATGAGAGAAAATATAGAGAAACAGGATACCAGTATTTTCTTTTTTTGCTTCAATAATTTCTCATGCATTTTTGATTCGATTCATCTAAACTATGCCTTGTTTGGGATAAGGTAAAAGAGATGGCACTGAAAGAAATCATGGCCATGATATCTGCAACCGTAAAATGCCGCAACTACAGCTTGAATAGTAGAAAGGCTACGTCATTATGGCCGGCGATATCTACGCCAAAAAAACAGACTCTATCTGACTTAGACTCAGTGTTCGCCCACTAATGAGTAGGAGACGGGGCGTGGCTATGTGTAGACGTCATATAATCTAGCCGGCAGTCTCGTTTATGCGAAATATAGCGGCGAAATTTTAAAATATACTGCAATTTCATTGGTAAAAAAGTAAGTCGAAACTCTAAATCAAAATATGGACCAACCAATCAAATGATTCAATAAGACGCGTCGAACCAGCAACCCCCACAATGATCACGGTCGGAATCTTGTGACAAAACAGCTGCAGAAAAGCCTTCAATAATTATGTTAATATTGCACCGATTTGAAAATGGTTTGAAGCAGAGAATGTGGAAATACGTCAGGGATTAGATGGATGTGGTCGACCTTGGTCGTCAATATCAGCTGATAGAAAAATCCAATAGACTAAAAATTGGCGATTTTCTACTTGTTTTACTTTAAACAGAATTCAACTTATTACTTTGGAGTTATTGATGATTATCTGAAATAGTGTAGTTGTTGTTGACCAGAAACGTGTATAGTTATGTCTGAGTGAAAAGGGTATTGGCTTATTATTATATACAGAAATTTTCAGTAAGGACTGGCTTTGATGACCGAACACAAACAACGTTTTGAAACCACACACTTAACTGCCACAATGGTCTGACTTTCAAATCATTTTGTTATCAGAACCGTCTATTATATCTATACAGCTGCAGACAAGATACAGCTGGGTACCTAACCCACACAACGTAATTGGCTTTGACACGGTGGGGAAGCATGTGACACAACAATAGGAGAAAATAGTTGATTATTTTGTTTATACTTGACCAATGTGAATTGAAGGCAGCACAAAAGGTGATATCTTGAAATTTCAGCCGATAAAAAGTTATTTACTACCAATCTAAATGCTGGTTGGTCGTCAATAACATTTTATCAGCTGTTGTTAAAAGATCATTAATTTTGTTTTCAGCATATCTGTTGCGTTTTCCTGCTTCCTCTGCTTCAAATCTTTTTCGAATCGGTCACATGTTAATGGAGTTTTTGAAACTTTTGAAAATGACACGTGTCCCCCCACGCCCCCCCATGTTTGAACTCGCTTCTAAATGTAGGTCTACATGTAATTGAATTCTGAATGTGCATTTGACGTGATAAAATGACCAGTACTTTTTAGCTTTTTAGTGCAATGATCCATGTGATTTTCCATTCAAAATGGTGCCTTATATGAATTAGAAATAGTATGGACCACAGTCAGTCTGCGAAATTTGTACAGCCTGTCTGTGAAATATAGTGAAAATATCAGGTCACAAATTAAATCCCTCTGTATGAGTGTCCAAGGTAAAGATGATGGTCTTTCTACATATCTGTTCCAAATTTGTTCCAAATCTGTGTATGTGTTCCATGTTTTTGTTGGACAGATCACAAATTAAATTCCTCTATTCGAGGTTCAAAGATAAACTTAATGGTCCCCCTGTACATGTGTTCCATATTGGCGTGCCAGATCACAAATGAAATCCCTCTATTCGAGTGTCCAAGATAAACTTAAAGTTCCCTCTGTATATGTGTTCCGTGTTTTTGTTGGACAGATCACAATTTAAATCCCTCTATTAGATTGTCCCATAAGTTTTCTGGCCAGATCACAAATTAAACCCCTCTAACCCCTCTATTAGAGGGTCCAAGATGAAGTTGATGGTCCCTCTGTATATGTGTTCCGTATTGGCGTGCCAGATCACAAATTAAATCCCTCTATTCGAGTGTCCAAGATAAACTTAATGTTCCCTCTGTATATATGTTCCATGTTTTTGTTGGACAGATCGCAATTTAAATCCCTCTATTAGATTGTCCCATAATTTTTCTGGGCAGATCACAAATTAAACCCCTCTAACCCCTCTATTAGAGGGTCCAAGAATGAAGTTGATGGTCCCTCTGTATATGTGTTCCGTATTGGCGTGCCAGATCACAAATTAAATCCCTCTATTCGAGTATCCAAGATAAACTTAATGTTCCCTCTGTATATGTGTTCCATGTTTTTGTTGGACAGATCGCAATTTAAATCCCTCTGTTAGAGTGTCCCATAATTTTTCTGGGCAGATCACAAATTAAACCCCTCTAACCCCTCTATTAGAGAGTCCAAGATAAACTTGACAAATTAAAACCCTCTATTAGAGGGTCCAAGATGAAGTTGATGGTCTCTCTGTACATGTGTTCCGTATTGGCATGCCAGATCACAAATTAAATCCCTCTATTAGAGTGTCCAAGATAAATTTGTTGGTCTTTCTGTATATGTGTTCCGTAATTTTATTGGGTAATTCACAAATTGAATCCCTCTATTAGAGTGTCTAAGATAAACTTGATATTCTTTCTGTATATGTGTTCCGTACTTTTATTGGGCAATTCACAAATTGAATCCCTCTATTAGAGTGTCTAAGATAAACTTGATGGTCTTTCTGTATATGTGTTCCATATTGGCGGAGTAGCGGTCACCCAGTGTTTCCTTGACGGCGAGTAGAAATGGCTCCTCTATTTTCTGAAAATACACTATACTTATGAGAGTAAATCTTAAAACAATGACACAACTTTATGCTGGTCCGAAATCATAGCCATAGCAGACGACAATTTCAAATGAATGGCCTTTTTGCTGACTTTTTCAGTAGAAAGCATGGTGGTAAATTAAAAATTGCTTCCTTTTCCACATAGTTTTCCAAAGCTGTAATTTTGTGGGGAGTACAAACGAATCATCGTTTGGGATTGGGTTAACAATAGTATAATACAAGAGTGAATATGTCATTCAACAAAAACTACATCCACAGGTTTCTGTATTGTTAATCGCATTAGAAATGTGGTTTGATTTAAAGTATGGCATCAACTTCATATAAGAGATTGACACATCAGAACCCCAGAGAAGAATAGAGTAGGTAAAGGAAACGAAAAAAATGTTGACCACCAAGTTCTATATCGTTTAGTCAGTTCCAGTGAATACCCACAACATAAAGCTGGAATTTGAAAACAAAAATTATAATAAGTTGAAATCAAAAGTGAGTGTCAAAGTAATTTAGAATAAGTATCTGATATTTTGGATCACCAAGTAAGGATGAAAATCGTGTTAATTAGATCTATAATACCAACTTTGCTTCTGGTAATTGAATACTTAACCACGGTAATCGAACGTTGTCCTATTGTCAGTGACCTTGCTCTCATCATTGATGGCCAACTTCAGATAAATGTAGGAAGATAATTAATGTCATCAAGGTTAGTCTGGGATGACCCTTGTCATGTTGTCAAAGAAAAAAGAATAAATTTATATGTTCATGAGCCTAAGATCTGTAATCAAATCGTTGCATATTGTTGCAGTCAAAATCTTTTCGCGTTCTGTGGCAAATTCCTTCATTGGCGAGTACAACGCCAGGAAAGTCTATCTTAAAGTGACATTTCACAGATATTTTTTCATAAACTTTACTTTTAATTTTATCTGAAAGAGCATATTCTTTTATGAAAATTTCAAGCCAAAAGATAGCACCGTTTAAGAGAAATATATATTTTTGTGGTAAAATTAATCGAAATGATGTGATTTATATGGAATTTGTCATTGCCGTCTCAACTTTAAAGGCCTATTTTTCTCTTATAAGCAACAACTTAAAAAACCGATAGCATTTATACGCATTAGAATAACCAATATTGACATCAAGACATATTTTAAAAAATGTAAATTGAATGTTATGACCATATATAGGTCAATACAATGTAAGAAATGGAAAAATATTCAAATATAAGTCCTCGCAGTAATGGCAAATGTCATTCCAATAACACACACTTTTTTTTCTATTACAAACTGCATCATGGTTCAATAAAAACTATGTGTTTTGATGGTAAAATTGGTATGTCTTTGAACCTAATTATTTGAAGATTGAATAAAATGGTGAAATTACATTATTTCTGTTTATTTCATGAATTAGCGAATTTTGTCCTTGCAATAACTACTATGTCCTCGATGTAACGATGCACTTTCAGCAAATTATTTCACAAAAAGGTGCCGCTAACTTTATTGTGCCTGAAATACAAAGAGAATAACATTTTCTACAGTTTAAAGTGCATGTGCATATATTTTTTCTTAGATAGAAGCTTTATTATATTTGAAACAGACAAAATGAAAATACAATACTACATTGAAAAAAAGCCAAGTAAATCATTTTTGGAAATCGACTTGAACATAAGTCCTTCAGCCTGGCTTCTTTTTCGTTAAAAACATACTTTGAAATAATCTAAAAACTTGCAAATCGAATTTCTGAAAGAAAATGTGGTTCTTACAGCGAGGACATTTTATTGAGACAATAGATTTATGAAAGACGATCTCGAGTATTTCCATGTGCATCGGAATGTTCCTGTTAACGTTACTCATTACTTTAAATGTAGTACTTTCATCCTGAACCAAAAATTTACAGAATAAATCGGAAATAAAAATTGAACCTTTTTTCCCTCATATTTCCACGAGAATAAATATTGGCTCAAATGAAGTGCAGAGGAAGCAGTTTAACCAAAACCAAGCCGCGCTTGTCCGCGAACGTTGTGGAAGGTGCTATGACAGCGGGAATATGTATGACGTACAAAATGGGTCAAAAGTCTATATTTAAGGTGCACATATAAAAATGCAAGTGCACTTGTATATTCTGAGGTGGTTTTATAAATTTTTATACGTGCACCTGTATTTTTTTATAAGTGTACTCGTAAAATTTGTAAGATGACCCCAGAATTTACAAGTGCACTTGTATTTTTATAGGTGCACTCGTATTTTTACAGTCTCGTTTTGACACAGAAATATATTTATAGAACTTGGACGTGTAATAAAATACAAGTGTACGTATATAATAACAAGTGCACTTGTATTTCTACAGGTGTACGTTAAATATAGACTTTTGATCCATTTGGTACGGCATAAACATTACCATCCTTTTTACACATACTTAAGACGGAACAGTTTACACCGGTGTCACACCAGACCGTTGATCAAGTATTTTTATCATACATCGGTTCAGACGGTACAAATGATTTCGTAAAATCTGTATTTTGTCACAAATTTTCTACTCTTAATAAAGAATCATTAGGAATATTCTCCCCTATACCTTGTTTAAATTATATCTTTATCAAAATCTAATTCGGCTTCTGCGTCAATTTTCAAATTAGAACGATTTAAACGTGTGCCTTTTAAAAGGCACTATTGAGAGTTGTCACACGCCTTTTTGACTTTATGGTTTGTCGGCACCAAATGCCCGTGCCAGCTTTTTATTAAAATATGTTGTGCAATATATTCCATATTTTTGATAATGGTGAATGTCAAATTTAAGTATTTTTTTAATTGTAGAAATTTCTTTTAAAAATATATTATGTTTTGGCATAACTTTGACAAAATAGTGTATGTTTTGTCATGATTATATTAAAACAGGGCGAGTTGGGTAGCATACGGTAGTGTAAGATATTTTTTTTCATTTGCATGGAAATTGCATTTTGGTGTTTGTGTAAAAATGCTCTTATCAGATATCATCTTCAAAATATCCATAAGCAAATTATTATCATTTTCCCTGAAAAACGGTTTAAAAATATTTCTTTCAACCATCCCTTTTGTGTATACGAGTTTGAGTTTGTTGGGGTTTTACGCCGTTTTCAACTGCCAGGGTAATATCGCGTCGGGTGGAGCACCTACCCATAGATTTCTGTTGTTTCTCAAACCAATACTACCACAACACCCTTACCGAGCCTGCAGCTGCTCGCCCACCTAGGTTAACGATTTCAAACCCATTAGTGGGTGACCATTTTGTCAGAAAGGGTACTTGCCGCGGCCGGGTATCGAACCCGAGTCCTCTCGAATGAGAGGTTTGTACATACGAGTATGTATAGTCTACAAAGAGATATACCATTCGAAATTATCCATTCGGAATAACTTGCTATATGTATACAATATAATTTATGACTTTAATAATAGGGGTAACTTTCATCACAATAGGGTAACTACAAGTCATGGGCAGATAACTCTGACACGAAAACGAGCATGGAAAGATACCTTGATTTTTTTTTTAAAAAAATATATATTTTGTTGAAAACGTGTTAATTTTCAACGTATGTAAAAATTAAATGAAAATCATTGTGTGGAAAAAAGTTACCCCTGAGTCCATAGTCACCTTTAAGGGGGAATGCTCCAGTTTCCTAATTTTTCCCCAATAATAGAATTTATTTATATTTTGTATGTTGAAATTAGATGTTATTATCAATTGAAAAATGAAATAAAAATGGATGGTCAGCGATTTTGTTTGAATTTTATAGGCATTCGTATCACATACCCCTACTTCGAAAAAATGCTTAATTTCTTGCACCTGTCCGAGGTCACTAAAATGCTAATAAAATGCTGTATGTTCATCGTTTAGTCCCGAAAACGAATTTAAAGTAACGTCTTACATTTAATAAGAACAGAACACCCAACATATGTACCATTATAAACGCGTAGATGTATAAAACAGCATGCTCACGTGTTCGGTTAGATCAACGAAGCTGGAGTATTTTAGGTCTAAATTTGCATTTTTTGGAAATATTTCAAGTTCTACATAATAGAATTTGATAAAACTCCGTCATTGTATTAAGCAACATGTCCTGGTAATAATTCAAAAAGAAAATGTATAGGTCAGCGCACTTATTAATGAATTACAACAATTTTTATCAGCTACACATGAATAAAATGACGCAAAACAGTTGTAACTGCATACACACTTACGACTGTCTTGCTCTAAATAATCGATTTCCAACTTGAGGAAATCAATATTGCATAATAAATACACTTTTACCGTCGTAAATGGTAAAATGTAATAATGCGTTATATTATTGAAAATATGGTAGCGAAACATATTGGTACGAAACGTTTAATTTACTACAGTAATGACCGAGTGTTCCGAAAAACTGGAGCATTCCCCCCTTAAAGGGTTTTATCTGAAAATAAGAACAGTAAACAGTAAGATCTAACCTTTCCAATTTGAAAGATACTCCCATATGGATGTTGTTAGAGATTTGGTTGGTCAAAAACTTAACATAAAGTATTGAGACAAAAACGAGAAAAGGCTAGTTTTCCAAAGCCCTTTCTGTAAGTAACGTCAAAAACACACATGCCTTGTTTGGGAAATGTTAAATGTAATAAACAACTTGTTTACGACCTAAGCCGTCAGTTTCAAGTAATTCCATGACGTATCTCAGTTCTGTCAAGAATTCAATTTCACTATCTACCTCACGATCTAGATCTGATGTCAGGGATGTCGGTACAATCCGGGATTGACATTGTTTAAGTATAGTCACGTGACTTAGTCATCTTGTGCCACTCGCGTGAATAATTGAAACAGGATCTGGAAAACGGTCCCTTAAGGTTTTTGAGCCCCACATGGATCCTGATCAGCCTGTGTATACACGCAGTCTGATCAGGAATCATGTTGTTCTCCAATAGCTTCCTCATGACCTGCAGCAATCGTAAGAACGTAACATGGGTCCCCTGCAGACTTCCCGTAAGGAAAGGAAGTCTAAAATGTTTTAAGGGACCTTTTTCCGGATCCTGACTCACATGTTTTTTGCGATTTAATAATAAGGCCAACCTATATTGGTTGAAACATACATAGAGTTGCAGGGTTAACTTTCACATACTCGTATAATTTAGTATTAGAGCAAAACTTGTCTATGAAGTGATGACTTATAACACGGAATATCACTATTGTAAACCACCGTTCTTTCCCAAAAAGACTTTTTAAGATTTCGCCAATGAAAATAATTGTTAAATATGAATCTTTTTTTTTCAAAAACAAGAAATAATCAGATAAGTTAAGCGTACAGACTCAATTTTCAAATGTTCAGTGATTTCGGTAGAAAATTAAAAGCAAAAGTATAAGCCTATACAAAGAACTCCATTCGGCTACATGTACATATATGCATTTCATGGAGAACCTGATTTTTCTTTGTAGTGCAGAGAACACTTTAAAATGATATTTCTTTCAACATAAATTGTGTAACCCCTCACTGGATATTGGTGCATAAAGAACGTGACTTGGATGTCACGTGTGTCGATTTGACATTGACCACAAAATCGTAGAATTATGTGAAATCTTACAAAAGAAATATGTCTGAAATCTAATTAGCAGAGATAACAGTGGATGACATGACAGTCATCTGATGTCGTGATCAATTTTAATCAGTATACGTCACTATTATGTCAAGATGCTTTTGTCAGGTTTAATGTAGACTTTTCCTCTAAAAGATCATGGAAAAAGTACGTGTGAGCTGACTTCTTGAAAAATGTCCCCTAAATGCATTTGAGACGAACATGGATCGAGGTCAGCCTGATCACAGTCTGACCAAGATCATAAATTGTTCTTAAATATACTAACACACAAAGATTGTTCATTGTGTTACAGGGAAAAATACACACTTATGTAAAGCTTCAACAACGCACCTGTTCAATTGCAGCGACGGTACAATTTGGGTTGAAATGCAATATAGTTGTGCTAGCTACCTTTGAATTATAACAGAAGGCGATTCAGACAAAGAACGAACCGAGAGTACGCCAGAAACTGACAACAAGAGTTGTCCGCGGACAACGTAGCTCGCCTATACGGGAGCTTGTCACAAAAACAGCATTTTTTTTAAAAACAGGTCAAACTCCAAGGTCAAGGTCACAAGGTCAAGGGTAATGGTCCCAAATGAAAGGTCTTGTCGAGATGTATCTATGTATGAAATATCAAGGCTGTATCTCTAATAGTGCCTGAGATATAGGCCAGGTTAAAGTTTTTCAAAAGTAGGTCAAACTCCAAGGTCAAGGTCACTAGGTCAAAGATCATGGTCCCAAACGAAAGGTCTTGTCGAGATGTATCTATGTATGAAATATCAAGGCTGTATCTCTAATAGTGCCTGAGATATAGAACAGGTTAAAGTTTTTCAAGTGAAGACGCGACGGGACGGGACGGGACGAGACGCGACGCCGACGCCGACACTAGGGCTGTGACATTAGCTCCCCGGACATAAAGTCCCGGCTCGCTAAAAAGGGAAATCCGTGGTCAAAATAAAAACCGTTAGTATACAACCAAAACCAATTTTATCATTGAAGGCATTCTCTGTAAGGAATATGTTTGATTTCTATTAAAGGGGCACTTCCCAGATAATTCAACCGTCAAAACTATACCATGTAAAAAAAGTTTAGCAACACTGACTTTGTTAATTGAAAACATATATTTTCTGTGATATTTATTTCACCACCATTATATATATATTAGCATATGCATTCACACACAACATTCAAAGGTTGCTTTGTGGAAACGTTAAATACTGTCTGAGAAACAGTGTCTTAACGTAGGTGAGGGGGGTCAAAACAAGAAGTCACAATAAAATTCGATATCGGTTATGAGGTCATTTTAAGCAAGAACAGCATTGAAACGTTCTCTAATCCACTTAAAAAGTTTGTACCCAGTATCAACATTCACTACTTTATCAAGAGACTGAACGTCATTCACGTCAAAAGGATCACGTTCACGTCTTCCCCCAAATGCGCCATATGAGATCTATTGGTGATAAATCAAACAGAATGGTGATAATGGGAGAAAATCAACGTTGTTTACGCTTACAGCATTTAGGACTCTATGCCAGTAAGGTCTGGTACGTTCATGGTGTAGCGTCAGGGAAATTACAACGTAGAGTCAACGTCTAGTAACCCTTCGTCTGCGGAGACGATCATGGATGGTAAATGAGGATACTCTACGTTGGTATTACTGTTGAAGTCACTCAAAGTTTTGGTGAGAATATGGAACATCTTTGCCTAGACGTTACGAAATTATGACGGTCATCGTCTCGTGGCGTTTTTCTCCGACGTCCTTGACCGGGACTCACTCAAACCACAAACATTGGCTCATATAGCATCTTCAAACAGTTACTCATGCTTTGAGATACGTAAAAAATAAAAATACATCTTTATCGCCGGTTCCGCCACGTAGGAACACACTAGCGATATAACGTCCTTCTAACGTAAGTCCATGACGTAGTCAAACAGCGTTGCAGAAAAGTCTTTTTAGTGGCCTTTTTCATTCTGGACAAAGACGAGTATGTTCACGCCTAAATGTTTTCTAGAATTATGCTCAAAACACATGAATACCATGGCAGACATGAAAACCGGAAATGCGCACCTGGAGTGCAAGACGCACGCGATGGCGGTATGAAATTCATTTGTTTGTGTTTTCTAGCTATAATCTATCGTGTAAACGTTTGATTTTATGTTAAAACAAAAATGTTTTGGCTACTAAAGATATTTACATTTTGTTGCTAAACTTTTTTTACTATGTATATATAGGTCTGAGCATATATAATTGTGGGAAAGAAAAGGGAATAATAACGTGGTTACATAGTCCATTCATTTAATTTTTTCTCGAGAAAATGCGGTGCACTATGCAAGAAGGAACGCTCGGGCGGAACCCACATCGTAAATATGCACCCCCCTTTTTTTAAAAAAGAAAAAAGAAAATGACCCTTCAAAGCCCAATTCGAATGTGACGTGTTTATCTGATAGCTGCCGAACTTGCAGCATTTGACCTTCTTTTGTCCTCATATGAAGCTTGAAAATTAAAATGTTTCGTTCATTTTAACGAATTTGAAAATTCGATAATTTTGATAATTTGATAATCAGCATTTTCTCCTTTTGCCTCAATATTTTCTGTGCCATATTTTACACAAATCCTATCTTTGATAACATCCATTTTGTCATTTGTGGCAGTTTTTGAAGTGGACCTCTCTAAATTTTTGTCGTTTGGGAAAGGGTTAAAACATTTGAGTAAATTTTGACCATTAACATACATTTGCTAAAGGGAGTGTGAAAAGTATTGAAGTTGCAGACTCATTGCATTTTGTACTTGTCCATTAATTTGATATCAGATCATGTAGTATATGATGTCTCCACGTCTCTGGATCATTATGAATGTTCTAGACCGCATGGTTCTGACTGATGCTTCATTATGATAATTATCACCCAACAAGTACAAAAGGTACAAAAATGATTGAATTGTCTGCAGCCTTTTAATAATAATAATAATAATAATAATAATAATAATAATAATAATAATAATAATAATAATAATAATAATAATAATAATAATAATAATAATAATAATAATAATAATAATAATAATAATAATAATAATAATAACAAAAAAAATAATAATAATAAAAATAATAAAAATACTACTACTACTACTACTACTACTACTACTACTACTACTACTACTACTACTACTACTACTACTACTACTACTACTACTACTACTACTACTACTACTACTACTACTACTACTACTACTACTACTACTACTACTACTACTACTACTACTACTACTACTACTACTACTACTACTACTACTACTACTACTACTACTACTACTACTACTACTACTACTACTACTACTACTACTACTACTACTACTACTACTACTACTACTACTACTACTACTACTACTACTACTACTACTACTACTACTACTACTACTACTACTACTACTACTACTACTACTACTACTACTACTACTACTACTACTACTACTACTACTACTACTACTACTACTACTACTACTAATAATAATAATAATAATAATAATCATAATCATAATCATAATAATAATAATAATAATAATAATAATAATAATAATAATAATAATAATAATAATAATAATAATAATAATAATAATAATAATAATAATAATTTTAGGGTTGTCTAATTCAAAAGCTGCTGCAGATAGCAAAAAAAGTTTATATGGAAAGAATTTGTGTACGAAATGGCTCAGAAAATATTGAGGCAAAAGGAGGAAATGCTGATTATGAGCATTTTCTTCTTTTGCCTCATGTTTTCCCAACCCCCTTTTAATAGGGACGTCAAAACCAGTTCTTGTTTGGGAAAGGATTAAATACAGTAGAATCCTGTTAATAGCAATTCCTATTTATCAAAATGTTTATTGCAATTAGACTACAAGGAAATTGTTAATAAAAAAAAATATGTTGTTCTTAGGATCTATAGTATTTGCAGAAAGCCCATTGCTAATAAGCAATGCATTTCTAACTACATCATTTAACCCTTTCCCAAACAAGACCTGGTTTTGACGTCCCTAATAGAAAAGGCTTGGGAAAACATTGAAACAAAAGAAGAAACTGCTGATAACCAGCAGTTTCTCCTTTTGCCTCAATGTTTTCTGTGCCACATTTTACACAAATGCTGTCTTTAAAAACATCCATTTTGTCATTTGTGACAGTTTTTGAAGTGGACTGCCCTAAAATTTGTCGTTTGGGAAAGGGTTAACTTAGGTGGAGTCCACTACATTAATTACTTATCAGTCATTTACATTTATATGAAACGTAATTGGAATGTATTTGTCCGCCGAGAAATGAACAATGATTACGTCACCGCGTGGATGGTGGTGGCTTGTTTCGTAGTTTTTCATCGAATTCAACTCTAATATGCTTGTCGAACTCTGTAAAAATGAGTTGTCTAGAGCTGTTTATCACTCTGTCCTTTTTCAATTTTGTAACAGGGCAATGAAAAGAATTCGGATGAGTCATTTGTTGAAAATAATCAATACAGTCGCACACTTGAATACAAAAATACTGCTACAACTAATTGTACAAAACGGATGCATTCTGGCATATCACAAATTCTATAACCAGGAAATTGTCTATTCCTTAGGCATTATAACTATTTGTAACCATTCCATGTTGAAAGACTCTTCTCCTTTAACACTTCCCGAAATGACAAAAGTGTAGGGTGTTTCTGTTTGAAAATCAATAATGCAGATCACGAAATGTTCCCAAAGAATGGATTCGTAGGCCTATATACGAGGGGCGTTCATTAAATAATGAAAACATATCTACCAGTCTTTTCATATGCAACATAATTAAGAAATACTTATACATTTACAAAGAACTGCTTTTAAGCTTTCACTGTGAAAATCCAGACTGAACATTCCATGTGTTACTATGGAAGCGCATGACGTCACATTCTCAATGGGTATGACGTCTGACGTTTTTCGCGTTAACTATTTTCGCTAAAACAGACTTGCTTCATGGTATTTATTTAGAATTTGCACACAGAAAATGTTTATTCAGCATTATTGTCTAATGGTGTTATGTTTTTACTTCAAAACTACATATAAGGTTCTTGTATGTGGCAATACTGAAATCTTCAGCATTGTGATCAAGGGAATTAGGTAAATACAGTGATATGAACGGAGGTGTTTGTAAACACGCTTTTTAACCTTATATTCCTCTGTGATTTGTACTATGCTAATTTCAAACATTGATTTGAAACGTGCAGGGAACTTGTGATTGATTATGCTATGCCCCAACATTAAATTTCTTTTATTTAAAGTGTGATGACGTCACAATTTTGACCCCCCACACTTTGGATCAGGGGAAAACGTCAAGATTTTCCAGATACAAAGTATTTGATAATGATTTTTTTCTATTTTTAGATAGCAAAGTGACCTTTACTGCTATTTCATGTTTGTACATGAGACACAAAATTAATTAGTACAAGGTCAGGATGATTCCATTTTGTTTTCTTGGTTTTTGAGTGGAAAAATTGATGGAAATCGCTGGAATTTCAGAGTGGAAACCTTTGCAACTTTGTGACAGTGTTGCCATGGCAACGGTTGTCATGCACGGTTCTTGTTACTTTGAAAAAAGATCACATACTTGTTACTTGCAAATTAAACATTAACTATATAATTACACATTTTTAACATTGAGCTGATAGTGAATTTTCATTATTTAATGAACACCCCTCGTAATAAAGCAAAGAAAAAATTAAGGACAACAGAAGAAAAGGCATATCACCAGTATATTCTTCGTTTGCCCCATTGCTTTCTCAATGCCTTTTTAACATACCTGTCAAAACCAGAGACAGGGTTACTACCCGTATTGAAATAAATATTGACCTTTATAAGCACAACCAGAGTAGGATGAAAAAATTCACTGCAATGTAATTTTCTGGATCTGTAATTTTTCTATCTACAATTTATATCTATATCTTTACAAGGACAGATCCTTGATTTTTTCCAGGGGGGGGGGGGGTCCAAGCCCAAATTATGGCTTAAAATGTAGTAAATATGTAAAGTTATACTAAATTCATATAGTCAAAATTTAATTTTCGGCCAATGCCAGGTCCGGAAAAGACCCCCCCCCCGCCCCGATCCCCCTCTAGATCCGCCCATGCTTTATATTTATATCTATAATTTTTCTAACTATATTTTCATTTCCCACTTGCGATATGTTGTTGACGTCCGCTAAGTCTGACTCATTTCTCAAAATTTGACTTTATGGACTTCCAGAATGTCCGTTTTAGCGTGATAGGTCAAAGTATTTTGACAAATGACGAAGAACTTGTTTGACAATTCCTTTGACTAGCAATCACGAAAATATAACTCGTCGACGCAGTTACAACCTTGACATATTCTGGAATAAGCAGCGCAAGCGGTTGAGAATCACTTAACCCTTTTCAAAACAAAATCTGATTTTTTGCCCCATTGTTTCATCTTTATCATCGTTCATATTAGACAGATCTAAAATACTGGCATTTGGAATGGGTAATCCGGGTCCATTTTCTGTATATCCGATCGATATTTACTCTACAACAACAATAACGGATGTACAGACTTATCACAAAATTTTGGACTTTTCCAAATCGAGAGATGCTGCGGACGACAGTTTCTAGAGTATAAACAATTTACATTTTTTTGTCTTTCTATAAAGAAAATTGTGGGAAAGGAAGAAATTACTTGTGACATAAGCAATTTCTAAAGTTTATTTCAAAAAGTTTTCAAAAGCTTCTAACTTGTCGGGTGTCAAAAGACGTCCTTATAAGGGAATGGGTTAATCGGAACCATTTTCCGTATATATCTGGAATAACCTTGTACCTCAGACTGTATAAGAGGGTTTATACTCGACGACAACAATGGCGGTTGTATAAAAATAGAGGACAAATTAAGGTCACATTATAAACAAGTAAAAAATTGCTGTAATGTACAGCAAAATGAATTGTATCGCGCTTAAAAAATTATACCAAAGTAGTGAATAAAATGGTACAAGTGTCTGGTTAAGTCAACATGCAGTGAAAACCGAAATAGGATTGCATGTCTGCATATGCTGGTGCTAGTCTATAATTTCCATTTTTTTGTGTGTTCAGCCATTGTATACATTAATTAAACAACATAGGAGGGGGTGTATTATCTGACCACATTAAACTGAAACTGATTAATTTTCGTGCGCAAAATCCGTTAGTTGAGTGTCTTAACAAAACATTGTCGAAGTGGGGTCATTACATATGCAGATGTACCGGGTTAATCTTGTTGGACAATAAGCAAATACAAAAGTGTTATTGTTTGACCAGATTGAACTGAGACTCCTTGCATATTCCGTTAATATTCGGGTCTTTCCGTATTTTCTACATCGGGACTATAATCTGTATAAGTACTGCTATACACTGCGCAATATCTATTGTCGGTAAATATTGACCTGAACCTGTGGAATATGCAATGAGTAATTGTAATGCGAAATAATTTCTCTCCAACATATGTTTGCACGAGAAGCATGTGCAGAATACAAAGTCATGATGCTTATGGAAACTATCGACTCAGCTCGACAGTGAGGATTGCTGGCGAGTATTGATTATTCCGTGTCACAATTACTCATTGTATATTCATCGGGTTCAGGTCAATATTTACAGACAATACCGAATAATAGTGGCCTATTGTGTAAGGCGACTCTTCTGTAAACCATATGTCCGTGGTTCGAATCCCAGTAGCGCTTTTGTTTAATATTTTTACTATCAACATTTATTTACTAGTATTTTTTTTTTTCAAATGCATGCATACATTTGGTAAACCTCAATCAGTTCACTTGAATCCTTTCACTTTAAGTAGTCGTTCAAGAAATGTCGAAACCCTATAGATACAGGTAATATAAAAACGTGTTTGCTGATGTTTCAACTTTTTTAGAAAACTGGGTGGGGGACCCAGAACCTTTGGAGTCTCTTAACCATCAATACAAATGGAGTAAGCAGGGTCAATGTCTTTTTGATTCCAGAGAAGCTGCGAGAGACCAACACATCAGCAACGTTCAAGGGAAGATTATAAATGATAAATGAACGAATAAAGATTATGATAAAAAGGGAAAAGATATTTAGTGAACTAAAATTATTGTGAAAATTAAAAAGATAAGTATTTCATCAATCAATAAATTAATACATTAATTAAGTATTCCATTTCATAGGAAAAAAAGAAAGAACATAAGCTTAACAAAAGTTTCATCAGTAAAATGCTGGGTTCGATCTTGAGTCTCTGTAATTGAAAGTCCAGCGTCTTTCCACTACGCTAGTTCTTTGTTCAATGAGATCATGCAGAAATAAAGTTAACATTTTTCACAGCGCAGGGTATAAACACGCGGAAACTATCGAATACGCCAATGAATGCCGGTGTAACGTAGTAAAGTGACCCCCATAGAATACTGACCCCCCGGTCACTATTCTATATAGAATACTGACCCCCCGGTCATAATATTATGACCGGGGGGTCATAGTACTATGACCTCCCCACACGTAGAAAAGTGACCCCTCACGTAGAATTGTGACCCCCTATAAAATATCGACCCCCTTCCCCACATTCACACCAAAATTTTTTCTCTAATATAAACCCAACTATGGCACCCGTACAACATAATTATCTTCATCGATAGGCATCGGAGGTGTAATGGCACTCGTCCGTGTATGCGTCTGTCCGTACATACAGTATTTTGACCGCAACTTTTCATTCATTATTGGGCAAACCTGATTCAAACTGGCTGGTTAGACGCTTCCATCGCATCTGAACTGATTTGATTTATTGAAGTTTAACGCCGTTTTCAACTGCTATGGTCATATTTTGGCGGCTGGATCCCCTAATATGGATTGCTGGTAGCCTATTTCTCGCACCCGTACCACCAAAAATACAAACAGAGCCTCCAGCTGCTCTCTCATAGATGATTCGTGCACCCATTGGTGAGAGACAAATGACTTTTGTCAAATGTCAGAATGGATAGACATGCCAAGCCAGGTTCGAACTCACGACCCCTTGTTTGGCAGACCCCGACGTTACCGACTTAGCTATTAGGTTATTTCATCTAAGACCCCCCCCCCACAAACACACACACACACAACAGCATCCGAAAGTCGTCCTTGGAGTCTTAAAACGCCGCTCAAACGTTTAGTATTTGTTATTTTTAGTAACATACTCTCAATCCCAAAGCGTTTTGGTAACAATACTTTCGAACCCAAAGCGTTTAAATGTTGAATGCACGTGCTCTTTATCGCTGTATATTGAATGCACGTGCGTCAGCATTGTTTTCTCCAAATATTTAGGGAGCCTCGTTTTGATATTGTCGATATTTGTGACTATTTTTAGTAATAATTTTCAAGTATAGGCCTACAATGTTGATTTCCCATAAACCCATCGTCTTTGCCTCCGGCAGTGTGTTCTGTGGGTACAGTCTAAAACATAAGTGAAAGGACCTTATTTGACCTTGGACCATCTGTATTGGTTCTTAATCGTATGTACAGTAGGCCTACAGTATGTTCATGGATTACGAACTTAGTACTACCGATGTATACTTGTGTGGAAAGGACACGTGATTTTAAAAGGTTTCTGACCGAAAATCACTTGTCCCTCAGCGTTGTGAGTTCGAAGCCTACTAATCCGAGTTTTCTCTGATGATATTAGCTCTTTGATATGTTTGCGTCGCTCATTTCTTTGCGACATCAACATATCAAAGAGCTACTTTCGTCAGAGAAAACTCGGATTAGAAGATGTATGTGTGTCTGCCATACACACTTTCCTACTTGGCGGTTGCATATTAGAGTGATTATGTTAACATTTAGTCACTTTAGCGAGATATTTATCTAAGCTTCTCAATCTGATTAAAATCCTGTGTTGACTTCACAGTAAAATCCGACAAGCACCAGCAAGGGATCATCTTCTGTGACCTGTTATCTAACCGATCAAATAAACGCTTCAACGACTGGCGAAGCGATTTCATCCGAAAACTAGATCACGATGACGTCACATTTCAGTGTAGAACCATGTGTTTGTCATGGAAAACTATAAGTAACCCGTCACGCTAAAGGGGAAGTCCATAAAACTTAACTTAGAGCAATAAGTCAGACTAAAAATGCGTCAAGAAGCTGTCACAATTGAAAAATAAAGATGTAAGATTTGAAAAAAATGATTAATCAAATACATGTATAAAATTTCATTAAATTCCATCTAGATTAAAAGGGGCCGCGGCCTTAGCGCAGTTGGTAGCGCATCTGACCCTCATTCGAGAGGTCCCGGGTTCGACACCCGGCCGCGGCTAATACCCTTTCTGATAAAATTGTCACCCACCAATGGGTTTGAAATCGTTAACCTAAGTGGGCGAGCAGCTGGAGGCTCGGTAAGGGTGTTGTGGTAGTACTGGTTTGAGAAACAACAGGAATCCATGGGTAGGTGCTCCAGCCGCCGCGATATGACCCTGGTAGTTGGAAACGGCGTAAAACCCCAATAAACTCAAACTCAATCTAGATTAAAAGAAATACGAGGAAAAAACTTTTACAATAAAGCCCCCTTTCCCTTAACACAGCACCAAATTGAGAAATAGAGAGAAAAGTTCTTGACAGAATTTCACGAAGTTCATATTGAAGTTTCATCCAATTTGGTGCAAGAATTGTGGAAATTTTTCTTCGGGCAGACTTAAAGATCTACACGCAATGTTATCATACATTTAGCCCCCTTTTCACATGACATGATTTTTGTACATGAATTGTTAATTGAATAAGCTACAGAACATCTCATTCATCACTAAAGAACAAAATTTCATCAAAACATATTCATTGAATGAAGAGAAATTAGATAAACACTAATTTCTACATTAAGGCCCCTTTTTCTGTGACACAGTCTCAAATTGAAGGAAAAAAAACACCCTGAAAACACAGATTAAAAAAGTATTTCAGGGATTACACATGTAAAGTGTCATTGAATTTGGCCTAAAGGGTGCTGAGATCTGACTGTAAACGGACGGACAGACAGACGGAAGGACGGACGAACGGAAGGATAGCATGGCGACTAAATGCCCCCCGATACTTTTTTCGGGGAGCATAAAAAACAAGGATGTGATATGAATCGATATACATGTAGTGTATTTTAAACTAGCAATAAGCTAGGTGGGGGGTCAGTATTTTATAGATAAAATCAGGGGGGTCGTTATTTTACATGGGGGTCAGTATTTTATAGAAAGGGGGTCAGTATTCTATATAAAATAGTGACCGGGGGGTCAGTATTCTATGGGGGTCACTTTACTACGTTACACCGGAATACTCTTACGGAAAACGATGAGTCTCAGGTAAATTTGGTCAAACAATAAAAATATGTGTTTATTATAGTGTCACCCCTATTTAAAGGGCCAGCCAGTTTTAGCTTATGAGACACTCTCTTTCTCAATACGCAGTACCTCCCGACTCATGATGCCGGGCGTCTGGCAGAGATGGGTCTACGGTAACCATTAATTTGATTAGCTGGCGACTCACCAACCGGTCACATCAGTTCTAATCCGGCAGGCCGGCTTCCACTGGGATTCGAACCTTCGACCTCCTGCTTCCAAGGCGGACGTCCTAACCACTAAGCCATTGAAGCGGTTAAATGTTGCAGTTGAATAAATGGCGATAAAAATTAACTTAAACAAGAAAGGAAACCGAATATTTCAGCAAGGTATTAGGGCCAAGATGGTCCTGAATCGTTTCTCCGTGAAATTATTTTTTGGAAAAAAAAAGAAGGAAAAAAAAAAGACACACACACACACACAAATTGAAAGTTCACCATAGTAACCACAGTTCACTATGAAATTATTTTTCGAAAAAATAAAAAAACAAAACAAAAACAAAAGAAAACAAAAACAATTCGAAAGGTTCCATGCAAGGAAGATTCCTGCTAGAAGATTCCTGTTTGAATCTTGATTGAAACTGGCCTAGTAATTTTGGAGAAGTTTTCACATGAACGTACGCCGGAAACAGGACCGTGGCATAAGCCCCGCTAGCCTTTGGTCAGAATATATAAAAATACTTTAATTAAATAGAAAAAAGTACTTGTTTATCCATTAGCCTTCTGAATATAAAAATCGTATCAAGTAAATTTTCCAAACCGGAACATTTTGACCACTGTAGCTTATTTGTTCGTATAATCATTCAATAGAGAACAGACTGTGTTGAATAGATCTGAGTGCATGCTAATCTTAGTCTATGGAATCTGAAAATGCTTTGATAACAGCAGGAATAGGAAACGTTTATGATAACAGACATAGATGAACGAACGCACAACAGCCACAAAGCCACGGATATGATCCTTATTTCTTTTGTCCGGCGGAGCAATAAATTAAATGTAAAAAAAAAAAGAAATACAAAAATGCCATATAAAGTGACAACTGCCAGCCGCTAAAATGAAGCCAAATATATAAGGAATGTTTAAGATTTAAGCTGTAACACAATACAAACAATACCATGAATATGTCTCAATAATTCACCCGGCAGATCATCTCTGCCAGGTCATAAATCGGGACCTATATTTGTACTTATCACACACAAAAAAACACAAAGAACGAGCGACACATACGAGGAGATTTACTAGAGTGTAACAAAAAGTGCAAGACTAAAGTTTTGATTGTGGCGGCGAATTGATTGAGCATAAAGTATTCTTTTGAACGGTTTTGAAATCCATCCAGTCAAAAACTGTTGAGACATAAAAATTGAGTTGTTCTTTTATGTGAAAACCCCTAACAGTTTGTAATTTTTAGAAAAAAAGTTTGAGAAAACCTATTTGTTCTACTAGTTATACACATGCCTATTTAGTTCAGACGATCCCTTGAAATTATGGAATCTAATCATCTAAAAATTGTACATGCAGTGTTCATTCAATACTAAAGTCTTTATCGTGCTTTGATTTCTTAGGAAGCGATGCAGCGAATCGGATAGGCCATGGGCAAACCGAAAGTAGGAATTCACATTGTAATGCAATTTTGAAAAACGTTTGAGAAAACCCATTTGTTCTACTAGCAATAGGCCTACACATATCTAGTCAGATAAGACGATCCCTTGTAACAATGCAAGTTGACCAGTCCAAATTGAACATGTAGTGGTCATTCAATAGTAAGGTACTTCTCGTTCTTTGATTTCTTATTGCGATTCGAAATGGTATGCATAAATGCGTTGCATTTAAACGGATAGGAAAAATACATGTCCACCATGGGCAAACCGGATGTAGGGACTTTCCATTGCTATGGCAAGTATAAAACTATACTAGAATTTTGTTTACAGGAATTTTCAGCGTGGTCTGAGATTAAACGAACTTCAATGTATACTTATAGTACTGCTTGAAAAATCATACCGTGTAAACAGTTTATGTGTAGGTTATATATACGACTTTCAAGTACAAATAATTATCCCTCATGACGTAATTTCTAAAATTAGAATATGTATACCACAATATGTATCGCGCCATAGGCGCGATACAATGACGATTAAATATTACAAAGGATTACCATCATATCTATTTTCGTTGCCTGAAAGCTGCTCGAACGCAGATTTGAACCAACAATTTCGTCATCTTTATCATCGTTCATATTAGACATATCATCGGAACCATTTTCCGTATATCCGGCATTTCCTTGTACGACAGACTGTATAGTAAGAGGCTTTACTCAATAACAACAATAGTCGTTGTACAGAAATATAGGATAAATTAAGGTCACATTATAAATAACGATTAATGCTACATAGGCTAAACATATTTTAGACTTATCCAAATTCAAAGATGTTGCAGTCGACAATTTCAAGAGCATAAGATTTGACATTTTTTGGTCTTTCTAGGTAGAAAACATCATGGGAAACGAAGAAATTGCTTGTCACAAGCAATTTCTTCATTTTCCACAATGTTTTCTAACGTCATTAGCTTGTTTGGTGTCAAAAAGAGTGTGGGAATGGGTAAATCGGGTCCATTTTCCTTATATCCGGAATTACCTTGTATCATAGACAGTATAAGAGGCTTTTCTCTGCAACAACAATAGTCGTTGTACAGGAATAGAGGATAAATTAAGGTCAGACGATTAAATGTTACAAAGGCTTACTTTAGTTAACATCAGTTACATTTCCGTTGCCTTAAATGGTACAAAATTTGTGCTGTTTTCCGCGATATTGATAACTTAAAGGGACATTTCATTCCAATTTCAATTTTTAAAGTATGTCTTGATGCCAAGATTGGTTATTCTAATGAGTATAAATACTATTAGTTTTTTAAGTTGTTGCCAATAAGCGAGAAACACGCATTTAAAGTTGAAACACAATCGATAAATTGCATATAAATCCGAACTGTTGTCTACAACGATTTGTTCAATTTTAACACAAAAATATAAATTTCTCGTAAACGGCGCAATATTTTGGCTTGAAATTTTCAGAATTTTCATAAGGAAATATGCTCTTTCAGATAAAAATAAAAGTAAAATTTATTACAAAAAATTCTGAAATGTCACTTCAAGGTTTATCCAGGTACACTTGTGAATGTTATTACCAGAATTATTTTAAGAATACTTGACCGCAATATATTAGGATGCCAAGACCGAACTCCACAAACGTCCATGAAGTTTCGGTGTGAGATTGACCAACGAGTCTCCACTAATGAATGTAATGCTATAATGTAGATGTAATGTATTGTATGTAATGCATTTTATATTTTTCCAATGACTTTAGATTAGAAAATGATAAAAAATGAATGGGAAATTTTTAAACTTGGACATTAAGAAAATGACGGCTACTTTTGAGACCTACACGAAGACACAGTAACATACGCAAGCGTACAGTTTGATCAATTATGAACATTACATTTCCAACGAGAGTCGAAATGATACTCTTTTGAATATCAAAATATAAGTATTTAGTAAATCATTCAGAATATGTAAAAGAGTTGAGCGGACATTTCTTCAAATGTCGACGGCTAAGTTCTTTAATTTGTTTTCATGAACAATGACATAACATCCCATGTAACGTAATCCCGAGACAATTCACGTTTTGTTTATTTTTCAATGATTTCTGAGAAAATAGATATAAATACTTACCCAGAAAATATTAGGATTAAACCCCGAATTCTGCAAACGTCGATGACTACGTCCGACCGAGTGTAACGTCTCCACGACGGTATCGACGTCTTCTAGTGACGAAATAGCCTCGTCTAACGTATACATGACCTGTTTAACCCTTTCCCAAACGGCAGAAAATCAAGGTAGCCCAATTCGAAAGCTGATGGAAATGACAAAATGGATGTTTGTAAAGATAAAATTTGTGTATACTATGACACAGAAAATATTGAGACAAAAGGAGAAACTGCTGATTATCAGCAGTTTCTTCTTTTGTCTCAATGTTTCCCCAAGCCTTTTCTATTAATGACGTCAAAACCAGGTCTTGTTTGGGAAGGGGTTAACGTATGTCTATTTTCAAGTTATTTTGAAGGGAATAAAGAAAAATACTTACCCAGAAAATGTTAGGATTAAACCCAGAATTCTGCAATCGTCGATGACTACGTCCGACCGAGTGTAACGTCTCCACGACGGTATCGACGTCTTCTAGTGACGAAATAGCCTCGTCTAACGTATACATGACCTGTTTAACCATTTCCCAAACGGCAGAAAATCAAGGTAGCCCAATTCGAAAGCTGATGGAAATGACAAAATGGATGTTTGTAAAGATAAAATTTGTGTATACTATGACACAGAAAATATTGAGACAAAAGGAGAAACTGCTGATTATCAGCAGTTTCTTCTTTTGTCTCAATGTTTTCCCAAGCCTTTTCTATTAATGACGTCAAAACCAGGTCTTGTTTGGGAAGGGGTTAACGTATGTCTATTTTCCAGTTATTTTGAAGGGAATAAAGAAAAATACTTACCCAGAAAATGTTAGGATTAAACCCAGAATTCTGCAATCGTCGATGACTACGTCCAACAGAGTGTAACGTCTCCACGACGGTATCGACGTCTTCTAGTGACGAAATAGCCTCGTCTAATGTATACATGACCTGTTTAACGTATGTCAATTTTCCAGTTATTTTGAAGGGAATAAAGAAAAAATACTTACCCAGAAAATATTAGGATTAAACCCGGAATTCTGCAAACGTCGATGACTACGTACAACAGAGTGTAACGTCTCCAAGACGGTATCGACGTCTTCTAATGACGAAATAGCCTCGTCTAACGTATACATGACATATTTAACCCTTTCCAAAACGGCAAAAAATCAAGGTAGCCCAATTCGAAAGCTGATGGAAATGACAAAATGGATGTTTGTAAAGATAAAATTTGTGTATACTATGACACAGAAAATATTGAGACAAAGGGAGAAACTGCTGGTTATCAGCAGTTTCTTCTTTTGTCTCAATGTTTTCCCAAGCCTTTTCTATAAATGACGTCAAAACCAGGTCTTGTTTGGGAAAGGGTTAACGTATGTCTATTTTCCAGTTATTTTAAAGGGAATAAAGAAAAAATACTTACCCAGAAAATATTAGGATTAAACCCCGAATTCTGCAAACGTCGATGACTACGTCCTACTGAGTGTAACGTTTCTACGACGGTATCGACGTCTTCTAGTGACGAAATAGCCTCGTCTAACGTATACATGACCTGTTTTACGTGGTTTTCAAGCTCTTTACTCTGACGTAACTGCTCAAAGTTGTACTTCCCACCATGTACTAACTTGACGAACATTGCCTTGATTTCTTCGTTGTTCTCGAATAATCTGGAATAAGACAAGTACAATTGAGCCAAGATCTGGAAAAGGTACCATAAGGTTTGTGAGCACAACATGGACCTAAATCGGCCTGGTTATACATGGAGTCTGATCAGGACCAATGTTGTGCTCAAATAGCAAGTATGTAGCAACCGGGTAAGAGTAACATGGATCCTAGTCAGACTACCTAGGATTAGGCTCTTTTTGAAATATGCCTGTCTCAATACAATAACTATAAAGGACCCTTTCCAGATCATGGCTCAGTTTCTTTCCAAATACCAAATAATTAGACATTTCCATATAGAATCTGTGTACATTATAGCACGGAATACAATGGAGAAAAGGGCGAAATTATCGACTAGCAATTTTCCATTTGCTTCAAAGTTTTCTTAACCCCGTCTCCTCAAGGGCTGTCAAAAGTTTGTCTTAGTTAGAAAAGGATATGTTTGGGGGTTTCCATTAAACCTTTTCCAGACAGCACAGTTTTAGTCTAGTCCGAATGGAAATGAGTTGCAGATGATGACATGCAAGGTATAGTTTCAAACAAACATAATACGGTTAAGAAGGCAAGGGCAAATAGAGTTCGCTGGTGATCCGTTGATTGCAAGAATTGCTGATCATAGACCTTGAAACGGGTCCTTATTTTTTTCTAATTGCGAAAAAAATCACATGGATGACTGAATTTTTCCTTAAGTAAATTAATGGATAGGTGCGGATAGGTCTAACTTCAAAGTAAAAAGTAAGTCAAAAGATCACGCGAGGCAAATCTTTTTCCTTATATAACTTTAAAATTGTGGTGCCAACTTAGACGAGATATTAGAATTTTTCTGCCTTTTCCATCCGATTAACTCTTCCCAAACGGCAAAATTAATAACCCTTCCCAATTCGAAAGTGTCGCAGATGACAAAAGTACATTGAAATGCGAAGTGAATAGACAATCATAAGCACGGAGAATAATCCACGTGACTTTTTGGAAACGTTCACATCGAAAAATATTCCACATCGAGAATGTTTATTATTTCAGCTAATACTGTACGGACTTTGACAAGATTAAGTGCATCGTACGCGCCTTTGAGAGGACAATTCTCGGTTTTAAACTCACTCTGCACTGAAATCCTTGGTTCCTTCAAACATTCAAGCTAAAGCATTTTGAATGATTGAAGAAATCATGGGATTCGGTGCAGAATGAATTAAAATAGGGAATAACCATCTCAAAGGCGCGTACGGTGCACCAAAATCCAAACTTGAAGCGGACAATTTTTCGGAGTGAACGTTTCCCAAAATACATAAGGTTTATATGTCGGAAGCAATCTTGAAACTATACAGTTTAAAGAATGGGCAAATGTTACGGAACTCATTTTGAGCCGTTTTGAAACTGCTTAATATAGCGTTTATATTGTTATTTTGATGTAGATCGGCGTACTCTCAATACAGAACCCATCTTAAACACATTTCTTTTCGGAAGGGAACTTAATAAAACACAAAACAAATCATATTAGGCTGTTTTTATTTGAATACCCTTTCGGTACCGAACAACCGAAGTTCTGCGCCGAACCGAAAACCCAAACCTTACAACTTCCGTTCTACCGAAAATGATTCGTACCCTAGAAAGTTCGTACCTTAACTTTATCAGTTCGTTTACATGGACAAAAAGGCATATCGTCCAATTTATAGACAATATTGTCATGATACTGAGATGGTTACTCGATTCTGATTAATTATTTGCGAAAAGGTTGCAGTAATTCCATTTTGCATCATCAATTACAGTTTTTTTCAATGGACCGACTTTTTTTAATATTGCCTAGTATATATTGTTTTGAACCATAATTAAATCTAATTATTTATTTTAAGTTTTCTAACATTCGAAATTAAAATGCTTAATTTTAGTTGAAATCCACTGGGTAGATCTAATTGGATATATACAAATATGAGAGAAATCTTGAGACTTTCTTGGCATTTGTCAAATATTTCCTTGTGACAAAAAAAATTCAGTCAGTTTACACGGTGGAACTAATAAATTAACCCTATCATGTCTGTCAGTATACACGAACAAGTTGGTGCAACTAATTCATTCATCCTATAATGTCTGTCAGTATACACGAATTAGTCGGTAGATCTAATTCACCCACCCTATAATGTTGGTAAGTATATGCAAACAAGTCGGTAGGCCTATATCTAATTCATTCACCCTATAATGTCGGTCAGTATATGCGAACAAGTCTGTACATCTAATTCATTCATCCTATAATATCAGTCAGTATACGCAAACATGTCGGTAGATCCAAGTCACACACCCTATAATGTCGGTCAGTACATGCGAACAAGTCGGTAGATCGAATTTACCCACCCTACAATGTCGGTCAGTATATGCGAACAAGTAGGTTGATCAAATTCACCCACCCTATAATGTCGGTCAGTATATGCGAACAAGTAGGTTGATCAAATTCACCCACCCTACAATGTCGGTCAGTATATGCGAGCAAGTAGGTTGATCAAATTCACCCACCCTATAATGTCGGTCAGTATACACGAACAAGTAGGCTGATCAAATTCACCCACCCTTCAATGTCGGTCAGTATATGCGAACAAGTAGGTTGATCAAATTCACCCACCCTACAATGTCGGTCAGTATATGCGAACAAGTAGGTTGATCAAATTCACCCACCCTATAATGTCGGTCAGTGTACACGAACAAGTAGGTTGATCAAATTCACCCTCCCTATCATGTCGGTCAGTATACGCGAACAAGTAGGTTGATCAAATTCACCCACCCTATAATGTCGGTCAGTATACGCAAACAAGTAGGTTGATCAAATTCACCCACCCTATAATGTCGGTCAGTATACGCGAACAAGTAGGTTGATCAAATTCACCCACCCTATTATGTCGGTCAGTATACGCGAACAAGTAGGTATACGCCATGATAAGGCAAAGTGAAGAAAATGCTGATTATCATTTTTTTTCTTTTGTATCAATAGGTATCAGAAAGTTATGAGCCTAACGGCAATTCTGTATTTCAGATAGTAGGTCTAAAATATGTAGAATATTTTTTTAGATACAGATTGCAGTCTGCTTGCTTAAGTCACAAATTGTTGGAGGCACATATTTTGATAAGGTTTCTAGACCTGACAAACAGGTTGAAAACGTGTTACTGTAGTTTATGGGAAGTCCTTCCCTTCTTTTACAACTATGAAACATGGAGCGAAGGAGTTCGAGCATGACAGGAAGACTGAAAAGATGGCAATTATGAGTTGCCAGCTCCTGCGGAGGACTGGTTAGGGTACCAAGATGCTGTTTTCTATAGATTGGCAAACTAGAAGGAACAGGTGTGTGGAGTTGGGAAAGATATATGTTTAAAAATAGAGCAGCTTGAATCCAAATATCTAGCCATTTCTATACGAGGCTTTTGAAGCGTTTGCTGCACTCTCTACTCGTATTCTTTCTGTTTTCAGTGATTTTTTTTCAGTGTCTTCTACAACACTTCGAAATAGGAAGAATCTTAAAATGTATCGTATGGGAAAGGGTATAGACATGACTTCGTCTAGGAAATATGATATTTATGTTTAAAAAAATGACGATATCCATGGTTATTAGCCTCAATATGTTAGTGTCTATCTGAAAACAACATAGCAATAAAACTCGAATTACCTCATATTTGTCATCTTCGCAAGCCAAGGGTTCTACCTACACTTTGTTCCTTACGAACAAAGTGGAGGTAGAACCCTTGGCTTGCGAAGATGCATATTTGTAGGCAGTTCGAACCACATTATGATATTCTTTTTCTTAAATGAACTTTACTGAAAAGAACAATGATCTGGGGTCTGGAAAAGGTCCATTAGGATATTGGAGAACAACGAGGATCCAGAACAGCATGTGCATACGCACAGTCAGATAAAGATCCATTTTGTTCTGTAATTATTTTTTATTACCTATTGCAACTGTACGTTAGCAGATTGGATACATATTTGACTGACGTAACGTCAAAAGTTGCGGACCAAGCCAAAATTGGCTATGCACTTCTGTTTAAAACCGCATATTTGTTATTTCTATTTGAGAAACACATATGTATTTGGTATCATATAAAAGATATTGAATTGTAATACATTGATATATGTCGAATTTCAACATTGTTTGCATACAGACAATTTGATAAACAAAATAAATAAACTCTGACGCAGAAAATGACGTCGTCACGTGTAACAGAAATTACCAAACAAACTCGCGAGAATCCCAATAGAATAAAAAGTAAGACTTTTTAAAGCGCAAAAACTTTGGCAAATTACGTCAGTGATGTCACAGAAGATATAACGTAAATCTTACGGCAGTTGGATGGTGTAAACAAACTATGGAGGAATGGAAAGAAAGAGATAAGTAGCGTCACGCTGTTAAAAAAACGTCATTTTTTCGGTATGTCTAATTTTTAAATCTAATTTATTTTTCCAAAAGCGATAAGAAATCAATATAAAAAATTTTGGGACATACGTCTGAGCTCTAGTTTTTGTAGTTAATTTTTTGTCTTGATTGGAGTTGAAGAAAATCATTATTTTATTGTGTTTGTAGCGTCTTAAGAATGTCACATTTTCACTAAAACGGTCCCAAATGTAAGGGTGATTTTTTTTCATATATAGCTTTTTTTCTAAGAAAATCAAAATATTTTGAATTTGAATTGATTTTCGACATACATCTCGGATAAAATTTGAAAAAATATATGTATTTGTCAATATCTCTTCAACTAGCAAAGATATAGAGTGTGATGTAGCGTCTTAAAAATGTCAAAAAACGCGTTTTTGACGATTTGACGTCATGTTGATTTTTTCGGCATGTCTAATTTTTAAATCTAATTTATTTTTCCAATAGCGATTAGAAATCAATATTAAAAATTTTGGGACATACATCTGAGCTCTAGCTTTTGTAGTTAATTTTTTGTCTTGATTGGAGTTGAAGAAAATCATTATTTTATTGTGTTTGTAGCGTCTTAAAAATGTCACATTTTCACTAAAACGGTCCCAAATGCAAGGGTGATTTTTTCATATATAGCTTTTTTTTCTAAAAAAAAATCAAAATATTTTAAATTTGAATTGATTTTCGACATACATCTCGGATAAAATTTGAAAAAATAAATGCATTTGTCAATATCTCTTCAACTAGCAAAGATATAGAGTGTGATGTAGCGTCTTAAAAATGTCACAAAAACGCGTTTTTGACGATTTGACGTCATGCTGATTTTTTCGGTATGTCTAATTTTTAAATCTAATTTATTTTTCCAATAGCGATTAGAAATCAATATTAAAAATTTTGGGACATACATCTGAGCTCTAGTTTTTGTAGTTAATTTTTTGTCTTGATTGGAGTTGAAGAAAATCATTATTTTATTGTGTTTGTAGCGTCTTAAAAATGTCACATTTTCACTAAAACGGTCCCAAATGTAAGGGTGATTTTTTCATATATAGCTTTTTTTCTAAAAAAATTAAAATATTTTGAATTTGAATTGATTTTCGACATACATCTCGGATAAAATTTGAAAAAATAAATGCATTTGTCAATATCTCTTCAACTAGCGAAGATATAGAGTGTGATGTAGCGTCTTAAAAATGTCACAAAAACGCGTTTTTGACGATTTGACGTCATGCTGATTTTTTCGGCATGTCTAATTTTTAAATCTAATTTATTTTTCCAATAGCGATTAGAAATCAATATTAAAAATTTTGGGACATACATCTGAGCTCTAGTTTTTGTAGTTAATTTTTTGTCTTGATTGGAGTTGAAGAAAATCATTATTTTATTGTGTTTGTAGCGTCTTAAAAATGTCACATTTTCACTAAAACGGTCCCAAATGCAAGGGTGATTTTTTCATATATAGCTTTTTTCTAAGAAAATCAAAATATTTTGAATTTGAATTGATTTTCGACATACATCTCGGATAAAATTTGAAAAAAATAAATGCATTTGTCAATATCTCTTCAACTAGCGAAGATGTAGAGTGTGATGTAGGGTCTTAAAAATGTCACAAAAACGCGTTTTTGACGATTTGACGTCATGTTGATTTGTGAAGAACTATTCATGGCGTTTTACGATCATGTATCGATGCTCTAGATCCACTTGTTTTATCGTTGTTTGTTTGACTATCTTGCTATTTGTGGTCAACTTAAGGTTAAAATTTGAGACCCGTAACAGAAAAAAAGAAAGAAAAGCATTGACCAAGGCATGAGAAAACGTTGAGATAATAGAAGACATTTTTTTAAGTAAAGCATTTCATTGATTTCATCTAATATGTTGCAGCATTTAGACTCGGAGTTTCATTTTTCCTACATATAAAGCATTTGTTGTAGACCCCATTTAAAAGTAGGCCTATATTCTATCTTTTGTCTGCTAACGAGTAAACTTGAAGACGATTATTTAGTAAGTATTTTCACATTTTTTTTATTTTTATTTGTTTATTTATTTTTATTTTATTCTTTTTTACATTTGCGCAAGTAGAAATATCTTAATAACAAAAATATGCATACTTGACAAGTTATATTTAGCGTATGAAACAGCTCCATTTCTCCTACAGGTGTAAAATATTCACTGTCAATATTCATTAGAGCTTGATTTTTCAATTCTTACGAAATAATTCTGTTGTTTATTTATTGATAGTTGAGATTATTAATTTTGTACGGTGCTATTTTCATGTATGCATGTATTGTTATTATTGTGGAAATGTTTTCTTTTGGCCAACATTGAAAATTTGTCATTTCTCATGTTTTGGGGAAAGTTATAACTTTCTTTACACCTTCGCGTAACGTTAACGTCGGAAAACGGTCGATATGCGTGTTACAACGTTGGTCCGCAACTTTTGACGTTACGTCACTGGATATGAAACATGGCGGTCTAAACTGTTTTAACCCTTTCCCATACGACAAACTTTTAGGGCAGTGGCGGATTCAGAGGGGGTTGGGGGTTCAAACGAACCCCTCTGTAGCCAGATTATATCATTTTCATGCAGAAATTCAGTCACAATTGTGTACTACTAGGAAAACGAACCCCAGTATTTGTATATTCGATCCCCACTCACAGACATCTTGGATCCGCCGTTGTAGGGTGGTTCAATTTGAAAGTTGCTGCAGACGACAGTAAACGATCACAAAAGGAGAAAATGTTTATGATATAGCCTAGGAAAAATTGAGACAAAAGGAGAAACTGCTGATTATCAGCAGTTTCTTTTTTTGTTTCAATGTTTTCCCAAGCCTATTCCGCCAGGGACGTCAAAACCGGGTCTCGTTTGGGAAAGGGTTAAGAATTACAACCAACTCACACCAATCATCAACTACATTTAGCACTTCATGAATCTTCGGGCGTCATCCACAGCAACTGAAATTGGCAATGGTATCCCTCATTAATTTCCGTTGTCACGGATGACGCTAAAAGAAGCACGAAGTGTTTGGTATTTAACGATGGACTGGGTTATAATCCTAACGGATTCTACTCTAAACTCATTCCTTTCCGTTTGCTTTATTGAATTATCTGCCTGTATAACCAAAAGTGCGGAAAAATTTGGACTGTTCCAAACTCTTAGATGTTGTTGATGAAAATTTCAAGTGGATGAAATTTTACACCATTATTCGTCTTTCTGGCTAGGAAACATTGTGGGAAATAAAGAAACTACTTGTCACAAACAATATCATCAACTATGGACAACGTGACAATTTTCATGAAAGCTTACCGTAGAAACATCATAATTCCTGTTCCTTCAATATTTCTAGCGATGCCTTTCCACGACTTCATGATGTTAAATTTTTGTCGGACGGTGAGCGGTAGACGAGGATCGAACTTTGTGTTACCATTATCGATAGGTTGTCGCATATAGTCACTTTTCTTCTGTTGTTTAAAGCTGCCTTGCTTTGTCTTTTGTGTGATGGACCCTTCCAATGCACTCACACTACAACCCATCTTTAATTCTATTCCACAAACTCAATTTATTTAAAGATAAACAACTTTGTTAGCGCAATGATCTGTATCCTTCTAATAAATGATCATGTTTTATTAATATAAATACAATAACCGCGTGCTTGTAATTTGTTAATTGTCCAAGTTCATCATACAAAGTGAATGTTTTCTAATAAATGGCCTGTTTTCACATAAAGAAATTTACGCTCATAAATGATCGACAATGATAATGATTATACCAGTATATCAGTTAAACCATGTCTATTCAATCCTTATTTTAATAAATAGCATTACAAATAGAGTTTACTTTAAGACATGGCATCATACTACGGAGATTGTTTTCTTCAAAGATAAATTAGTTTTTTTGAGTAAGTGGAAAACTACAATTACCACAGTTTCTCCCTTCTGTTCAATTATTTTTACTTAATTTGTAATGTCAGTCAATATCAATAGTTAATAAAATTCTCCACATGTATTCTCCTTCAGATCACAAAACTTGACAAACGATGTTCCTAGTAAGGTATTGACAATTTAACCAGCAGAGGACAGATCCCTTCAATGAAGATAGTTCCGTTTGACAGTTAGCAGCGATAGAGACCTATTAAATACTACTTAGGGCTGCGGATATCAGGGATCGGTACCATTTTAAATCAAAGATTTCAAGCCATTTGTGGTGGGTACTCTTATAACTCGTGACATTAAGGTAGAATACCCGTAATGTGGCCATTTTGAAATTCATAAAACATCTGATTTTTTTGAGGTGCGTCGTTATTCGTCCGAACCTATTCAGGAGCGGTCGTAAAAATTCGGCGGCGGAAAGTTTTCGACGTCGCCCGAATAATGCCGACGTCGCGCGAATCTCATTCGGGGTGGACTACCTTAACGTCGTTCAAATGGGTACCCATGACATAAGTTTTGGATTTGAGAATCATAAATAATTATGAATCATCAAAGATAATATTTAAAATGCAAATGACGCATAAAATCTTTTTTAAACAATAGGCTGATTTGGTCTCGTTCGGAGTCGTTCCATGATCGTTTTAGAACAATTCATAAATAATTATATTTCATAAATTTTACTTTTTTTATCTAAAAGAGCACATTTTCTCATGAAAATTCTGAAAATTTCAAGCCAAAATATTGCGCCGTTTACGAGGATTATATTATATTATTTGGTTAAAATTGAACTAATTATCTTTTACCAGATTTCAAATGTAAATTTATAGTCATTTCCGTCTCAAATTAAAAGCCTTTCTTTTTCGGCTTATCAGCAACATTTTTATAAAACTGATAGCATTTAAACGCATAAGAATCACCAATATTAGCACCAAACATACTTTAAAAATGAGATGGGAATGTGATGTCACTTTGACTATAAAACGAAGAAATGCAAGCGATACTTCTTTCTAATCTTGTGTGCAATACCATTCAAAATCTGCAAAACTCAATTTGAAAGAAAACATTTGTTGGCTTTTATGTGCCTGTCACACTGTAACGTTTAAGCCAGTGAGTGCCGAACGTATTGGATTTTAAATACAGATCCTATCAAACCTTAACGTTTAGCTTCCGTGTACCGAACGTATTGGATTTGAAATAAAGACCCTGTCAAACCTCAAAGTTTAGCCTCCGTGTACTGAACGTATTGGATTTTAAATAAAGACCCTGTCAAACTTTAATTTTTAGCCTCCGTGTACCGAACGTATTGGATTTTAAATAAAGACGCTATCAAACCTTAATGTTTAGCCTCCGTGTACTGAACGTATTGGATTTTAAATAAAGACCCAGTCAAACCTTAATTTTTAGCCTCCGTGTACCGAACGTATTGGATTTTAAATAAAGACGCTTAATGTTTAGCCTCCGTGTACCGAACGTATTGGATTTTAAATAAAGACCCTGTCAAACTTAAATGTTTAGCCTCCGTGTACCGAACGTATTGGATTTTAAATAAAGACCCAGTCAAACCTTAATTTTTAGCCTCCGTGTACCGAACGTATTAGATTTTAAATGAAGACCCAGTCAAACCTTAATGTTTACCCTCCATGTACCTAACGTATTGGGTTTTAAATAAAGACCCTGTGAAACCTTAATGTTTAGCCTCCATGTACCGAACGTATTGGATTTTAAATAAAGACCTAGTCAAACCTTAATGTTTAGCCTCCGTGTACCGAACGCTTTGGATTTTAAATAAAGACCCTGTCAAACCTTAATTTTTAGCCTCCGTGTACTGAACGTATTGGATTTTAAATAAAGACCCAGTCAAACCTTAATGTTTACCCTCCGTGTACCGAACGTATTGGATTTTAAATAAAGACCCTGTCAAACCTTAATGTTTAGCCTCCGTGTACTGAACGTATTGGATTTTAAATAAAGACGCTATCAAACCTTGATGTTTAGCCTCCGTATACTGAACGTATTGGATTTCAAATAAAGACCCTGTCAAACCTTAATGTTTACCCTCCGTGTACCGAACGTATTGGATTTTAAATAAAGACCCTGTCAAACCTTAATGTTTAGCCTATGTGTACCGAACGTATTGGATTTTAAATAAAGACCCTGTCAAACCTTAATGTTTAGCCTCCATGTACCGAACGTATTGGATTTTAAATAAAGACCTAGTCAAACCTTAATGTTTAGCCTCCGTGTACCGAACGCATTGGATTTTAAATAAAGACCTAGTCAAACCTTAATTTTTAGCCTCCGTGTACTGAACGTATTGGATTTAAAATAAAGACCCAGTCAAACCTTAATGTTTACCCTCCGTGTACCGAACGTATTGGATTTTAAATAAAGACCCTGTCAAACCTAAATGTTTAGCCTCCATGTACCAAACGTATTGGATTTTAAATAAAGACCTAGTCAAACCTTAATGTTTAGCCTCCGTGTACCAAACGCATTGGATTTTAAATAAAGACCCTGTCAAACCTTAATTTTTAGCCTCCGTGTACTGAACGTATTGGATTTTAAATAAAGACCTAGTCAAACCTTAATGTTTAGCCTCCGTGTACCGAACGCATTGGATTTTAAATAAAGACCCTGTCAAACCTTAATTTTTAGCCTCCGTGTACCGAACGTATTAGATTTTAAATAAAGACCCAGTCAAACCTTAATGTTTAGCCTCCGTGTACCGAACGTATTAGATTTTAAATAAAGATCCTGTCAAACCTTAATGTTTAGCCTCCGTGTACTGAACATATTGGGGTTTAAATAAAGACCTAGTCAAACCTTAATGTTTAGCCTCCGTGTACTGAACGCATTGGATTTTAAATAAAGACCCTGTCAAACCTTAAGTTTTAGCCTCCGTGTACCGAACGTATTGGATTTTAAATAAAGACCCTGTCACACCTTAATGTTTAGCCTCCGTGTACCGAACGTATTGGGTTTTAAATACAGACCCTATCAAACCTTAATGTTTAGCCTCCGTGTACCGAACGTATTGGATTTTAAATAAAGACCCTGTCAAACCTTAATTTTTAGACTCCGTGTACTGAACGTATTGGATTTTAATTAAAGACCCAGTCAAACCTTAATTTTAAGCCTCCGTGTACCGAACGTATCGGGTTTTAAATAAAGACCCTGTCAGACCTTAATGTTTAGCCTCCATGTACCGAACGTATTGGATTTTCAATAAAGACCTAGTCAAACCTTAATGTTTAGCCTCCGTGTACCGAACGCATTGGATTTTAAATAAAGACCTAGTCAAACCTTAATTTTTAGCCTCCGTGTACTGAACGTATTGGATTTAAAATAAAGGCCCAGTCAAACCTTAATGTTTACCCTCCGTGTACCGAACGTGTTGGATTTTAAATAAAGACCCTGTCAAACCTAAATGTTTAGCCTCCATGTACCAAACGTATTGGATTTTAAATAAAGACCTAGTCAAACCTTAATGTTTAGCCTCCGTGTACCAAACGCATTGGATTTTAAATAAAGACCCTGTCAAACCTTAATTTTTAGCCTCCGTGTACTGAACGTATTGGATTTTAAATAAAGACCTAGTCAAACCTTAATGTTTAGCCTCCGTGTACCGAACGCATTGGATTTTAAATAAAGACCCTGTCAAACCTTAATTTTTAGCCTCCGTGTACCGAACGTATTAGATTTTAAATAAAGACCCAGTCAAACCTTAATGTTTAGCCTCCGTGTACCGAACGTATTAGATTTTAAATAAAGATCCTGTCAAACCTTAATGTTTAGCCTCCGTGTACTGAACATATTGGGGTTTAAATAAAGACCTAGTCAAACCTTAATGTTTAGCCTCCGTGTACTGAACGCATTGGATTTTAAATAAAGACCCTGTCAAACCTTAAGTTTTAGCCTCCGTGTACCGAACGTATTGGATTTTAAATAAAGACCCTGTCACACCTTAATGTTTAGCCTCCGTGTACCGAACGTATTGGGTTTTAAATACAGACCCTATCAAACCTTAATGTTTAGCCTCCGTGTACCGAACGTATTGGATTTTAAATAAAGACCCTGTCAAACCTTAATTTTTAGACTCCGTGTACTGAACGTATTGGATTTTAATTAAAGACCCAGTCAAACCTTAATTTTAAGCCTCCGTGTACCGAACGTATCGGGTTTTAAATAAAGACCCTGTCAGACCTTAATGTTTAGCCTCCATGTACCGAACGTATTGGATTTTAAATAAAGACCCTGTCAAACCTTAATGTTTAGCCTCCGTGTACCGAACGCATTGGATTTTAAATAAAGACCCTGTCAAACCTTAATGTTTAGCCTCCGTGTACCGAACGTATTGGATTTTAAATAAAGACCTAGTCAAACCTTAATGTTTACCCTACGTGTACCGAACGTATTGGATTTTAAATAAAGACCCTGTCAAACCTTAATGTTTTGCCTCCGTGTACCGAACGTATTGGATTTTAAATAAAGACCCTGTGAAACCTTAATGTTTACCCTCCGTGTACTGAACGTATTGGATTTTAAATAAAGACCCAGTCAAACCTTAAGTTTTAGCCTCCGTGTACCGAACGTATTGGGTTTTAACCCATTATCATACAATGACTTTTTTTGACTCCCCACAAAATAATGGCGATGGAAAACATCGTGGAAAATGAAGAAATTGCTTGTGACAAGCAATTTCCTCATTTCCCACAATGTTTTCCATCCAAAAAGACCTAAATGATAGACATTCCATTGACTTGAAATTGTCGACTGCAGACTCTTTCAATTTGAACCACCCTAAATTTTTGTCGTTTGGTAATGGGTTAAATGAAGACGCTGTCAAACCTTAATGTTTAACCTCCGTGTACCGAACGTATTGAATTTCAAATAAAGTCCCTGTCAAACCTTAATTTTTAGCCTCCGTGTACTAAATGTATTGGATTTTAAATAAAGACGCTATCAAACCTTAATGTTTAACCTCCGTGTACCGAACGTATTGAATTTCAAATAAAGTCCCTGTCCAACCTTAATTTTTTAACCCCGTGTACTAAATGTATTGGATTTTAAATAAAGACGCTATCAAACCTTAATGTTTAACCTCCGTGTACCGAACGTATTGGATTTTAAAGAAAGACCCTGTCAAACATAATTTTTTAGCCTCCGTGTACCGAACGTATTGGATTTTAAATAAAGAACCAGTCAAACCTTAATGTTTAGCCTCCGTGTACCGAACGTATTGGATTTTAAATAAAGACTTAGTCAAACCTTAATGTTTAGCCTCCGTGTAGTGAACGTATTAGTTTTTAAATAAAGACCTAGTCAAACCTTAATTTTTAGCCTCCGTGTACCGAACGTATTTAATTTCAAATAAAGACCCAGTGAAACTTTAATGTTTAGCCTCCGTGTACTGAACGTATTGGTTTTTAAATAAAGACCTAGTCAAACCTTAATTTTAGCCTCCGTGTACGGAACGTATTGGATTTTAAATAAAGACCTAGTCAAAACTTAATGTTTAGCCTCCGTGTACCGAACGTATTGGATTTTGAATAAAGACCTAGTCAAACCTTAATGTTTAGCCTCCGTGTACCGAACGTATTGGATTTTAAATAAAGACCTAGTCAAACCTTAATGTTTAGCCTCCGTGTAGTGAACGTATTGGATTTTAAATAAAGACCTAGTCAAACCTTAATTTTTAGTCTCCGTGTACCGAACGTATTGAATTTCAAATAAAGACCCAGTGAAACTTTAATGTTTAGCTTCCGTGTACTGAACGTATTGGTTTTTAAATAAAGACCTAGTCAAACCTTAATTTTAGCCTCCGTGTACCGAACGTATTTAATTTCAAATAAAGACCCAGTGAAACCTTAATGTTTAGCCTCCGTGAACCGAACGTATTGGGTTTTAAATAAAGACCCAGTGAAACCTTAATGTTTAGCCTCCGTGTACCGAACGCATTGGATTTTAAATAAAGACCTAGTCAAACCTTAATTTTTAGCCTCCGTGTACCGAACGTATTGGATTTTAAATAAAGACCCAGTCAAACCTTATTTTTTAGCCTCCGTGTACCGAACGTATTGGGTTTTAACCCATTACCATACAATGACTTTTTTTGACTCTCCACAAAATAATGGCGATGGAAAACATCGTGGAAAATGAAGAAATTGCTTGTGACAATGTTTTCCATCCAAAAAGACCTAAATGATAGACATTCCATTGACTTGAAATTGTCGTCTGCAGACTCTTTCAATTTGAACCACCCTAAATTTTTGTCGTTTGGTAATGGGTTAAATGAAGACGCTGTCAAACCTTAATTTTTAGCCTCCGTGTACTAAACGCATTGGATTTTAAATAAAGACCCAGTCAAACCTTAATGTTTAACCTCCGTGTACCGAACGTATTGAATTTCAAATAAAGACCCAGTGAAACCTTAATGTTTAGCCTCCGTGTTCCGAACGTATTGAATTTCAAATAAAGTCCATGTCAAACCTTAAAGGCTACCAAGCTTGGCAGTTTATTGCACCGTATATTGGAAGAAAATCATTAAATTAACGTGTTTTATAAAAGATCCGCCAAACTCGGTTGTTTTAAAAGTTTTATTTGCTTTTCTTTACATCGTTGAAAACTGATTTTCGAGAAAATAAAGATCGGCATTTTCCGTAAAATTGCCACGGATTGACGTCATCAATGGCTTGACTCCGCCCCCAATCTAGAGCATGAGGTGTCTGACAAAGATAATGTGTTCGACTTTTCTGTCATATAGCAAAGCCTCAGTTTTTATCCATTTCTCGATCATAAGAGTAATATAGTCAAACTTAAACCGTTCTTTGGCACATTCCTTAATTCACTTACGACCTATTCTTTGACTGTTTTAACATTTTTTCTAACATTTAATGAGGACGAATTCCGTGTTTTGAGTATCGATTGGGGAAGTCGCTTTATGACAGAAAAGTCGGACATTTAACTTTTTCAGAAATTTCAGACTTTCCGGGAAATGACCCATGACTGCCCGTTTTTCCCGCCATGACGTCATTCAGTGGCCAGTATGACGTCATAATTTCAAGTCGGAAGTTTAGCGTATTTTCTTCGGCAAAGATCGGAAAAGACCAAAATATCCAATTTAAAAGACGAATTAAAAACACTTCTAATGTTGGAAAATTGTAGAAACTTTGATATTTGGTTAATAGTAAGGTGTTCTTTCGGCACAAGACTTTAATTTTTCCAATCATCGGACACTTTAATTTTTTAACCCCGTGTACTAAATGTATTGGATTTTAAATAAAGACGCTATCAAACCTTAATGTTTAACCTCCGTGTACCGAACGTATTGGATTTGAAATAAAAACCCTGTCAAACCTTAATGTTTAGCCTCCGTGTACCGAACGTATTGGATTTTAAATAAAGAACCAGTCAAACCTTAATTTTTAGTCTCCGTGTACCGAACGTATTGGATTTTAAATAAAGACCCTGTCAAACCTTAATTTTTAGCCTCCGTGTACCGAACGTATTGGATTTTAAATAAAGACCCTGTCAAACCTTAATTTTTTGCCTCCGTGTACCGAACGTATTGGATTTTAAATAAAGACCCTGTCAAACCTTAATGTTTAGTCTCCGTGTACCGAACGTATTGGATTTTAAATAAAGACCCTGTCAAACCTTAATTTTTAGCCTCCGTGTACCGAATGTATTGGATTTTAAATAAAGACCTAGTCAAACCTTAATGTTTAGCCTCCGTGTACCGAACGTATTGGATTTTAAATAAAGACCCTGTCAAACCTTAATGTTTTAGCCTCCGTGTACCGAACGTATTGGATTTTAAATAAATACCTAGTCAAACCTTAATGTTTAGCCTCCGTGTACTGAACGTATTGGTTTTTAAATAAAGACCTAGTCAAACCTTAATGTTTAGCCTCCGTGTACCGAACGTATTTAATTTCAAATAAAGACCCAGTGAAACCTTAATGTTTAGCCTCCGTGTACCGAACGTATTGGGTTTTAAATAAAGACCCAGTGAAACCTTAATGGTTACCCTCCGTATACCGAACGCATTGGATTTTAAATAAAGACCTAGTCAAACATTAATTTTTAGCCTCCGTGTACCGAACGTAGATTTTAAATAAAGACCCTGTCAAACCTTAATGTTTAGCCTATGTGTACCGAACGTATTGGTTTTTAAATAAAGACCTAGTCAAACCTTAATGTTTACCCTCCGTGTACCGAACGTATTTAATTTCAAATAAAGACCCTGTCAAACCTTAATGTTTAGCCTATGTGTACCGAACGTCTTGGATTTTAAATTACACACCCCCAGTAAGTTTAATACACCACGGACACGTTCTACCCACGTTAATAACACGTCGGAACACGTTTGCACACGATTTAAGTATTCAACATGTCAACGTGTAACGACGTGTTGCTAACGAGTGTAGAACGTGTTCATGGCGTGTTCAACGCGCTATGAGCGTGCTATTAAAATCGAACTGGTTCGGAATACGTTGGCTTAACATTAAGGCGTGACAGGGCCTTTAGCAAGAGAATTAAGGTACAACGAGTGTACAGAAAGTACGGTCCTGACGGTATCTTCTTGACCCTTCCCAAAAAAGCACCAATATAGACTGTTCCAATTTAAAAGCTGTTGCAAATAACCGTGTTATTTTTTTAATTCTAAAGAATATTTATGTACAAAGTATCTCAGAAACATTGAGGCAATCCAAGGATTCAAACATTTTTCTAGAAGAGGCTCCGATTTGCAAGAGAAGAGGACGACTGCATTGATTACCCCCCCCCCCCTTTCCTATCACACTGACAAGTCTTTTTTACGATATAGAAGCTTGTAGGTCGGACCCCATGACCCCCTCTGAATCCTCTCGTGGAGATAAAGAGAGAGCATCCCAGCTATCAGCATTTCCTCCTTGTCGCAAAGTTTTCATAAGATGACGTTTGGGAAAGGAACAATTATCATTATTTTGTCCCGCCACGACAAAATCATATTATAAATGGAAGCACCGTAAATTTTTGTTACCATGGCAACTTAATGACAATTTATTTGATAGATTCGTATTTTTCCGTGCATAAACAGGAAAAGAATTTTATCAAGGTACTTTATCATGATTCCTTTATTTGCATTTCAAACGGTTGTATCATGTCTATAAACATGTATGGAACAAGATCAGGGAAAGAGGTTTCCGAAGGGTTTAGTCCATTATGTATGTAGATCAGCATGCGGCTACGGACAGAATAATCGTAGGACATAGCAGTGACAAAACAACAACAAAATGTCGGTGTTATAGCCAAACTTCGTATCTACAGCTTTTATGAAGCTGTACATACGAGGTTTTGCAATAACACCGTCGATAAGCGACATCAACAAAGCAATAGAGCCCACAAAGGAACAGAAAGAACAAGTTATGAGTTCACGACCTCGTGATTGCTGGATAAACTAGGTATAGCATAGTTCAGGAAGTGATAGATCAAATTCCATGAACAAATATGGAATCGGTCACGAATGTAATCTCCATAAATATTGCATTCTTAAGTCTTTCCCAAACTGCATGACGTCTCGTAAACCTCGTAACTGAAGTTTAAAACAAGCCACATCATTGTAGTTCCACTAACTGAAAGGCTATTTAATTAAAGTAGAAACGGTTGATCATCATCGGAAGCGATAAATCAAAATTCATGGTCACATATGAAAACAGTCACGCTATCAGCAAACACGAGTTAATCCTTGCTCAAACGGTAAGTATCTGTTCCAATTGGGAAACTGCTACAGACTACAAAATATATGAAACTTACAAAGAAAGTATAAATTTTGTATGTTGTGTAGCAAAGCATTTATTGAGGCAAAATGGGGAATTACTGGTTCTCAACATTTTCTCATTTTGTCTCAACAATTTTCTCGACTTTTTTCTCTTAGAGATGTCAAAATGATGTCAAGTTTGGGAAAGGGTTCAGTCAACTCGTGTATGACACAGTTTCGGTCTATCTGTATTATACTCCTCACAAAAAGTTAAGCAACAAAAGTAATTATCTCAATATTCTTTTTATAACTTTGAACTTTATTTATTGGCAAAATTCGGCAAAGTTAATTGCCTTTGGCCATAACAAATACATAAATATGACAAAACATATATACATATACAGTGTAACAATACAATACATTCAATATTAGTCAAAAAGATTTCTTACGTGGATATCGAGTTCCCAGAAAATTTAAAGTAGTAATAGTTTCATTTGTAGATTTATATGGTAGAAGAAATATCTAAATTAGTTTTTATGTCGTAATAACTGTTCTGTTTTTCATCGCGCTGTGTATAAATTTCATAAGTTGTACTAGTTTTCGTTCATTATGCGTACTCATTATAACATTAAACTTATTTATAGTTGGCCATGATTGGCTGAGGGAATATTTTTTACGTTGATCAGAGTGTTTAGGACAACAGAGAAGAAAATGGAATTCTGTTTCGGGAGATTTGCTATTACATGATTTACAAAGCCTATTTTGTCGTTCTACGCCATGATACCTGCCTTTTTCTATCTCCAAGTCATGAGAGCTAAGACGAAATCGTGCAAACTGTTTTTGAATATTTGTATTTAAGTTAAGCTTTAAATATTGTTCCATCTCAAAATTAGTTTTATAGCCATAATAGTACGACAGTTTACTGCTTTCTCTAAGACAATTACTCCACTGTTGTATATATTGGTCTTTTATTCTTTGTTGAAGTCTTCCATAACAGTTTATGCTAGGATTAAAATTATCAAATAGATTATTGTAGCCTAAATTCTGGATCGTTAGTTTTAGTTTTACTGACCAAGAATTTCTTATATTTTTGTCTAATTGGTTTTTGAATGTCTTATACATTGTTGAATCCTGATTATTCATAATTTTAAGCCAAAATTTAGTTGCTCTTTCTTTCGCTAAAACAGACAATGGGAATTTTCCTAATTCTCCGTAAACGGCTGCATTTGGGGTTTGCTTCTTTACTCCTAGAAGATGCTTATAGAATTTAATTTGTAGTTTATCTACCTCTTTGTACCCATAGATTCCCCAAATTTCTGAAGAGTACAATATGATAGGTGCCACCAGCGTTTCAAATATTTTAATTTTTGTTTGTATGTCTAGTGTTATTTTATCAAATAATCCAAGGATACTATAATATGCTTTATTGGCTCGTTCTAATAAATTTCTAACCGAATGTATCATGTTACCAGTATAGTGAAAAAGTACTCCTAAATACGTGAAAGATGAAACAATTTCTATTTCTTTATTGTCTATTTTCCAAATAAAATTATTTACACTTTTTCTTTTTTCAAATATGCAAATTTTTGTTTTACTAGTATTTATTTTCAGGCTATTGGATTTGGAATAATCATGCAGTTTATTTAGCTGTAGTTGCAAAGTATTAGGGTCAGTTGAGAATAACGCAATATCATCGGCGAATAATAGATTCAAAATAGAAAGTAAATCAATATCTGATTGGTGAACGAACTCACCTTTCAATATATCGCTTATATCATTGACCAACAATAAAAATAGCGTCGTGGATAAAGGATCCCCTTGTTTCAACCCGATGGATACGTCGAAAAATTCTGTTATATTACCCGTTTTTGGCTGTTTTATACAAACTTTGACCTGTCCATACATTGATTGCAAAATGGTTAACATTTTGCTACTAACGCCATTTTTTACAAGTTTATATAATAGTATATTTTGGTCGACCAGATCAAAAGCCTTCTCATAGTCTATGAATGCACAATACAGCTTTTTGTTTTTGCTTAAAATGGTTTGTATTATAGTATGTAATAAGAATATACAATCAACTGTACTGCGTTTATCTCTAAATCCAAATTGATCATTGTTAAATATTCCCTCAGTCTCGCACCATTGGTTAAGTCTATTGCGAAGAAGGAGAGAAAATAGTTTGCCTGCAATGTTGACTAAAGTGATTCCCCGGTAATTAGATGGGTTTTGTGGGTCTCCTTTTTATGAATTGGGATTATGTCCCCTTTTCCCCATAGCGCTGGGTACAATCCAGTGTCATAAATTTTGTTGAATATAATTGTAAGAAAAGGTGTAATGAATTGGTTTGCTTCGATTAGAAAATCAGCTACATTGCCAGTAAAGTCGGCACTTTTATTTCTTTTCATAGTTTTAATTGTTTTAGATATTTCTTCTTCTGTAAAAGGCTGGGCTAAAATTTCTACATGTTCAACAAAATTTTCATTATCATAATTTTGATCATTTTGACTGTTATTTTTGCTGAGTGATTCAAAGAAAACTTTGAATTCTTCCATATTAATTTCACTCTTGTCATCCTTATTTTTATTTTTTATACCGTTAATGTATTTCCAAAATTTTCTGGGATCTTCTTTAGACAGACGATTAATTCTAATTTTTTCTTTACTATAATATGTTGTTTTAGATTTTCGTTTTTGTTTTATATAAAGCTGGCGTTGCATAAGAAAATTCGTTTTGTTTACATCATTTTTGTTGTTCTTGTACAATCTCTTTGCATCCAAAAATCTTGCTTTTAAGACTCTACATTGATCATCAAACCAAGGATTTGTGTTGTTTCTAATTTTCTGTGATTTATCATTTGTCTTGAATGTTTTACCATTCAACGCAAACGATATCTCATAGATCAAATCCGACATCTTTTCAATGCACTCATTTATGCTTAATTCTGTATCTTTCAATTGCGATGTTATATATTCAAATCTAGGATAAAATTCATCGAGTAAATTGTTCAATTCGACACCATTTGTCCTTTTCCAAATAATTTTATTAATGTTTTCTTTTTTGTCTATATGTATGTTTTCATGAACGAGTCTACCGCAATACGGGATTTCAAATTCAATATAATTGTGATCTGAAAATTCAGTTATCTCTCCTATAGACATAGATTTGATATCAAAATATGAAATATTTTCAACGATCAAATAATCGACAACACTGGTTCCCATTCTATTACCAACGGTATTGTGACAGGTAAAATCACCGCGCTCCAGTCGACCGTTACAGATCGATAAGTCGTGGTTTTTGCACAAAGCTAGTAATTTATTACCGTATGCGTTAACCGTGTTTATACACGCGGGAATTTTTGCACAGATTTGTTATTTGGAAAGCCATATCTATGCTTAAACACACTTAAAAGAATACTGAATGTTATCGTCTCCAAAAACAGCTATCACGTGATTAGAACACACTCACCCCCAAAACATGCATGCAAAATGTGTCGCATATACGGATTTCAATCTTGGCATTAGCTCCGTATGTGCTTAAAACGCGTCAATTTGACAACTTTGATGTCATCAACATTTGAATCATGCCAATACGTCACTTGACTCCAATTGAAGTGGCTCAAATTGTTTTGCTACAGGGTGGGGCAACCAAGACTGCTGCTGCCATTCACTTTAAATTTCATCGCAGTATTGACTGAAGAGCAATAACCCGATACAATCAAACTTGACAGATGTCAGAGAGACCACGTTCAGGTCGTCTAAGAGTAACAACACCTTGTGAAGACCGTTATGTTGCAACCTTAGTCCGTTGGAACTGGCTTAAAACGGCCAGATCGCTGGAAAATGACCTTCAGAGGGTGTCAAGAAACAGACTTTCCATCCAAACCGTGAGGAACATGTTTCACACAGAAGGTCTAAGGTCCAGGATACCACTTCAATGGATCCAACTTCCCCCAAAACATCGACGGCAAAGATTAATATTGGAACATCAACATCAAAAACTGAGGGTCACTCGTTGGCGTCACAAACTCTTAACTGACTCGTCAAGATTCTGCCTTGTTTCTAATGATGGCATGACACGTGTGTGGAGAAACGGTAATGAACGGTTTGCCGACTGTAACATCGCTGAACACGACCAATATGGACGTGGGAGTTTGATGGTCTGGAGAGGTATCAGTGTATGCCACAGAACAGAGCTGGTTGTCATCAGACGAGGTTCAATGACTGGTGTAAGGTGCATTTACGTGATCATCACGCCTGTTATCATCCTTCTGGCACAGTGAACAGATCCAACTGTTATGTTAATGGATGGTAATGCCCGTCCCTATCGTTCTGGAATTGTGACTGAAGTTCTGTGGACCAACAATATCAGACATTTAGACTGGCCTGCTACGTCTCTATACCTTAATTCGATAGAACATGCATGGGACATTCTTTGAGGGCGTGTCTATGGTCAGCATCTTCGCCCACAGACTCTGGATGAACCGCAACAGGTCTTGAAGACAGAATGGAGGATCAATCCACAACGGGCATTAGACAGACACATCTGGTTGATGCAAAGGTGAGTTCGGGCGTGAGTTGAACATCGTAGGGGTCATACCAGGTACTTGATGCTCGATCAAGGCCTGAAGTGGCCGGAAAACAATTTTTTACACATTCTGAACTGCTGGCGAGTGACGTTTTGCACCATTGTTTCGTCCGGACGATTTTCGAGGATCTGTATCTTTGTTATTGTTTGGTGATTTTCCTAATCATTTAACGTAATTTGTGTAATAAGACCCCAACTGTGTATTGTATAAAACCTAGATCATTAGATGTGATAAAACACATTTGAGAAAGAAAAGCATCTTTGTTGCTTAACTTTTTGTGAGGAGTATAGTACACACGCCAAGCACTGGTGGTGAACTCGGCCAAAGCGCTAGACGTTTTTTCGCGATCATAGTATTCCGTCGGTGTTGTTATAAAATATCGTAACTACGGCTTCGACAAAGCCGTAGTTACGAGATTTTATAACAACACAGACGGTTTGTCAATACATATCAGTAAACCCGGTCTATTTTTAGAACAAATTCATTGTTATTAGAAAAACTATCCAATCAGATTTTTAAACGCAAAATATATGTACCTTGTTGTAGCGAAAAACGTCCCTCGCTTTGGCCGAGTTCACCACCAGTGCCAAGGAAGTAAGGTAAATCGTCGGTGTAAATGCAAAACCTCTTATGTCGATTTTAGCAATTTTCAAAGTAAAATCTTGTATGTCTAGTTTAGATAATTCTTGCAGGTTCTTGGATATTTTGATTTATCAGTATAAATGACACATTATGGGTAAACAATATGTCCGAATTTCAAGTAAAACCATTCGGTTTCGGAAAAGTTGTTATACCTTTTTCGTCACCTATAAAACTTTCCAAAAAATGGGATACGATGCTTTGCCTTCACACCGACGAAATAATAAAATATATAAGAATGTTTCATAGATTCATTAAAGTATTCGACAACTACCTCAACAACAACAATGGCTCCATTGACGTTTTTAAAATAGAAAGCTTTTAAAAGAAATGATGCCAGTTCATTCCCTTTCCATAACTTTCTATATTGCACCATTCGTTTTCAAAATCTTTCTCTACAGTTTTTTTCATCCGTTTTCAGAACGAATTGTAGTAGACTTAATTGTAGTTGGCCTATCGAAACATAAAAGATGAAACAAACGGAGAAACCCGTTGGTTATTGTTGTAGCACCAAATACCATTTCTCATTTTCTCTCATTATGTTCCACATATTCATCTTTAAGGAGCGGCAAGAAAGGCATTAATTTAGACATTGTTACCCTGAAAAGATTACAGCCAAATCGCTAGAGAAATATTTAGAAGGGAGATAACATTTTGATTAACTTTCGTATTTTATCAGCAGTTAGTTCCCTTTGTTTGTTAATTTGTCTTTCCTTTAGCGCTAGCAGTCCTGATATGACCATAGCAAATGAAAGACTGTATAGACCCCAATCATTCATTCGTTTGGCTCAATGTTTTACCATGCTAATTCTATTAGAGACGTCAAACCCAGTTGATATTACATCTTAGTTGTTGGATAAGACGTAAGTATTCATTCTGACATATGACAAAAATAGTCATTTATCTCACACCAATGGATGCGAAAAAGCGGCTTGAGGCTAAGGTTGGATATTGTGCTAGTAATGGTGAGAGAAATATACATACCAGGAACCCATGGTTACCTGCTCCAGTCGTCGCGATATGACCATAGAAGTTGAAAACGATGTTAAACCCAAATATTTAAATCAATTTTGGTCGAAACTAACATTTCTTCGTATTATAACCGTTAAACCGTAGCTGATCATTGGGGTGTATACAATCGCCATTCCATATATACTGACGTCAAATAGAAACTCGTCAGTCTTAATAGATGTCCGATTATTCAGTAAATCCGATTTGAAATTACAAATACTGATTTCCATCTGTAAATTTGATTATCTGTTGTTGAAAAATGATGATAAAGAAATTATCAATTTGTTACAGTCTACAAAAACGGCACATTTAAACAGAGCGGTATCAGATTTTGCATTTGAAAAGCAGTAGCGCGTGGTTCAAACTGTAATTGTGACGACAAAAGATACCGTAAAACGTCTTATTTGGTGACCACAGTTAGTGAATACTAAACCCGACATCGATTTCAACATCTCAAGCCTGAAACGCATATGACGTTAACGTAAGAGAGCTTCTTGTATAACAGGCGTTACATGAGGTCTATCTGACTTTGGCCGATTTGCTAATGTTTCTGTAACTCTTACTCGCCGACAAAGATGCCTAATCGTGTAGTGCAAGACGCCAAAACGTCATGCGGCTTGTTCTTGATTTTCCCGTATTAGTCTATATTCGAAAATGGCTAATCTACGAGCTATATTTTCCAAGCAGTGTGTCTATTTCAAACGTTACTTGCAACAACAACAGTTGCCAGAAAAATGCTTATTTGTCCACCACATTTACCGACAATTCGACAGAACGTCGATCGAAACGTCACAAACCTGAAACGTACATGACGTTAACGCAGAGAATTATCTTGCTTTACCGGCGTTACGTGAGGTATAGTTGAGCGTGGCCGATCAATAAACGTTCACAGAATTCTAACGCGTCGATCAAGACACCAAATCGAGAAACACAATATGTTAAACTGTCTCGTGACTTGTTTGTGCACTCGTCGCATTCAAAAATGGCTCTATTACGAGCTCCTTTTTTAGAAGTTAGTCTTGGAATCCTTCAATTCGGATGTTTCATAAGAAAATCTTTGAATTCGTGTTTGCCTATCCACTAACACTTGTTACTGTGTAAAATGTGACAAATCTCATCACGTGATGTACATACACGAAGCGCACGTAGAACACGTGACCAGTCACCGAAAATGGACATGTTAATGGATAGAAACGCATATTTTTTTCATTTGCCGTAATTGTTGGTCAAAATGATGATAAACAGTATACATTTCAACAACATTGTAATAGGCATAAGGAAAATAATAACAAATTTTATTGGAGCGTTTCTATTTGACGTCAGTATATTTATCCCGGTGAATCCACTTTTTCGAGATTGACGTTCGAATAACAGGCACGATGATTGATTGAGGTCAATCTCAATCCCATTACCAAATGTTGACATTTTAGACCTGTCCAAATTCAAAGACGTTGCAGACGACAATTTCTAGTGAACGTTTTTTTCATATATTTGAGTAGTAAACAATGTGGGAAATGAAGAAATTGCTTGTAACAAGCAATTTCATCATTTTCCAAAAAGTTTTCTAAAGATTTTATCTTTTCGGAAGTCAAAAAGCGACAACATGTGGGAATGGGTTAACAAAGTGATTGGTGAAGCGAGACTTGCATTTTACCTATCTTGGCGAATATTACCGGGTGACTTCCATGTGTGCTATTAGGGAGACTCTTTTGGAAAACATAATTATTTTTATTTTATTAAATGGTTTGGTTTATTGGGGTTTTACACTGTTTTCAACTACTAAGGTCATATCGCGGCGGCTGGAGCACCTAACCATGGATTCCCGTCGTTTCTCAAACCAGTGCTACCACAACATCCTTACCGGGCCTCCAGCTGCTCCCCCACATAGGTTCACGATATCAAACCATTGATGGGCGACATTTTGTCAGTAGGGGTATTTGCCGCGGCCGGGTATCGAACCCGGTACCTCTCGAATGAGAGGCAGATGCGCTACCGACTGCGCCATGGCCTTGGTCCTTTTTATTAAATGGATCCAATGACTGGTACATGTCCGGGGCAATAAGTGAATGTGGACATTTTTAGAAATAAGTATTTGTGTAGGTACTAGATTAAACGTCTTATTGTCTAATTCCCATAAGGCATTCATCTTCCTGTCTGTGTTTTCAGCATAATGCATTATAAAGGAAAAAAAAAAAAAAAAAAAAAAAAAAAAAAAAAAACATACCCAAGCAATTAACTTATTTCCTGCAGGCAAAAAGTGCGATCTTAATATTCGAAATTTCATTTGAAATTGATCATTCTAACAAAACACTTTTGAATGTTTATAGATAACAACTCGAGGGCTCAGTGCAAAACTATTGTAACTGCATATTTTTCAGAAATTCACTTTTTTGCAATTTCTGAATCTTTAGGAAGGAATGCATCATGTGTTCAAATATTAGGTTTCAATTCTGTATACTTAAAATAATATTTAGAATTTTAAAAACATTTTTCCTCTTTAGCTTTGATAAAATCAATAAGTTTTTTCCCTCTCCTGTAAAGTTTTATAAAACGGAGTTACAATAGTTTTGCACCAAGCCCTCGATTACTATTATCACAAAAAAGTGCGAGTAAGAATTAAGTAAGATATAAGTAGAATGAGTTGTCAACTTGTGAATATTTGTTACATCATGAATATTTCTGTATACATGAAGTCCTACACATGTGTTCATACAAAACTTCGATGACATGCATGTACTTATACATCTAGGCGTACCACATAAGGTAAGTTTGATCATTTGCTACTTTTTGCGTGTTTTATGCCCTTATGCTTACATCGATAGATAGTATCTATCTGTATGTCTGTTTCTCTGTTCGTCAAAAAACTTAAAGGGACATTTCATTCCAATTTCAATTTTTTAAAGTATGTCTTGATGCCAAGATTGGTTATTCTAATGAGTATAAATACTATTAGTTTTTTGAAGTTGTTGCCAATAAGCGAGAAACACGCATTTAAAGTTGAGACATAATCGATAAATTGCATATAAATCCGAACTGTTGTCCACAACAATTTGTTCAATCTTAACCCAAAAAAATATAAATTTCTCGTAAACGGCGCAATATTTTGGCTTGAAATTTTCAGAATTTTCATATGGAAATATGCTCTTTCAGATTAAAACAAAAGTAAAATTTATGACAAAAAATTCTGAAATGTCACTTTAAAGGCTACCAAGCTTGGCAGTTTATTGCACCGTATATTGGAAGAAAATCATTAAATTAGCGTGTTTTATAAAAGATCCACCAAACTCGGTTGTTTTAAAAGTTTTATTTGCTTTTCTTTACATCTTTGAAAAATTGATTTTTGAGAAAATAAAGATCGGCAATTTCCGTAAAATTGCCACGGATTGACGTCATCAATGGCTTGACTCCGCCCCCAATCTAGAGCATGAGGTGTCTGACAAAGATAATGTGTTCGACTTTTCTGTCATATAGCGAAGTCTCAGTTTTTATCCATTTCTCGATCGTCAGAGTAATACAGACAAACTTAAACCGTTCTTTGGCACATTCCTTAATTCACTTACGACCTATTCTTTGACTGTTTTAACATTTTTTCTAACATTTACTGAGGACGAATTCCGTCTTTTGAGTATCGATTGGGGAAGTCGCTTTATGACAGAAAAGTCGGACATTTAACTTTTTCAGAAATTTCAGACTTTCCGGGAAATGACACATGACTGCCCGTTTTTCCCGCCATGACGTCATTCAGTGGCAAGTATGACGTCATAATTTCAAGTCGGAAGTTTAGCGTATTTTCTTCGGCAAAGATCGGAAAAGACCAAAATATCCAATTTAAAAGACGAAATAAAAACACTTCTAATGTTGGAAAATTGTAGAAACTTTGATATTTGGTTAATAGTAAGGTGTTCTTTCGGCACAAGACTTTAATTTTGCTAATCATCGGACACTTTAACTTTCAAAACCGACCGTGATTTGGCTTCCTTGTTTCACTTCAATGCTACAAGGGAACGATTTTGTCCTGCTAAACGTAGGCCTAACGTGATTTCGGATAAATAATAGTATTTCGTAGGTGTTGTTACAAAATCTCGTAACTACGCCTTGAATCAAGCCGTAGTTACTAGATTTTATTACAACACCCAGGCCCGTAGGAAGCAATTTCAAATGGGGGGGGGGGGGGGCTAAAGCCTCAGTGTCTTTTTTATAGGGGTGGGGGGGGGGGGTCTAGCACAAAATTCATTGCTGTTGACACTCACTATGTCGACATCGGATAAGTCGAATTTTAGATTAAATCGAAATGAAGTTTTGTCCTGTAATCATCAAATGATATAAAAAATGTTTAACTATATTTTGAAACAAATATGACCATTGATTGAAATATAGTAAGAAAAGGAGATAAATTGCTGGTTTTGAGCAATTTCTCTCCTTTCCTACTATACTTCAATCATAAACATACTTGGTGACCAATACAAATGGATAGATATGATTTTGAACAAAAATCGGATAAGTCGAACTACGGATATCCCGAGGTAAAATGACGTCTCCTACGACTTCGATTCAACGATTTTAAACGTTATATTCCTTGGCAGTAACACTGGTGGTGAACTCGGCTAAAGCGAGGGACGTTTTTTCGCGAACAATGTATTCCGTCGGTGTTGTTATAAAATATCGTAACTACGGCTTTGTCGAAGCCGTAGTTACAATAGTCCCAGCCGAAATTGACAGTGACGTGGGCTAATGTTTACTACTTGACAACCAATCAACTCTCTTCGTATTTGTAACGGATCAAATCAGACGAATTGATTGGTTTTGCAGCAGTAAACATCAGCCTACGTCACTGTCAATTTCGGCTGGGACTATTGTACGAGATTTTATAACAACACCGACAGTTTGTCAATACAAAACGGTAAACCCGGTCTGTTTTTAGAACAGGTTCATTGTCATTAGAAAAAAATCTATAAACTCACATTTAAACGCAAAATATCTTTACCTTGTAGCGAAAATTGTTTTTGTTTACCACCAGTGTTCCTGGCAGTGAGATATTCGCTGCATCATGATCAAAATCGTAAGGAAGGATCAATCTACTCTCCAAATACGAGGTCTATTGATTAAATCTTCAAATGTGACGTAGTAAAGCGAAGAGATGTATGGTAAAAGCCAATTCTAACACGTATAGCTTACGATAAATGACCTGGCAGAGCTATAAATGCTGTTAAAAGTGGTATTGTCTAATATTTCTCCTCACATTTCTCATTAAACGAGATTCAATTTCAGAGCAAACAAAGCAATTCTCATTGATAACAAATTGAAAGTCAATAAAGCACCGAGATACCACTATTTGAGACATTGTTTGACACAGTGTATGGAAAAATTAACCAGATGTTGAAAGATAGTGACACGATAGGAAAACCACAGACTTATATCTGTGTAATATTGTAAGATGAAAAAAAAAAAAAAAAATAAAATAATAATAATAATAATAATAAAAAAAAAAAAAATATTAAAAAAAAAAAACGTTAACACGCAAATGCTGTTAAAAGGTGGACATTTTCAAATATTTCTCCTCACATTTTACATTAACACGGTACGGAAACTACAGAGACAGAGCCATTGGCTCTGCCGCTTAAATCCTCTGGGGCGCTTCCGGCCACGTGTGGCTCTGTCTCTGGGGTTGCGATTTTTTGACAAAAACTGGTGAGTCTTCAACTTTGTTGTTCATTTATTTTCTTCTGGTGCTTAAAATCGAAAAACCGGGAATGTCATGCTCCCCTAAGACCATTTATCTGCCTGTTCTAAATCTGTGGGCTTCAAAGTCAGCAGGGTTTTCACAGGATCATTGTCGTCGTGGGTCGACCCTATGTGATTTTTTCTTGTTTACATCATGTATTCATGTACATTTCAACGGTAAATAGCCAATTGCTGCAGCCAAAACATGTGATATACTAATCGAGGGATAATCTCGATCAGACATTGCTTTCACATGTAACAAAATCTTAGAAATGATTGGCAAACGTAAAGTTTGAGCAATTTCTATGGGTGGCTCTGTCTCTGGCGGCTGGCTCCGCTTAGAACTGTCGGTTAATTTTAGTTTTTAGCCCGTTGTGCAATTTATGATGACTTATATAGGCCAAGGGTTTATCTTTTAAGGAGATTTCGCTTATCATTACACACGCACTCAAATAAAACCATGTGACGCATTCGCTTCATGTACTGTTAGCCTAGTGACCACGTCCTCATTTTGAGCAATATTTAGTGTTTAATTTGTACCACCCAACAAAGCAAAGGCTGAAAGATTTGCTAGTCGTTTCGGTTTATGCTTTGCAAATATTCTTTGTCGTTTTCTTAAACATGGTATACATTAGATTAATTGAGGAGTTTGTGTCAACACATGATTAGAATAATGATTCACCAAGTGCAAACTTGTAACAAGTTTCAAGTGCAAACTTTTAAATAGAACAGGCATATCAGCCTATTGTTTAGTGCGTTGGAGTAGTTGAGAGATTCTATGCGAACTAGCACACCAGATGATGAACGAATCGACGATGATGATGATGGTGGTGGTGGTGTGGCTGGCTGCAGATTAGAAATGTTTTAAGAAATAACCGCGTTTATATAATTATATGCACTTTCCCATGAAAGCTTGGCATTAAGTATGCAAAAGAAACAAGTGAAACTATATATCGGATCCGGGATTTCTATGATGGGGTTCGAACATACAAAATGTGTATTCGTTTTCCTCTATTACGCGGTTTTTTACTGAAATGCTTTATCATCCCAACCCCATGCCCTCCGTTTACATCTAATTTAGGACAGCCCCAATTCAAAATGATGTCCAGACATGCAAGGATGCAGATGGGCGCCCCCCCCCCCCCATGAGAGAGAAATGTATGTATCTGCGCATAGCTCCGAAGTATCAAATATGTAATAGTTATCATTGAAATCTGCCAGAAAAAATATGAAAATGCTGGTTATGAGCCATTTTCTTTTCTTGCAATGCACCAGAAAAATGTCTTGCTGGGGAAGGATTAAATGGAAAGATGTCGGATAATTATAGTGGTGCAAAAAAAAAAAAAAAAAAAAAAAAAAACAAAACAAACAAACAAACAAACAAAAAAAAATAAAAACAGGGGCCAGTTTCATTTTTAAGACGCATTTTTTGTCTTACCGATGACTTACGACAAGTTTAGGACAAGAAACGCGTATCGCCAATTTATCAAGACCTGGGGCCCGTATTATCAACGCTCGTAGGCCTAATTTTTGCGTAGTTACTTGTAACAACAAACCTGATTGGTCCAATCTAATTTCTCGTGCACTCAGATGTTTTGTTACACATTTTATACAAAAACTTGGTCGTAAGATCTTTGAAAATACGAGCCCCTGGATTATGCGATTGTTGTTTTAACCGATATTTAAGACATCGTTAAGTCAAAATTACTTCTTAAATATTTTGATGAAACAGGCCCCTGACTTTTCGGAAGCGTTCACACCGAAAAGTCGTCTGCTTCAAGTCTGTTTTGTGTATTTTCTCAGCTAATGCTCGACGGATTTTGACGAGATAAAGTGCATCGCACGCGCGTCATTGAGAGGGACATTCCTCGGTTCTAACTCACTCCGCATCAAATCCCATGGTTTCTCCAAACATTCAAAATGAATGTTTTTGGTTGCATTTTAATGAAACTATAGAATTCTATGCATAAAGAGGTTCAGGAATGACCCTCTCAAAGGCGCGTATGGTGCAATTTCTCGTCAAAATACGTAGAGTTTAAACTGAGATATAGAACAAAATATACTTGAAACAGACAATTTTTCGGTGTGGACCCTTCCCCAAATCACGTGGATTACCCATCGTGTAATTGTTTCTTTGTCAACACCCAGTTTGTCGCCTTAAGTACAGTACTACATAGAATCATGAGCCGTGACGAAAGGTTAGTGTATATTCCAATACATGTAAATTGGAAGAGAAGCATGTTTCCCATTGAATAAAAGCAAATACTGGCACATTTTGCGCGGTGGCCGTGAGAGTTCAGTAGCTGTCTCCAGATAGTACGATGTCTTTATCACAGGATGTTCGGTTCCGAGTCACATATTTACATAAATCGAAATCCCTCTTCCCCCGTCAATTTAGACTTGCTGTCTTTTAAACAATGACTATATGGACATATCGATTACGTTTGACACTTCTCCATAATATAGTGTATGTACTTTGTATAGATTATGTTTGACACTTCACCATAATATTTGTGTATGTAATTTTGTATTGTATTTTGTGTATGGGCCGGTGGCCTGATAATGCAATAAAATGTTTGTAGTTTGTAGTTTGTAGTTTGATCATTCAAAGGACATTGTTTAATTGTAGCTTTGAAATTGAACAACGGTGAATGTTCGAGGTTTTGCAAAGGGTTTAATCGGTGACTGAACCATTCGCCATACACAATATGATCTATTCAGTGTGCGAGTAAATTACTTCGACACGCATTTTGTGATAGGTTAATTTTTTCACCAAGCACGCAGAGACAGAGCCAGCCGCCAGAGACAGAGCCAGCCGCCAGAGACAGAGCCACAGATAGAAATTGCTCAAACTTTACGTTTGCCAATCATTTCTAAGGTTTTGTTACATGTAAAAGCAATGTCTGATCGAGATTATCCCTCGATTAGTATATCACATGTTTTGGCTGCAGCAATTGGCTATTTACCGTTGAAATGTACATGAATACATGATGTAAACAAGAAAAAATCACATAGGGTCGACCCACGACGACAATGATCCTGTGAAAACCCTGCTGACTTTGAAGCTCACAGAATTAGAACAGGCAGATAAATGGTCTTAGGGGAGCATGACATTCCCGGTTTTTCGATTTTAAGCACCAGAAGAAAATAAATGAACAACAAAGTTGAACACTCACCTGTTTTTGTAAAAAAATCGCGACCCCAGAGACAGAGCCACACATGGCCGGAAGCGCCCCAGAGGATTTAAGCGGCAGAGCCAATGGCTCTGTCTCTGTAGTTTCCGTACCGTGTTAAACGCGATTCAATTTCAGAGCAAACACAGGAATTCTCATTGGTAACAAACTGAAAGTCAATAAAGCACCGGGATAACATATTTTGAGACAATATATGAGACTGTGTATGGGAAAATTAAGCACGTGTTTGGAGATAGTGGCACGATAGGAAATACTCATACTTATATCTGTGTAATATTGTTGGATTAAAATAATTCTTGTGTTATTTATGGTAAGGAACACAATTAAATCGTTCCTTAGCAAGATTTGTGTCTGATGTCGATAGTAGGAGAAGCTAGGAAAGCATTGAAGTAAAAGAAGAAATATGTCATGGTTAAAGCTAATATTAACACGTATGGCTTACGATAGATGACCTGGCAGAACATCTCTAGTTATTAGATAGAGATTCTCTTCCATGCCATTTATCGTTAGCTATATTTGCTGTTAAAAGTGGCATTTTCTAATATTTCTCCAAACATTTCTCATTAAACGCGATTCAATTTCAGAGCAAACAAATCAAATCCTCATTGGTAACAAATTGAAAGTCAATAAAGTACTGAGATAACATATTTTGAGACAATACATGAGACTGTGTATGGGAAAATTAACCAGATGTTTGGAGATAGTGGCATAATAGGAAAATCCCAGACCTTTATCAGTGTGATATTGTTGGATAAAAAGGTAAACACGTAAATGTTGTTAAATGGGACATTGTCTAATATTTTTCCTAATTTTACTCATTGTAATGATAAAAATAGAACTTGTGTTCGATACGAAGCGTAAAATATTGGGAAAAATGAGTAAACGCTGGAAAAAGGAATAATTCAGATTTTGTATTAAATCTAAAGTTATGTTGTAGGATTACAAAATAACGTCTAACATCTATATAAAGTTACGATAAGAAAATAATTACAATATAACCCTTTCCTAAACAAAGAGATTCTAGATTGCTCCGAATTGATAGCTGATGCAGACGACAAAATTAATGGTGATAAATATTGGCATTTATGACTGTGTATGAAGTAGTACAGAAAATATTGATACAAAAGGAGAAAATAATGGTTATCAGCTTTTGATTCAATGTTTTCACAAGCATTTAGTTTTAGAGACTTCGAAACCAGACTATTATATGGTACATAGTCAAAGCAAATTATCGACCATTTAGATATCTACTTCGTATTATTAGTTTCTCAAAAAAATAAAAAAAATAAAAAATAAAAAATAATAAAAAAAAAAAAAAAAAAAAACTGATATAAGAATGCTTGACATTTTTACGTGACAGACCTTTCACCAGAACATATCAAATGAAAAAAAAAAGGAAAAAAAAGAAAAGAAAAGAAAAGAAAAAGAAATACAATGTAGATGTAATATCGCCGTTTTCGTGTATTTCTTGATGGTTTTTTTTGTCTAAGGAAATAAGGAAGTAAAGAATCTTCAAAGTACTTTTATGGTATTTAGGCAAAATATGAATACGCTGATAACCAGCATTTTCCCTTTTTATCACATTTTTTCTTTAGCCCATTATGTTTTCAAAGCTTCTTCTAAGCTTTGAGACTTATGCATGCACATGCCTTTGTATTCATTATTTATTCAGTGTTGTTACAGACTGTCGTTTAGAATGTGGCAAAAGTTTCAGTATTGACAGAAAATACCAGCATAGATACAGATAAGAAGGATCGTTGCTTTTCAAAATGAAGAAAAACGAAGAAAGAAATCTTTCGATGTTCATCAAACACAATGTTGTTGGTTCTCATTGGAATCGTCTCTCCAAGACGATCCCAATGAGTACACACAGCATAGGGTTTGGATTTGAAATAACAAATTTAGGGTGTCTTTACGCCCTCTTATCTGTTGTTATGTCTCCTGTGTGTCTAATAAACGTCATATTGTCTGATATATCCGACTTGTCCCCCTGCATGACGTCTAAAGGCAATAAAAATATCACAAATAATTATCAGCTAATATCACAAACAACTGGAATCTTGAAAGCTGAATAACAGAGACTGGTTTCATCATAATCTAACTTTGCCTGTGACTGTAACCCTTTCCTGTACAAAACCTGTTTTTTTACGTTCTTTACCAATATGGCTTAAGAAAATATAGAGACAAAAGAAGAAACTGCTGATAACCGACAGTTTCTCCTTTTGCCTCAATATTTTCTGTGCCTTATTGTACATAAAGCCTTTCCATATCAAAATACATTTTGTCACCTACAGCAGCTTTCAAATGAGACAACCCAGAAATTGTGTCGTTTGGGAAAGGGTTAATTCAGACACGATACATGAGGTTGCAATGAATGTTCTTGGTTTTTTTGGTGTGTGTGTGTGGGGGGGGGGGGGGAGTGAAGAAATTCTCCAGTGTGTCCAATAAAAGTCATATTGTCTGATATATCCGACGTGTCCTCCAGCATGACGTCTAAATGCAATAAAAGTATCAGAAATAATTATCAGCTAATATCTACGGCAAATAAAATACAGAGGATTGGACCTCCAGACACTGTTATTAGTTCCACGAAATGACTCTGAAGATTATGCCGGGAGGCTGGCTCGTTTTTATTTGATTAATAAGTTGAGCGTGATTGTAGAGCCCATAAAGTGCTAATTAGAGGAATGAACCTTAAGTATAAGATTCTATTGTAAAACGTTTTTCTAAAAGTATCGATTCTCTTTTACTTTAAACTTCTCACCAAGACCCTTCATTTTGGACCACAACTTTTGACCTCATGACCTTGACCTTGGAGTTTGACCTACTTTACAAAAAACTTTAACACAGCCTATATCTCGCATACTATTAGAGTTATAGCCTTGACATTTCACACATATGCGCTTCTTATCAAGACCTTCTTTGGTACATATTTACAAAATATAAAATACACATGGTATTTTTAGCGCGACTATAGTAGAATTGGGAGGCTATGCTGTCCTTATACAGCTCTTGTTTAGTGATTCGAGGTTCCAAGATATTCGAAACTATACTTTTTTATTACTACTAAGATATTAAAAATTCTTGGCTAGTCCAATTCGAAAGGAGTTGAAGACGGTCATAAAATTGATGTTAAAGTAGAAAATGTGTATATCATAGCATGGACATTTTTAGGGAAAAGAACAAATTGCTGATTTTCTCTCAAAATTTTCCCAATCCATTTCTACTAGGGCCTTGTTTGGGAATAGGTTAAAGTCTGAGCAAAGACGGTGCGTTTATAGTTCAATATATCGATCCTGGAATAAAAAATATGAACATCGGAAATATTGTCTATGATTCACGCAAGAAGAAATCTCGAAAATAAATGAAACAGGATCTGGAAAAAGTCCTTTATAGCATTTTAGACAACCATGTTTCCAGATCAGCCAAAGTCAAACTGGAGTCTGAAAGGAGTCCATACTACTCTCTAACGGTTACTACAGGTCATGAAGAAGCTAATTGAGGACAACACGGTTCTGGATCAGACTGCGTGTATACGTAGGCTGATCTGGAACCATGTTGTTCTCAGATGCTGTAGGGGATTTTTTTCAGACCAAAGCTCAAATGCGGCTCAAATGTTATTGCTAAAATGCATTTCTTCCGCTTGATGTTACTTTGCAAATACACCGGCAGCTTCCAGGGGTCTTTATTGTTTGATTAATACATTGTGTGCGAACGGAGTGTCACTAATATCCTGTATCGATTTTGTAACAATAATGAAACGTTCAGATTGTTCATAGAAGAAACATTCTAATTACTGAGGACGCAGAAATCGTGATACATTGTATAATTATTATATCGTTGCTATTCAACAAAAGAACCAAAAACTCGTAACTGTAGCTTAAAACAAGCTACAGTCACGAGCTTTTTTGTTGAAAATCGACGATTTACTGTTATTACTGGTATTTGCTAAAAGAAATTTAAGGACACTCTTACACAAATACCGATATTTCCTGCTTGGATTTTCAAATTACAAATGACAATATTGGTAAATATCAAAATCAGTCTGTTCAAACCAATCACAAAACGGAGTTTATGCAGCAAACTTCTCTTCTTTTTGTTATGAAGGTTAAAGGGGGAATAACACTTAACATCTTGCAAATTTTCCGAGAACTTCATACAAAAAAATAAATATATATTATTAAAATATGGTCTTTAAATTGCATATATGCCAAATCTTAGCTTTCTACCTTGTGTATTGGCTTAGATGTCGACGGATTTAAAACCCCATGATTTTTTGTCCCGGGGATAATATTTACAACATCCTAGCCAATACACAAGATAGAAAGCTAAGATTTGGCATAGATGCAATTTAAAGGTCATATTTTAATAATACATATTTATTTTGTACGAAGTTCTCGGAAAATTTGCATGATTTTAAGTGCCATTCCACCTTTAAAACACGACTGGTATTCACGGTCAATTGATGATGATTAAGAACGCGCGTTTTCTGTATTACACTTTATCACATGTTTAGAACAACCGCAATTATTCGGTGTTATTGCAAAATCTCATTGCTCCAGCTTTAATCAGGCTGGGGTTAAGAGGTTTTGAATAACACCGACGATATATAGTGTTGTTTGGTTTTGGGTTTATTTTTATATATTAACATTTCTTCTTCAAACTCTAAGTAATCTCTATTTTTCTATTTGCAGATTTTAAATATAGACTATTGAGATGTATCCATCTATTTCATCTTTGAGGAAATATCTTCAATATTTTGTGTTATTAATTCATATACACTGGACATACAGTGAGGTGCACCAGCCGTGTTATTGTGTTAAAGAAGAACTCGGTGGATTACACAGCCCCGTACATTTAGAATCAGTAAACATAAATGGAGAAATCGTGTACTTCATAGCCGAACAAAATGGATATATTCATAAATATAACCCTAAGGCTGCTGACATATTAACCAAATACATTGATGTTCACGATAGGATAGTCGTGCATAATAGATTCTTCGAAGAAAGAGGGTTATTAGGTTTTGCCTTGCATCCAGACTTTGCTAAGAACTCACGGATATTTTTGTATACTATACGAGAAATAAACGAGGTGTTTTATGCTGTGATTAGTGAAATAATAGACCCTACAGACGGGAAGGAGAACATTATTCTGGTTGTACAACAAGTCTCCGACAAACGGAATGGCGGGCAGGTCAGTTTTATGGATTTTGTTCTGAATTTTTTGGTTCAGTTAGGTTCAACACTGGAACCACAAATTCTATTCCATTAAAGCGTATCTTGGGATCATTTTAATCGCAATGATATAGACGTTTTACCCTTTCCCAAACAAACCTTGTTATGACACCGCTAATGTACAAATGCCTGGACAAGATTAAAACAAAAGAAGAAAATGCTGATGATAAACATTTTCTCCTTTTGCTCAATATTATCTGTGCTATATTATACAAAAAATCTTTCTTAATCAAGAAATGTTAATATGTACTCATTCTTTCCAAACTCTCATACGATGTTTAAATGTGGATCAGTGAGATCTAAACCGGATGTAATTAGGTCAAACTTGTTTTTTTTTGTTTTTTTTAGAAATTCCATCCATCATTAGATACCAAATACTTGGAGCAATTTCGGTCGTCAATAGTGGCAACGGAAATTGACGAGGGTATCCTTCGTCAATTCCCGTTGCCACGGATGACACCCGAAGACACACGAAGTGTTTTGTAATTAATGATGGGTTATAATCCTTAACAGAAGAGTGAAGTACCTTTGAAATATTCTGAGCCAGGATCTGGAAAAAACGTCCCTTAAGGCTTTTGAGCCCAACACAGATCTAGATCAGCCTGTGCATACGCACAGTCTGATCAGGATCCATGTTGTTCTCTAATAGCTTCTTCGTGACCTGTAGTAACTTTAAGAGAGCAGCATTGGTGCATATTGGACTTCCTTTGACAACAGGCTGATCTTGAATCTCAATTTTGAAAAATGCTATAAGGGACGTTTTCTCACTGCCTGGAACCGTGGCTACAATATTGCACATGTTATTTTGTTTATTTCAGCTATTGTTCGGTAGAGACGGATATCTATACATATTTGTGGGGGATGGTGGACCACCAGATAATGTCAACAACGAAGCTCAGGATGGGTATGTAGTTTTAACCTTTGTTTCGCTGATCTTGATTCATTCCAACTTTTGCTAACAACATAGACAACTACTATCCTTTAGGTGCAATTTGCAGATTTAGGTATATCGACTATTATTCAATATTTATAGTATCTTTTAAAACAATGAAGAACATGTCGATTGTATTACTTTTTACCCAATGATTTTTAATTGTAAACAGCCACTTAAGTCCGAGAACTTTCAAGAAAGCTATAAAGACCGCACGATAATTTGATCATTTGTTTATTTACATAGACCTGTCCAATGTAATTGAAAACAAATCACAGGTTTCAATGTTAGAAAGTATTTTTTTGGAAACGCCATTGTGCAAGTTTGTGATAGCGCAGTGGAAAGACGTAGGACTTCAACCAGAACGGACCAAGTTCGATTCCGGGCCAAGACATGCTTAATTTATTTGTAAGGATTTTCATTTTATTATTTCGTTTTATTCATTTGTTTAATGTTCGTACTTTAACCCATTTACAGACAACAATCATGTAGATACCGCTATGTCCAACCAATTTTTCAAAGACGACAAAAGAAATGCGCTTGTTAATTTTATTAAGAAAAGGGAAATCTTTTAAAGTCATAATAGCTGTCAAAAAACCTGCCAATTTTCAAAAAAAAAAAAAAAAAAAAAAAAAAAAAAAAGGTTTACAGTATCAAAGTATGAGCAAAAAGATGCAGAAACACCGTATTTCAATCGAGTAACCATGCGCTGTTTACCCACAATAAGCGCATGTATATTGGCATTCTAACTTTCAACGGCGCTCAAAAGTTTGCTGGATGTTTACAATTGTGTCTATATATAGATTTATATATTACATATTTCGGGTACCTGCAAAAGCCGTAAATATTCGTTTATAGTCGGGCGATCATGTGATACGAAGGTATCTAATAAAAGTGACACGTCACGCTAAAAGGGAAGTACGGGAAGTTCATAAAACAAAATTTCGAGAAACGACTCATACTAAACAGACGTAAACTAGAACACATAGTAAGATTGAGAAATTATTCGAGGCCCAGAAAATTACCTACGAGTTATGAGTCTCGAATCTGGTCAGTCTGCGCTGTCCGCACAGGCTGGATATTGTCTATACTTTTATACTTTGCAGAAGGTTCCTCTTTAGTGCGACGCGTAAAAAATTGAAACATTCCGATTTTCACGGGATTTCTGCACGTGCCTGGTTACGAATTAATGTTCAACTCTTTCCCTAAATGACAACAAGAGGGCCAAGATGGCCCTGCATCGCTCACCTGAGATGACTTTGAGACAAACAACTTGCAAACTTCAAACAACTTGCAAACTTCAAACTCGCATGACCCACTTTTTACATGACCTAGATATCATCAAGATAAACATTCTGAACAATTTCCACAATGATGAGTAGATATTTGGGTTCTTAGAGCAAAAACAAGATTTGACTTTTTTTCACCTAGTTTTTGACCTAATATTAGCCACGTTCTACATGACCCATTTATCATCAAGATAAGCAATTCTGAGCTATTTTCACAATGATGTATAATTATGTTGATTTTTTAGAGTAAAAACAAAAAATAACCTAGGTTCTGACCTCCCATGACCCACTTTATATATGCCCTAGATATTGTCAAAATAAACATTCTGAACAATTTTCACAATGATGCAGATATCATTATAGTTCTAATGCAGAAACAAGATTTGACTCTGTGACCTAGTTTTTGACCTCACATGGCCCCCTTTTTACATTGACCAGATATCACCAAGATAAATATTCTTAACAATTTTCACAACAATAAAGTAAATATTTTGGTTCCTAGAGCAAAAACAAGATTTGACCTAGTGACCTAGTTTTAGACCTTGCATGACCCACTTTTCATATCACCAAGATATCATCAAGATAAACATTATGAACAATTTTCACAATGATAAAGTCAATATTTTGGTTCTTAGGGCAAAAACAAATTTTGACCTAGTGACCTAGTTTTTAACCTCGAATGACCTGTTATTTATATCACCAAGATATCATCAAGATAAACATTCTGAATTTTCACAAGGATTGAGTAAATATTTTGGTTCTTAAAGGAAAAACAAGATTTGACTCTGTGACCTAGTTTCTGACCTCACATGGCCCCCTTTTTACATTGACCAGATATCATCAAGATAAATATTCTGAACAATTTTCACAACGATAAAGTAAATATTTTGGTTCCTAGAGCAAAAACAAGATTTGACCTAGTGACCTAGTTTTACACCTCGCATGACCCACTTTTCACATCACCAAGATATCATCAAGATAAACATTATAAACAATTTTCACAATGATAAAGTAAATATTTTGGTTCTAAGGGCAAAAATAAAATTTGACGTAGTGACCTAGTTTTTAACCTCGAATGACCTGCTATTCATATCACCAAGATATCATCAAGATAAACATTCTGAATTATCTCAATGATTGAGTAAATATTTTGGTTCTTAGAGGAAAAACAAGATTTGACCTAGTGACCTAGTTTCTGACCTCACATGACCAACTTTCAAAATGACCCAGATTTCCTCAAGATAAACATTCTGAACAATTTTCACAAAGTCTAAGTATATATTTCCATTCTGAAAGCAAAACCAAGATTTGACCCAATGACCTAGTTTTTTACCTTACATGACCTACACTTTGTACATAACCTATATATCAGGATAAGTATTTAGGATAGTTTTGACAAGGTTTGGGGCAAAATTGGCATCTCTAGAGCAAAAGGAAGGATTCTGTAATATTTGACCTTGTGACCTTTTTTTAACCTTGCATGACCCATCTTTGATCACAACCAAGGTATCATCAAGATAAACATTTAGGACATTTTTGACAAAGTTTGGACCAAAATTGGCACTTCCAGAGCAAAAGGGAGGATTTAACAAGGTTTAGCCTAGTGACCTAGTTTATGACCTGGCATCATCCACTTCTTAACATGACCTACATATCATCAAGATAAACATTCAGGACAATTTTGAGAAAGTTTGGACCAAAACTGGCATGTCCAGAACAAAATGAAGGATTTTAAAAGATTTGACCTTGTGACCTAGTTTTTTACCTTGTATGAACCACTTTTGATCATTTCATAAATATAATCAAGATAAACATTGGGGACAATTTTGACAAAGTTTGGACAAGAATTGACACTTCCAGAGCAAAAGAAAGGATTTTGTAAGATTTGACCTCTTGACCTAGTTAATGACCTAGCATGACCCACTTCTTAATTTCACCTTGATATCATCAAAATTAACATTCATGACAATTTCTACAAAGTTTGGACCAAAATTGGCACTTCCAGTGCAAAAAGATTGATTTTACAATATTTGACCTAGTGACCTAGTTTTTGACCTGACTTGACCTTTTTTCTATCATGACCTATATATCATCAAGACAAATATTCTGATCAATTTCCACAATGATTAAGCAACAAATGTGGCCCCTAGAGCAGAAAGAAGATTTGACCTATTGACCTACTTTTTGACCCCATTATGGCCCCGATTCATTTTCTTTGAAGTATTTTGAAAAAGCATGACCCATAGATCATATCTGTGAAATATGATTGAATTCTGCCAAGTACTTTAGGAGGAGAAGATTTTTTTGTGAAAAGTTGACGGATGGACAGATGGACAGATAGACAGACGGTCGCCGGACAACAGACCGATCACAATACCTCACCTCGAGCACTACGTGCTCAGGTGAGCTAAAAATAAAACTCTTCTCAATTTAAATCGTTTGAAGACTGCATAACCAATGACATTGGAAATGTGAATTATTTACGATATGACATAGAAAATGTTTAGGTAATAGGTGAGACTGCGAACAATTTGCATTCCTTTCTTTTGTCTCAATGTTTCCTGTGTTTTTGCAAAAAGGAAGTCCAATAAGTTTGATATTCTATTTTGAAAGTTTTAAACACGACAGACTATCACGGTGGGGATTGTGCATGATGGGATGGATAACGAATATGGAGTATACGGACAAATTTTGCCTCGCTTCAGGTAAGAAATTGTGCAATAATTTTCTTATTTCTGCTCCAATTTTCAAGCGGTTTGTTGCATGTACCCGCATTAGTGAGCTCTTTCCTCGGATATATGACTTGTTTGTAGAATCTTTGTACTTTGTCCAAAAATTGACCCCAACCGACCAGAAAAACGACAAAAAATTCAGGCCCTTTTTCTAGTCGGTTGGGATCGGTTTTTGAGAAAAGTACAGGGAAGTTCCAGGTAAATAATACATCTGAGAAAAGGGCTCAGTAAGACGGAGTACATGCAACAAACCGCATGAAAATTGACGCAGAAATAAGAAAGTTATTGCACAAATTCTTACCTGAAGCGTGGTTAATTTGTCCGTAGTCGTTACCATTTCGCTTTCTGGTCGGTTGGGACAATATTTCGGAAAAAGTATCATAAGTTATCTAATATGTCATACATCCGATGAAAGAGCTCGATAAGGCGGGGTACATGCAGCAAACCGCTTTAAAATTGATACAGAAATAACAGAGTTATTGCAAAATGTCTTACCTGAAGCGAGGCGAGTTGGCATCACATTTTGTGCAAAAAATAGACTGAGTTAAACCGTTATGTTTTGATAAACCGTCGGTGTTGTTATAACATCTCGTAACTACGGTTTGATTCAAGCCGTAGTTACGAGATTTTATAACAACACCAACGAAATACTATTTATTTGTCCGAAATTACGTCACGGTTTACTTGATAAAATCGTTCCCTATTGTCGGTAGTCGTTATCCATCCCATCATGCACAATCCCCACCGTGAACTATGCACGTTAAGATAGGATTTGTTGAATTAAATAAAACTGAGAAAATATCTAAGCAACTGGGGGAATTGCTTGTTATCAAGATTTTCTCCTTTTACCTCAATGTGTTCTCAATCCCTTCTAATGATGACATCAAAACAAGGTTTTAATTGGGAAAGGGTCAGATTCTGCTTGACACGTCAAGGGCGGATCCAGAAATTTTTTCCAGGGGGGGTCCAAGCCAAATATTTTTTTCCAGGGGGGGGGGGGGGGTCCAAGCCCAAATTATGACTTAAAATGTAGTAGATATGTAATGATACACTCAATCTATATAGTCAAAATTTAATTTTCGGCCAATTCCAGGGGGGGGGGGGGGGTCCGGAACCTCCCGACCCCCCCCCCCCCCCCCCTCTAGATCCGCCCATGCACGTCATGCTAAAAGCATGCTTCTATGAAGTCAACAGAAGACCATATTTCGAGAGACAGGTCACATTTAGCAAGCGCCAACGATATCCGTATTTAGATAATAATATATACGTAGTGTGATAGGAAAAACATGTAAATCCAGAGTATCAAATTGGTGTCAACAGTTCCGATCCTGATCAGTCTGTGCTTTCCTCGCAGAATGTTTAGGGTTGCTACACACTTCCCAAAGTGTACCTTTTAAAGAGACATCTCAAATTTTTAAATTTTTACTGTTTATTCTCTGACGTCATTCCACTCGAATTAAAAATAGATTCCGTAGACGTTCGCTTATAACCGCTCAGGACTCGGATAATTCCGACTCGCCCTTGACTTTGTAAACATGACATACTGACATACATTGCAAGAAAGGGAAAATGTACCAATGTACCATTCTTTCACTGGTTTTATTGGTTTTATGCAGTTGGAATAGGCTTTGTTCATATCATCAGATAATAACAACTCGGTAACAGAAAAACTTCAATCGTTACAGCTATAGCAACTTTGGTCGCTTCTCCATGTTTTTCTCTTGATGTTCTCTGTGTGAAACTTCAAAATCAAATATTTCTGGAAAAATGAAATGGCACATTTTCATAAACATCTATATTGTTTGCAAATTATTTCTTTTCTCTAAACATTTGTGGATATTTGAAAACTATATAATTTGTGCTTTTTTATGTTTACAATAAAACACATGCCTATATGTGCATTCGTATATGATAATAAAAGATCAGAAAACCCTTTATTATCTTGGTGCGTGAAAAAATAATTAAAAACGAAAAACAAAATAAAATCCGTAGACGATTGTGAGCTTCGAACCCCCACCAAAACAAGGTAAATAGGATTTCGCGTCTTTGGCCGTTACCATTTGATCACTCTGGCGTGTCAAAAAGCATTTTTATACCTCATCAAAATTAAATCAATCAACCATATCGGATAATTTACCTGTATTCCCGTACATGACATTGACTCACCCGAGTCAGTGCAATAATTATCGTTTTCAGTTTATAAGTGCACTGTCATCTGACAATTGTTTGTTTGCATTATTTTGTTTTCTTTCAGTGCTAGTTTCCTTGGTAAAGTATTACGAATCAATGTGAACGAAACTACAGTGGTGGACAATAAGCTACAGTATTATGTTGTACCCGAGGACAATCCAAAACATACTGGCTGGAGACCGGAAATATACGCCATTGGTGGGAGAAATATGTGGCGATGTACTGTAGACAAAGGTGGCATATCAATTTATGGATGATAATCATAAATGTAGCAGTGCAGCAGGAGTAAACGTGAAATTGTTTGTCAAACCATACAGTGCTGCTATCATTTGAATCGTCTCGAGGAGACAATTGAAATTAGTAGCAACCACATTTGGTTTGATAAACAATGATTGAGACAAACTACATTTTGAGCATCCCAGCGTTAAGTGCATAATACCATTCTAATTTTGATTTCAATGCAAATCCTATATTTATCATTTGTACCCATTTGAATTATTTCAAGAAGTTTCGATGAATACCTACACCATGGAATTTGGTAATTCCCTTTTCGATAAATTGCGTTTTGAAAATTTATTACCCCCTTCTACATTTAGTGTTCGTCCTAGTTTTTGGACAAATGAATTTGCAGTATATTTCAAAATTTCGGCGCTATATTTCACATAAACGTGCTGCCGGTCAGTTTATGTCACAGATATACATAACCACGCCCCGTTTCCTGTGCGGTTATGAAAAATGATGTAATTTTTGGGAAAATGATGTAATTCCAGTAAGATCCGCTCTATAGTAGCTCCGGTCGGAGGCGTGGTTTGAAGAATGACAGTAGAAGCGTATGTTTTCATTGGTTGACGAACACTAAGTCAGATAGAGTCTGTATTGTAGATTCTACGCGACATAAACGTTCAAAGGCTGCGCCTTTTGAGCGTTTATATCGCGTAGAATCTTCTTATACAGCCTCTATCTAATACATAGCTTGACGATCGCTTATGTCCGAATGGTAAATGTCAACGGTGGATGAGACCATGTATTATTGTTCTATACATAGACAAGTTAACTTTTCCTCCTGAAAGTCTAGACCGTACGTAGCATTTCTCGTATATTGTTTTCTAAACTTTTTTCTGTCATTTTAAAAATTGTGTATCTAGCGAATCATCAATTTATTAGTTATAAACATTGCTTTTCTTCCAGGTGACACACGAGGTCGTATATTCTGTGGTGATCTTGGATCAAAATATTTTGAAGAGATAAATATCATAGAAAAAGGAGGAAACTACGGGTGGAATATAAAAGAAGGGAATACCTGCCTTGATTCTAAAAACTGTTCAGTTATTGGTAAGAAATTTAGTATCCCCTTCTATTAACAAATTGTCATACCAGTTTGTCTCTTTTAAAATTTCTTTTAATTCCCCTACCTACGAAGTGGAGGGCGCACATTGCTTTCGCCACGTCTGTATGTAAGCAGACCTTTTCGTTTCCGCACTCTAAATCAAGAACCATTTGACCCAGGATCATAAAACTTTACTCATTTGTCGCGCTTGACCAAGGGAGGTGTCCTATGGTTTATCGGTACACGTGCTCCAAAGATCAAGGTCAAGGTCACAATTGGACATTGATAAAATCGGTGTGTGCTATCAAGAGCTTTTCGACATATATCACTTTTTCAGTGACATGGCACGTGGGTATTTGTCCGTTTTGCGCTAATTCTAGTTTCAAATGTGATCGTTTTTGTCAAGTTTATTCTCTCTAGGTGGAGGTGGAAAATCATTTGCGCGAGTAGGACCTTCCAAACCTTGGGGTCTTGTCCTCTTTTAAAGGTTTCCTCTTCGCGTACAAATATGAGAAAACACCATCATCACTAACGAAATATGCTGGAAAAGTTAATCAGATGGCTTTTCAAATGTATGCTAGAAAAGTTAATCACACGGCTTTTCAAAATGTGGAAGAGTAAAATAATGTTCTTAAAGGAAAGTTTTGATCTTATTCGTGCACGGTTTCAGACGAGGTAGCACCTATACAAGTATTTGACCACAACATACCTGGAATAACGGCTATAGTCGGCGGTCCTGTATACAGGGGTTTACAGTTCGAGCAGTTATATGGACAACTAATATACGGGGACTTCGCCTCAGGGTATGGTAATTTCAACTATTTATTGCGTATACATTTTGCTCAAATCAAGTCTGTAACAGTTCCAGGACCAAGCCTGGGACTTTGGGTCTCAAAACGAAAATTGTATTAAATAAACCTTTATCACACACCGGAAACATTTATTGAAATATTTTATTTAACACAATGGAAATGTATTGTTACTATTATCTTCAAATATTCTTTTTCCCTGGTAGCGAGATAAAAGTAGAAAATTGTTAGATCCAAGATGCTTTTCTAAATATCCATGGACCAATCACATAATTTGTATAGCTACTTTTCTACTACCGGTATATGACCGAAATATTAACTTCTTGTCTCGTCGATTTTTTTGAGTTATTAGATCTATTCATTATTTTTTTTTATTGCTAAAATTTGCCACATACCCGGTATTTAATATAATTTTCATTTTTTCAATTCATATTTAATGAAACATTTCTTACTCCAAAACAACGATTTAGATTAATCAGACTAAAAAGGAATCGAAAAAAGCAAAACAAATTTTATAAAAATATGATTTTTTGTTAAATTTAGAAAAAAAGTTTATTTATATCAACATTTTCATACTTTTCTTCGATCACATTTCTAAAGATTCTATTAAAGAGTGGTCAATACAGAAATTCTTTGAGAAAATGATTAATTGTGTCTAACTTTAATTTTACAGGAATATCTTTACACTAGAGGAGAAGGGAGACAACTGGAGCCCACATAACTTTACAAAATGTGATAGCTCCCTTTGCGGATGTGACGTCAGAGATATTCGGCGCACGCATCTTCTGTCTATAGCGGAAGGAGCTGATGGTAAGTTGAAATCTTTTACACTTCCTTAAACAAAAAACAATCGACTTATCTAGATTTCTAATTTGGAAAGGAGTACAAGTAAAATATACTCCTCAAAAAAAGATAAGGACCACACATTCAAAGTGCGATATTTTGTGATTCCTTATATGAGTATATTTATGATTTGTTGCATGAAAATTAGTACCCTTTCGTCATAATCATTTAATCAATTGATTGGAAAATTAACCGAATCTAAAACTGTGAGAATAAATGGCATAACGCAACCCTTTAAAATGCTTGTTTTTGCATGTAAAGGGTAGAATGGCAACTTTCAAAAAAGCCCCTTTCCTCAGGATTTTCTTTTGAAAAAACTCACCTATGGCCAGTTTTGACTATCTTGAACCTCTATTAACTAAATGCAAGAAAAGTAGAAGTTGTAAACTAACTTCTGGTACCCTGTATGAGGGATTTACATTATGACTACCATCGCCCGTTTGAGAGCTTCCAGCATCACTTACGGAGCATTATGAGTAGGAATCTTTTCTGTAATGATGGTCCCACACGTTTTCAACAGGATTCACGTGAGGAGAGTGTACTGTCTATTGCATAAGTTACATTTTTCTCTCTCTTAAAAACTCAGTTGCAATTCTAACCATGTGTGGACGGTCGTTATCGTCCCTTAAAATGAACTTAGAAACAATAGCGAATCGATAAGATTATCTGACGAGAACATCATCTCTATATCGATCACCGGACAGTGATCTGTTAGGATGGATACCAAGTTCCGCAGAGCCATCATAAGATACCCACCCCACACAAGCACAAATGACCCATTTCACCTATCGCCTTTTACACCATAAAAATCTTTAAAATACCGATTTTTCTGAGGAAACATTACGACTTTAACGATTTTGGTATTCTGCAACAATTTGCACCGGTCGCATTCCAAAGAAGACTTCAAATCTGCAAGGTGAAAGTTTGCATTATGGACGTTGAAAGTCAATGCAAAATTGTCCGGTCTGTGCGGCTGAAGTAGGGCTCACCGGAAGCCTCCATGTGCATAATTTATGAGCTCAGATGTGCTTTTTGTTGTTTGAACATAAACAGCTTGTACTGTTGGTCTCAAGTGTAATTTGATGGACGATAATGCTCGTCTTCAAACGTCTAGCTTTGTTGTCAAGTAGGAAAACGCAAATTATTGAAAGGTTAGCAAGCTTTCTTTACATAAAACTCGTTTAACATGTGTGGGACTGTCATCACAGAAGAATTCCTTTCCATAATGTCCATACAGACATATTGGAATCTTTCAAACAGGCCCCGATAGATCCAGTTTCTAGATCCCTTCATGCCGGAACCGGAAGTTGATTTCAAGCGTCTGTTCACATTCAATTGAAGTGATGGATGCAAAAGATGACGCAGGTTATGTACCTGAATTTTCATAGGGAAATCTTGAGAAACAATGATCTTTTCTATAAAATGCTACCCCACCCACTACATGTAAAATCAAGCATTTCGAGGGGTAGTGCACTGCCAAGTTCTCTTACAATTATAGTTTCAGCAATTTTTACAATTCCTCGATGATTTGTTATGGATTAAAGATTGCCATTCATTATGCAGTAATTCATGATTAATTTCATTCAAAGAATCGTAGAATATTTTATTTCAAATATGTGGTTCTTAACTTTTTTTGATGAGTATATATGATGTAGAAAAATAAAATGTATGATTGATCCAGGATCTGGAAAAGGTCTCTTAAGGCTTTTGAGCCCAACATGGTTCAAGATCAGCCTGCGTATACACGCAGTCTGATCAGGAACCATATTGTTCTCTAATAGCTTATTGGTTACCTGTAGCAACCACGAGACAGCAGCATAGATCCCAGTCAGGCTGCGCTTAGGCACAGGTTGATATGGAAACTTGTGAGTCTATAATGCTATAAGGGACCCTTTTCCGGATCCCGGCTCATATATATTATAGTATCGAAAACACTAAGAGAAAATTAGTAATAAAAATATTGCTGATTTGAGAAATTTCATCTTTTCTCTCTATGTTACCTTAAGATAGGCTACCTTATGTGTCTCAGCTAGGGACATCAAAACTATATAATGTTTGGAAAAGGCTCAAAGGAATCTCTAAAATGTGTAATATAATCAATACTTATAAAGCAATAGGTCACTATTTAACTTTATACTTTGTTGTCACAACTGTTCATAGTAGGAATGTGATTACCATAGTTAGGAAGTTGAAAGTTAATTTCTAATTCCACATTACATTGTTTTACCAAATGTTATCGGATTGTATAAAACGTATGTCTCTGGCACTTTGGACGACTGATGTAAGCATTGATAGAACGTGGAACCTCTCGAACATCAACATTAGGAAATCAAATATATGGAATAAGTCTTAAGATAATACACCCATTTTTAGATACCAAACACTTCGTGTACCTCCGGGTGCCATCCGTTGCATCGGATATTGACGACGGTAGCCGGAATTTAAAATCCGGATACCCTTGTTAATTCCCGGGCATCCATGACAACGGTAATTGACGAGGGACATCCTCGTCAATTTCCGTTGCCATGGATAACACTCGAAGATGCACGAAGTGATGTTTTAGATAATGAAAATGATGGATTGTAATCCTTAATACTAGGTATGATACATTTGCGATGGTAGCCTGTAGAAATCTCAATCTGTTTCCAGGTGAAATATTTCTATTAATGACGGATGAACTCAACCCATATTCACCCCGAGGAGCAGTGTTAAGCTTACATAAACCTATAGGGTAAGATTTCAGAATAAAATGATTTGATTTAATAGCGAACAGTTTTCCCGCGTTCATGTGCTAAAAATAGATTTCCGATGGGAATACCCCAACAACGTTTGCCGGGTACCAGTCTAATATTTTGTTTATCGGTCAATGAATCGGACAATTTTTCGTAACCGTGTTAGCAAAAAAATATTATTTTCAAGCGCGATATTAGTCGATCATAGATAATGCAGGCGGGAACTAAAACTACGAAACATTGCGCATATGCAACATGCAACATTGCTTCCAGATACGGAGACAGACCAGAAATGACAAACGTTTTTTCTTGAGATTCCTCAGCAGCTTAACCAGAAAAAACATCGAAAAGTCTGAAAGTAAAGTAGCTATGAACATGAAACTTCTCTGGTAGATAGATCTCACCAAGGAGAAGTGCAACGTACAAGGAGCATAACTCTATCTTGCTTATTTTGTGAGTTATTGCCCATTGTTGTAGTGAAAGCCTATGGGGTATCAAATCACATTCAGTGACAGATTCTAGTTTTTTTTCTATATTAACCCTTTCCCAAACAAGATCGGTTTTGACGTCCCCAACAGAAAATTCTTGGGAAAACATTGAGACAAAAGAAGAAAATGATGATCGACAAAATCGAAAAGGCATGCACAGCAGACAAAATGGGTGTGAATAACTTCTTTGGATATTGATGATCATCCTTCTTTTGCCTCAATATTTTCTCCGAGATAAAACACTAAAGATATTCACATCTGTTTTGTCGTCTGCAGACTTTTTTTCAATTTAGCCCAACATGACATTATGTCGTTTTGGAAAGGGTAAGCGAGCACGCACGAGCGGCACGATGAAGTCAGGACATGTCCGTATGTGTAAACATTACTTGTCAACTGCTTATTTCATAGTTACCGATCTTAAAAAGTACACGACAGTGCAGCAACCTTCTCAACTCGGAATTAGAATGTTTCTCAACAAATGATTACAGCAATCAAGCTCTTAGAATGTTATCTCCGGCAAGTTGAACGTGGAAAATCTTCGCGAGATTCACATCCATATTTGTACGATAAGGGATTCCCAATCTATTTTTAGACCAGTGAGGCGTGACGATGACGTATTTGTTCGCACGGAAAATCGAAGCCTATTGAGTTTAACGCCGTTTTTCAACTGCTTTGGTCTTATCGCGGCGGCTAGAGCACTTAATTGTGGATTCCTGGTATTTCTCTCTCCAGTACCACCACAATACCCAAACCGAGTCTCCAGCTGCTCTCTCACATAGATGATTCATGCCCATTGCACGGGTGGTAAACAGAGAAACTAGCTCCAAAAAGAGGTAGTTGCATAGAGCGAAAATTTGTAGGTCACGAACACATTTTCTAAAATTATTTATTTTAAAGCGAGTTTTTGAGAAATCCGGCGATGCTGTAATATGAAAGAAAAGTCGAAGTTTGTCGTGCACGAGAGTATACGGTATTAGTAGCAGGGTTTTAATACAATCGTTGAAAAACATTTCAAAATCGAAAGTAAAGAAGTTTTTACTTTCGATCTTGATATGTTTTTCAACGATTGTATTCAAACTCTGCTCACTAACACCGTATATTCTCGTGCACAACAAACTTCGACCATTTCTTCATATTACAGCATCGCCGGATTTTTCAAAAACTCGATGTAAAAGAAATAATTGTAGAAAAAATGTGTTCGTGACCTACCTTTGTTTACAGATTTTCGCTCTATGCAACTACCTCGGTAGAGGCCGGATGTCACGAGGAAACGAAATACCGTTGACTCTTTTAGGAGCTAGTTTCTCTGTTTACCACCCGTGCATTGGTGAGAGACAAATGACTTTGTCAAATGTCCGAATGCATACTGGCCGAGCCGACGTTCGAGCTCGCAACCCTGGCTTGAAAGACTTCGATGTTACCGACTGAGATATCGAGGCATTGAAATGAAGAATTGTCCATTTTACAATCAAAATCATAATGGTGCATATAATTATTGTGTTTTATTTGTCAAAGGATATTTTTTGTCTGTTATATTCCGTTTTATTTCACCTTTCAGGGTATTGCTAGGCCTAGAAATTATTCGACGAGTTTACTTCTCTATATCTTGGTTAATATACGAGAAAATTGTGCGGCACATGCTTAAAGACATTTCGGAATTGAAAGAATGCGCCACAATAAAAACATTTACCATATAAAAACGTTCCTTCTCCTCGATCTTAAATGCAATTAACCGTTTATTAGGCTCCGCCCTGTCTCCCGAAAGAAAACAGAATATACTAAGTACTAAACTTGTTATTTGAAGCCAGAACATCGGAAAGGGGAATAGTCATACACCACCCGTGGTCGTAATACCACGAAGTATCTAAGTATTCCATCCATCATTGGATATCAGACACTTCGCGAAATTTCGGGTGTCATTCGTGGCAACAGAAATTGACGAGGTATCCCTCGTCAAATTACTTTGCTACCGGATGACACCCGGAAATTGTCGAGAGTAGCCTATACATCGATCACTTTTTTATGATTTTCATTTTGATAAAAGATCATGTCTTGAAATGTTTCTTAAGCCTTTTTTTTATAAAAATGATTATGGTGTGTTCTTGACTGGTATAGAAGTATTTAAAACCTCTAGTTCGAGTCGTTCTCATCCAACTCTTACGGCCGCGGCAAATACCTTTACTGACAAAAATGTCACCCATCAATGGTTTGATATCATTAACCTATGTGGGGGAGCAGCTGGAGGCTCGGTAAGGGTATAGTGGTAGTACTGGTATGAGAAACGACAGGAATCCATGGTTAGGTATTCCAGTCGCCGCGATTTGACCTTAATAGCTGAAAACGGCGTAAAACCCCAATAAATCAAATCATCCAACTCTTAAGGATTACAACCCATTAATGTTAGATACGAACCACTTCCTGCATCTTTGGGCGTCATCTGCGACAATGGAAATAAATGAGAGATACACTCGTCAATATCCGGGCGTCATATGTGGCATCCAAGATTGACGAAGGACAGCCACGTCAATTTCCGTTGCTGTGGATAAGGCCCGAAGATACACGAAGTTTTTTGTAGTCAATTATGGGTTGTAGTCCTTAATAGATCTATGTCTTTCGACGAATCTATAATGTCTGAATAAGTTTTTATGCTCCCGATAGGGAGGCATCATAAATTTGACTTGTCCGTCCGTACGTCCGTCTGTCTGTCCGTCATTCCGTCCAAAAACTTTAACATTGGCCATAACTTCCTTATTACTTAACATATTCGCTTCATACTTTACCACAACATTCCTTGGTACATTACTTTCTGTAGGCACATACTTTGGTGACATTGACCCCTGGATGACCTTGACCTTGAACATAGATTGGCCATAATTTAAAATCAAAGCGATGTCGGGGGCATTGTCATCTTACAGTGACAGCTCTTGTTTGATTCTTCATATAACCTCGACTTAACCCTTTCCCAAAGAAGACCTTGTTTTGATGTCCCTAGCAGAATTTGCTTGGGAAAACATTGAGAGAAAAGAAGAAAATGCTGATAATCAGCATTTTCTCCTTTTGTCACAATATTTCATGTGCTATAGTTTACACAAATCCTTATCTTTTAACATCAATTTTGTCGTCTAAAGCAGCTTTAAAATAGGACCACACTAAAACTTTGTCGTTTTGGGAAAGGGTTAAACAAACACTTAAAGTGACATTTCAGAATTATTTTTACATAAATTTTACTTTTATTCTATCTGAAAGAGCATGTTTTCTTATGAAAATTCTGAACATTTCAAGCCAAAATATTGAACTGTTTACGAGAAATATATATTCTTGTGCTAAAATTAAACAAATTGTTGTGGACAACAATTCGGATTTATTTAGTTTTTGTCTTTTCTGTCTCAACTTTGAAGACGTATTTTTCGCTTATAAATAACAACTTCAAAAAACTGATAGCATTTCTAGGCATTAGAATAACCAATCTTTGCATCAAGACATACTTTAAAAAAATGAAATAAATGTGAAATGCTATCACTTTAAAATTACATTGTACCTTTTCTTTTTTCTTTCAGAGCCGAAGCTGTAACATGCGGTACTACGGTTTTTAATATCAATCTTCTTTTATTGTCTCTAAGTTTGATATCTTTTAAAGTTTTATGAAATCAATACGCGTGTTAGTATTAATTTCTTTAACCATATTCTGAAACGTTTGCTGTATTGAACCAATAGGAAGCTTTTGAAAGCATCCTTTTAACCCTTTCCCAAACAGGACCTGGTTTTGACGTCCCTAATAGAACAAGATTTGGAAAACATTGAGGCAAAAGAAGAAACTGCTGATAACCAGCAGTTTCTCCTTTTGCCTCAATATTTTCCATTCTATATTTTACACAAATCCAATGGTTTTCGATCTTAAGTTTGTCGTCTGCAGCCGCTGTCAAATTGGAACTTGCTAAATTTTTGTCGTTTGGTAAAGGGTTAAGATGTAAGAAAATGGTTCACTGATATCTCTTGGTATTCCATTCATTATTAGATACGAAACACTTCGTACAAATTCAGCGTTATTCGTAGCAAATGTCATTTACGAGGACAAGTCGGATTTTTAGAAACCGATACCTTCATAAATTTTCACAATGTTCATTGTGACAGAAAAAAACGCAAATGGACGAATAATGGCACGAAATATTCGATATCTAATGGTAGATGTAATACGTATACCCGCTTCCACACAGTGACGTCTTTAAACACCTCTTAAAAAGTAAATGCCTTTGAAAATATTGTGGCAAATGAAGAAATTGCTTGTGATAAGTAATTTCTTCATTTCCCACAATGTTTTCTACCCATACAGCCCAACACATATAAAAGTTGCATTCAATCGAAATTGTTGTCTGCAACATCTTTGAATTTGGACCAGTTTAAAATTTCGCCGTCTGGTAATGGACGACAATTTTCCCTGTCATGATGACTTACAACCGAGTAGTCAACACTCAACAGGGGCGTCAAAATGGTCAAAGCTACATCGACATGTGCGCTTCAAACAATCAATGCTTAACCATATCCCTATGCCGCCTTTCTGAATATTTTGTTCATACTGCAAAACCATTTATGCAACATCATATCAGTAAGCGTTTAGCCTATTTTTGGGAGGCAGTATGCCTTTTAAAGTCGAATTAAAATACAATGTAAAGTGGAAATGATAATGGTGCGCTATGCATGTGATTGCTGTTGTGTTTGCCAAACAGTGTGGTTTGAAAAGAACCAAGCAAGATTGGACTTTAGCAGTCCAGGGTTCCTGGGTTCGAACACCTGCTCGGTCATCCTTTCTGGTTCATGCAAAATTTTGCAAAAAATTCCTAGGATTACCTGATTTTGTAAACAATAGCATGGCGTTAGGGGAATGTGGACGATTGCCTCTTTATACAACATACTTTGTTAAAGTTATCAAGTATTGGTGCCATATTTTAAACATGCCCGAACACAGATATCCTCGAAATTCATACACCATGCTCAAACAACATGACGATAGTGGACGAATAAATTGGGCTACAAATGTTAAAAATTTACTTTTCCGATACGGCTTCGGTTTCGTCTGGATCTCACAAAGCGTCGGGGACTCTCGTGCGTTTGTTTCAATATTCAAACAAAGAGTTAAAGACTGTGCTACTCAAGATTGGTATGATGATGTAAGTTCGTCTGGTAGATGTTATTTGTACAAAAAATTTAAAACGCTTTTGAATGTTGAACGTTACATGTCATATGAACTGCCATTTTATTTGAGAAAAGTAATGTCCAATTTCAGATGCGCAAATCACAGTCTAAATATAGAAATTCTCAGAAAACCCGGAATAGATAGAAATTTTCGCTTTTGTCCGTTTTGTAGAGATCGAGAGGGAATCTAAGTCGTTGAAGATGAAATCCATGCATTTTTAGAATGTGGCTTATATAATGATATCCGCAATCAGTATGTAAATCAATATATTTCAACAACACGAAACAAAGAAATAGAATTTATTCGGCTTATTTCATGTGACGACCAAAATACTATCAAAAAACGTAGCTTCTTTTATATTTCATTTGATCAGAAAACGTAGAAATGATGCACTGTTATAATTTTGAACGACATGAGAAATATCTATACATAAAACTATATTCAACAACAGCAACAACAACTAGATACTTGATAATTTTCTCCATATATCATTTACACTTGCAAACAATACTGTAGAAAATGTCTTTCATAACTGTGTTACATAATCTTCCAGGTACTCTGTATGTAAAATATAATGTCATAATGTTTTGTGTTTGGGCCGGTGGCCTAAATCACCAATAAAATTATGTTATGTTATGTTATGTTATGTTATGTAGAAATGCTATCAGTTTTTTGAAGTTGTTATTTATAAGTGAAAAATACACCTTTAAAGTTGAGGCAGAAATGACAAATTCTAAATAAACCTTACTCTCCAAAGCCGAGGTCTATTGATTAACCATCAAATATGACCTCTGCCGTTATTGGTACACAAACAGCCTATTTGGTCGCCATAATCTAATTATAGCACAAAAATCATTCAGTTTTATCTCGCAAGATCATTACGTATACATTACGTCGCTTCTATTTTTGGCTGAAGCCGGTAACATTTCAATTATTGAATCAAAATCATTCAGTTTTATCTTGTTTGATTACGTATATATTACGTCGCTTCTATTTTTGGCTGAAGCCCGTAATTTGAAGCGTCAGCCAATGAAAGTTTGTATCAGCTTTTAAAATTGTTTTGTTGTGTAAAGCCAACGATTGGATACCGATATCCCGCCAAGGCCCCGAGATTAGACGTGAAATGACCCCGCGGGAACAGAGCATCATTATATCATAATGGAATGAAGAAAGAATGTGCTCTGTTCTTAAGAGAGTAAATAAATCTGAACTGTTGTCCACAACAATTTGTTTAATTTTGGCACAAAAATATACATTACTCGTAAACGGTTCAATATTTTGGCTTGAAATTTTCAGAATTTTCATACGAAAACATGCTCTTTCAGATAGAATAAAAGTAAAATCAAGCTGCATTTACGAAGTTTTTGTTGAAAATAACAACGATGTATAAAATGGACAGGAATAACCAGATATGGAAAAAGGAACACTTGAGACAAACATGGGTGCATATTAGATTAAGCCAAAGTGTGGCCTGATTAAGTTCTATGTTGTGTCTTAAATTTGTTACGTGTCAGGCCCGTAGGAAGCAATTTCATATTGGGTGGGCTAAAGCCCCTGTGTCTGATTATTAGAGGGCTAAATCGGATTTTCCCTAAAATATCAGTGTAAAATAAGGAAAATTCTGCATTTTTTGGCCAACTTTGGGAGGAACTAAGCCCCCTAGCCCCCCCCCCCCCCGCTTAGCCCACCCTGTACCTACGGGCCTGCGTGTATTAATAGAATAACTTTGACTGTGTATATGTTGTATACCGTTTTGAAACCCGAGCAGTTTTAAAACTGCATATACGTAACTTTATTCATTCTCGAAACTGCACGTGCAGTTTCGAAACTGCTCATGCAGTCTTAAAACTGCATATGCATGAGTTCTGTATGTCATGCAGAACTCTTCAGACAGTTAATTTTCACTGAATTATTGTTATTTAAATCAAACAACGACCTGAAATGTTCGTTTACGTGTTAATTTCGATTTCTTATCGATTTTAACTCTAATTTGCCAAACTGCGTCAATCAGAAATAATAGCTGCACTTTTGAAATCGATTATCAAAACGGTAATTGTTCTGGTCTATTTTAACCCATTTCTCACGTACTTTGGTTTGAAAGATGGTTTGAGCAAACATCGTGGAAAATGAGAAATTATCAACGACGGACTCAATCGTCATTTTCCACGATGTTTTCTGTCCCCAAAAAAACATTTCTTTTTGTTTTGTTCACTTAAGATTGTCGAGCTCCATTTTTTTTTTTGAGTTTTTTTTTCTCGTCTAAAATATTCCGTCTGTTGAAATTAAGGTAGAGCTAACGTTGTACAAGTCTCGGGACAGTCCACACACTCACTGAACTTCTGATATAGGCTATGGTAGCTAGCGGATCCAACTCGGTATACAAACTGTTGCTTGATTATTTTTCACGCAGAATTTCTGTTCAATTTGTGCCATCAACGAACGCCGTTTTTATAGGCGTTTTTGATTTCCTGGTAGTCTATTTCACAATTTGAACTTAATTTCTTCGTAAAATGATAGAGGGAGTTCGTTTCAACCCCGACCAATCTGGACCCCCTTCCCCCAATCTGGATCCGCCACTGCCTTTATGTATGTTTGAACCACATTAAAAAAAATCTAGGATCCGCCGCAGGGTAAGTAAATTGTTCTGGACTTTGAGTGAACAAAATTAAGGCATCTAATAATAAATGTTACTGCCCAGGGTCTCTAACGAACTCGCCCTTTCTAAGAAAAATTAGATATGTCTATTTAGGAGTATGATTAAATCGAGTTAGCCTACTAGACGAGATGTCAGTAAGTCTATATATTTGGCTTTAAATGTGTACGTAATGCTAATGCATCAACATTTCTAACCCAGATCACTTATTTTGTATGTTTCTTTTAATTTACAGCTTTTTAATCGGTGTTTTTATATTCAATGCGACTTGTCATGGGTTTTCGTGGTTTAGGTTACCCACCTTCCCAAACAGCAACAGTTTAGGTCCAATTTGAAAGCTCCTTCAGATTTAAATTAATACAGGCCCGTAGGAACAGGGGGGCTAGGGGGGGCTTAGCCCCCCCCCCCCCAAAGTTGGCCAAAAATGCCGAATATTCAGGATAAGTGCTTTAGCCCCCCCCCCATATGAAATTGCTTCCTACGGGCCTGTAATAACATAGTAATGCTGCATCAAATCCTGTCTTAACTCATTTTGGAAAATTTAATCGACAAAACACATAGCTCAACCGGGTAGTTCGCGTATACTGACCGACATTATAGGATGAATGATTTAGCTCAACCGGGTAGTTCACGTATACTGACCGACATTATAGGATGAATGATTTAACTCCATCGGGTAGTTCGTGTATACTGACCGACATTATAGGATGAATGATTTAGCTACACCGGGTAGTTCGCGTATACTGACCGACATTATAGGATGAATGAATTAGCTCCACCGGGTAGTTCGCTTATACTGACCGACCTTATAGGATGAATGATATAGCTCCACCGATTGGTTCGAGTATACTGACCGACATTATAGGATGAATGATTTAGCTCAACCGGGTAGTTCGTGTATACTGACCGACATTATATGATGAATGATTTAACTCAACCGGGTGGTTCGTGTATACTGACCGACATTATAGGATGAATGATTTAACTCCATCGGGTAGTTCGTGTATACTGAACGACATTATATGATGAATGATTTAGCTCAACCGGGTAGTTCGCGTATACTGACCGACATTATAGGATGAATGATTTAGCTCCATTGGGTAGTTAACGTATACTGACTGACATTATAGGATGAATGAATTAGCTCCACCAGGTAGTTCGCGTATACTGACCGACATTATATGATGAATGATTTAGCTCAACCGGGTAGTTCGTGTATACTGACCGACATTATAGGATGAATGATTTAGCTCAACCGGGTAGTTCGCGTATACTGACCGACATTATAGGATGAATGATTTAACTCCATCGGGTAGTTCGTGTATACTGAACGACATTATAGGATGAATGATTTAGCTCAACCGGGTAGTTCGCGTATACTGACCGACATTATAGGATGAATGAATTAGCTCCACCGGGAAGTTTGCTTATACTGACCGACCTTATAGGATGAATGATATAGCTCCACCGATTGGTTCGTGTATACTGACCGACATTATAGGATGAATGATTTAGCTCAACCGGGTAGTTCGCGTATACTGACCGACATTATAGGATGAATGATTTAACTCCATCGGGTAGTTCGTGTATACTGACCGACATTATAGGATGAATGATTTAGCTCAACCGGGTACTTCGCTTATACTGACCGACATTATAGGATGAATGATATAGCTCCACCGATTGGTTCGAGTATACTGACCGACATTATAGGATGAATGATTTAGCTCAACCGGGTAGTTCGCGTATACTGACTGTCATTATAGGATGAATGATTTAGCTCCATTGGGTAGTTAACGTATACTGACTGACATTATAGGATGAATGAATTAGCTGCTCCAGGTAGTTCGCGTATACTGACCGACATTATATGATGAATGATTTAGCTCAACCGGGTAGTTCGTGTATACTGACCGACATTATAGGATGAATGATTTAGCTCAACCGGGTAGTTCGCGTATACTGACCGACATTATATGATGAATGATTTAACTCAACCGGGTGGTTCGTGTATACTGACCGACATTATATGATGAATGATTTAGCTCAACCGGGTAGTTCGCATATACTGACTGACATTATAGGATGAATGGATTAACTCCATCGGGTAGTTCGCGTATACTGACCGACATTATAGGATGAATGATTTAGCTTCACTGGGTAGTTAACGTTTACTGACCGACATTATAGGATGAATGATTTAGCTTCACCGGGTAGTTCATGTATACTGACCAATATTATAGGATGAATGATTTTTTTTCAATTGGCAATAACATGTAATTTCAACACACAAAATATAAATAAATTCTATTATTGGGAAAAGATTTAGGAATCTGGAGCATTCCCCCTTAAAGGGTGAAATGTTCCGTAATAAAACTTGCTTACTTTCAAGGAGTTTTTTTTTTCAAAATGCCAACTTTGTCAACTAAAATTTCCTATTAGGCCTGATTACATAAATTTCATCTTATTTTTAAAAAAAATCCTATAGATAGGTTGTTAGGATGCTCATAACAATACATACAATCGTAGTTCATAAACAGAATAGGCCTACAGACATTTACAATCTGTAAATAATGTTACGAAATGGAATAGTACGACTTACTGCATCATTTTCCAAAATAATTAATCAGAATCGAGAAACCATATCACCATTATGACAATATTGTCTATAAATTGGACGATATGCATTGTTTTGTACATGTAGACGAACTAGTAAAATTAAGGTACGAAATTTCTAGGGTACGAATCATTTTCGGTAAACCGGAAGCTGTTTTTCGGTTCGGTGCAGAACTTCGGCTGTTCGGTACCGAACATGTTTTCAAATAAAAACAGCCTAATATGGTTTGTTTTGTGATCTGATAAGTTTCCTTCTCAAAAGGAATATGTTTAAGATGAGTTCTGCATCGAGAGAACGCCGTTATACGTCAAAATAACAATATAATCGCTATATTACGCAGTTTCGAAACTGCATAAGATGAGTTCCGTAACATCTGTGCAGTCTTAAGACTGCATAGTTTCAAGTTTGCATACGACATATACACATGCTGATCAAGTTTCGTGTTGCTTTTAAATACCATAAAAGATATTTTACCATATCGAACGCATATTTTAACCTTTTCTAAAATAAAGTCTGCTTTGATATCCGTAAAAGAATGGCTTGCGAAAATGATGAAAGAAAAAAAGAAAAGATTCTAGTAACCAGCATTTTCTCCCTTTTCTCCTTTTGTCTCAATATTTTCGATGATATATTTTCAACAAATCAACAGTGGTTTTGCCGTCTGCAGTAGCTTGCAAATTGGACCATCCTAAAACGTTGTCGTTTGGTGGCGTGTCTGTGCCACCATAGTTTTTTCCGTGTTCACCCATTGGATAACCGTATTCATTGAATACAGGTACACGAATACCTATCGTACTTAAAATACAATTAAATCTAACTATACACACGTGAAACGACAATTTGATGAGGTTAGGACTATAGAAATATACCCATACAAGGTGAGTTTTCATACAATATTCTTTATTGTCTGTCTTGAAAATTCATTATCTTGAAATCAATTGTTTACATGCGACTCACGTGAGAATACATATTGATTGACGTGTGAAAATATGCTGATATTCTAGATGGCTTCCAGTCTTTCGGATGAGACTTTTAACCTGGGGCCTGTTTCATCGAAACATTTAAGACGTATTTTTGACTTACCGACGACTTACGACAAGTTTAGGGTAAGAAACGCGTATCGCCATGCTATCAAAACATGGGTTATGCGATTGTTGTTTCAAGCCGTTTTTAAGGTATACGACCCATCAATAGAATCATAAAGATACATAAGTAACTATATATATTTAAAATCAGCATGGTATCCCGCATCTAATTGCCAATTTTTATCAACTTTGATCGTTTCGTTAGTGAAATTTTGATAATTTTATATCTTGCACCAGGGTCATACAAAATCATGAAATGCCAAACACCCCAAGTGAGCTTTTAAACACAAAAAATGCATGATTAAAAGCAATACACACAAGTGTTTTCATCTAATCAATAACTTATATTATTCCCAACAATGGACTAACAAGTAAATAAACAATAACCAGCAACAAAATATTTTTTTTGCTTTGTAATACATGGCTACCATACTTTCCACAGGCTTTTCGGACGAATCTGAAACAATAGTCAATTTTAAATAACATTAATTCCAATGATATATCAAAATGCATGGCACAAAAGGAAGATCATAATTTTCCTAAGTGTATATTCTTTCAAATAAAGTAAAAATTAAACAGTTTCGCCGTACACAAATTTAAAAAAAAATCACTTTGACTAATACACCCCCTTTTTACCACCGCCCAATTTCTTAAGGAAAATGGCACTCTTTGTTCATTTTACTTAAATAAATTGTTCCATACGAATTTTACAGTTTTTTTATTGTTTGTATTGGAATATTTATATAATAGTAAATGTTACTATTAAAAAAACATATATATAAGCAAAATGTTTATAAAACAAGAGCTGTCACTGTAAGATGACAATGCCCCCGACACCGCTTTGATTTTAAATTATGGCCAATCTATGATCAAGGTCAAGGTCATCCAGGGGTCAAGGTCACCAAAGTATGAGCCTACAGAAAGGTAATGTACCAAGGAATGTTGTGGTAAAGTATGAAGCGAATATGTTGAGTAATAAGGAAGTTATGGCCAAAGTTAAAGTTTTTGGACGGAATGACGGACAGACGGACGGACGGACGGACGGACAGACGGACGGACGGACAAGTCAAATTTATGATGCCTCCCTATCGGGGGCATAACAAGAGTTAGTAGTGGACAGGATAGCTCAACGAAAAAGTGTTGGATTTTGAAATTTTATAGGATGAAAAGAATAAAAAGTTTACACAAGTAGAAATTTGAAAGGGTAATGAATCTTTACCCAATCTTTATCATTAATAAGGAATATATACATGTCTGACCACAAGCATGTGTGCAAAGTTTCAATACTTTAACAATGGTAGAAATAAAAATGTTACAAGTACATAATATCTGCATGTAAATCGATAGCCAAACATGTCTATGTCGAAAATTGTTAAAATGCCCCAGAAATTTGTGTCTGAGTGTCAGTTGAGGACGGTATCACGGTGGGGATTGTGCATGCTGGGATGGATAACGAATACGGACAAAAATAATCTCGAATCTTGTCAAATGTTTTGCAATAACTCCTTTATTTCTTTGTCGATTTTCAAAAGGCCTGTTGCATGTACCCCGCCTTGAAAATCTCTTTTCTCGGATACATGGATTATTTGTGGTATCCTTTTAATTTTTCCAAAAATTGATCCCAACTGACCAGAAAACGAAATGATAACGACTACGGCAAAATAAGCCACGCTTCAGGTAGGAAATTATGCCATAATCTTCTTATTTCTGTGTCAATTTTTAAGCGGTTTGTTGCATGTACCCCGCCTTACTGAACGCTTTCCTCAGGTGTATTACTTATTTGAAAACTCCCCATATTTTTCCCAAAAATTCATCCTAACTGACCTGAAAAACGATCAGATTTTTTGTCGTTTTTCTGGTCGTTTGGGATCACTTTTCGCAAAAAGTACAGAAAGGTTTCGTGTAAAGCATACATCGAAGGAAAGAGCTCAGTAAGGCGGGGTACATGCAACAAACCGTTTTGAATTGACGCAGAAATAAGGAAGTTATTGCAAAATGTCTTACCTGAAGTGAGGCAAATTTGTCCGTAGATTTACCAATCCCAGCATGCACAATCCCCACCGTGGGTATTATCATCACAAGAAACATTTTGAAAAAAAATAAAGCCAGGAATGTTGTAGAAAGATAGGTCTCTGCCAAAACTAGGTCGTGTTTGGGAAAGGGTTAGGTGAACAAGCAACTTTTGAATATCAGTTTTCTGATGTCATGTTTGAATCATGTTTGCTGCCTTATTAGTAGCTAAGGAGATGGAAAAGACGAGACAGAAACACAAAAATATATAATCAAATAGAAATTCTACAGAGAAAATGAATACAACTGCTTGTATCAGTATTTGCTTCTTTTCTCTCAATGGTTTCTTTTCTCACGCAAATCTAGCGTAGAGAAATCATCAGTTGGTCTTATCTTGTGTCTATTTGTTTGGGAAAGGGTTAAACAGAAAGAAATGGCAAAGGTCAAGCTTACCTTTTTCCCAAAGAAAAAGCCCAAATTACGGTAAACAAAGTGACCAGTTATGGAACGAAATATTTATGGTGCGAATCAACCTCCAAACAGTGACATATTACGTCAGAGGTACGTAATTCTGATTCAGGGGAGACCACTTGGTGCGCTGTAGTTGTTGTTGTTGGAAAGGGAGGTCATTCTAAATGCCAAAATATATACAAATTCAAATCTAATGTAGAAATCTCTTTACAAAAAATGTTTTAAAAAATCTCCGTAAATCCGAACATGCTCGATTATTTCCGTTGTTGCGGAAACAGCCGACATTACACGAATCATTTAGAGCTAATGATGGTCGTATTCCTTAAGACACTGGTAAATCAAAATACGACTGTTTTGAAGAAACAGGTCCCAGAAGTGTTCCCTATTAAGCCTGGACCTGGAAAAGAGGTCAATGTTCATCACGGATTCAGATCAGACAGCTGATTAATGCTGTACTTTAGCTAATTGTTCATACGTTACTTGTAACGACTGCAAAATAACACCGTGAGTCCTGATCCGGCTGCACTAAGACATAATGCTGATCTTGATCCAAGTCGTTTTCAAATGCCTTACCCATTACCACACGATGACTCTTTTGGACTCCCAACAAAGTAATGGCCTTGGAAAACATCGTGGAAAATGAAGAAATTGCTTGTGACAAGCAATTTCTTCATTTCTCACAATGTTTTCCATCCAGAAAAACCTAAAAATTAAAAAAATATCCATTCACTTGAATTTGTCGTCTGCAATATCTTTGAATTTGAACCAGCATAAAAAAAGACCGTTTGATAATGGGTTAATGGACCTTTTTACCAGATCCCGTACAAATACACGAAGGATGCTGTACAAAAATGTGTTGTATTGTAATAAAATACATGATCACGAACTATAAATAAATACGAACGTGTGGTTATTCTAAACCTTTCCCAACCAAGATTTATAAAGGTTTTGACAACCCTAAAAAGAATAGGCTAAAATACAACAACAACAACAACAACAACAACAACAACAACAACAACAACAACAACAACAACAACAACAACCACCACCACCACCACCACCACCACCGCCGAGACTAAAGACGAAAATGTTGATAAACAGCATTTCTCCTTCCTCTTCAATATTTTCTTTGATATTGTACAAATAGATCTATACAATACCGTATCTTTCTGAACGTATATTTCAGGGATTTTCTCCCTTCCTTCCTTTCTTCTTTAACAGAGGCATGTAAAAGTGTTTTCCCAATTGAAAAAAGGCCCATTTGTCCCGATGGTGGCAGGAAAAAATCCAAAAACTAGTGCTTGAATTTGCATTTTGTCAACTCTTTTTTCTTTAAAATTCATTGTGTATAATCATCTGCTAGTTTTCTCACTGATATGACTTTCAAATGACTTTCATTAACAAAGCACCATAATTTATGTATGCATTGTACTTAATTATTACATTTCCCCCCCCCCCCCCCCCAATTGTCCAGAAGATAACGTTAAAATTTCCCAAATGAAAAGGCCAATGACTTTCCCCAATTCCAAAGAAAAAGTCTTTCAAATTTCGTCGACTGAATCATTTTTAAAAATGGAAAAGTCAAAGTTTAGTTTTGTCGTTTGGGAAAGGAAAGACCCATTCTCACAATCATCATGGCGTTTTTGAGGCCCAACAAGATAAAAAAAAAACTTTATTGAAAATGGAGAAATTGCTTTCGAAATTTCTGCATTTACCACAATGTTTTCTATCGAGAAAGGAAATAAATCAAAGTACTGAAAGTACTGTTGGGAAGCAAATTTGTTAATAATGTAGGTCTGTCCAGAAGTAGAGTACTTTGATTAGGTACTTTGATTATCCATTTGAATACCTTGAATACTTTGATTCCATGCATCTATACTGAACAAAAGTGAAAACGCTACATCTACTTTGCTTGTCATATTTCTTCTAAAAACAACAAGTAAAAAAATCAAATGAAAGTGTTTCGCATTGCTCATTGACTTGGTTGTGCCAAGCACTAGACATTTTGTGGATCTTAATTACGGGGATGAAAAACGGATCCTTTTAATGTGACAGGGGTCCATTTTTCAGGTGTTCAATTTGAACTGAAATTTTACAAAATGTAAACCTTCGGAAATCCAAGCAGAAGAATGCAAAACATGCCGGAGTGCACGGAATGGTAGTCTGACAAGTTATAAGTCAGCAAATGTAAAGAAGCTTACACAAAATTGTTTCAGCGTTTAGAAAATGATGTTTGAAAAGCCGAATTTTCATTATGTCCCAAAGCTTGAATATTTTACAATGTAATCTCCATAGAAAATTGAAATCGCTATTGCATGGACATCTGGGAACAATCCTCTTCGAAACAATGGTTCAAAAATCCCCTGTCAGGCCTGCATGATGTTGCAAAAAACACTAATTGAAAACAGTGATAAATTTGTTAATACCAAACATTTTAAGTTCCCTATATGTTTATGTCAAAGGGAGGTAATACGCAAAATTGACAGATTAGACATTGAGTTTAGAGATTGCTTCAAGACATAAGTGAGATTTTAAGTGTTTTTCTGGTAACCCAGATATGACCAATTCCGAAAAAATAATGAAGCCTTTTCTGCGCATGCGCATATGTGGTGTTAGATGAAATTAGCTCTTAACGCATTAAGGTCTGTTACTCTGACATTAAAGGAGACAGGGTAATGAAATTTCGCGAAACGATTGCTGAAAGCCTGGAAAATAACGTCAAAATATATTTCATGTTATTAGTTCGATACTTTACCAGAATCAAAGTACTGACAGTACTGTTTGGAAGCAAATTTTTCAAAAATGTAGGCCTGTCCAGGCCCCAGTTTCTCGAAAAAAACTTAAGTATATTCTCACGAGAACATGCTCAACATCAAAGGGATACTCTCCAACGTTGAAGGGTATTCCATTGAAGTTCACATGGATTTCATGCAATTTGAGCACTGTGCTCAGATTTGAGAACATACTTAAGTTTTTTCGAGAAACCGGGGCCAGAAATAGAGTAGTTTGATTAGGTACTTTGATTATCCATTTGAATACCTTGAATACTTTGATTGGTAGAGTATTTTGATTAAGTACTTTGATTATCCAGAATACCTTGCATACTTTGATTTCATGATGGAGTTGTATTTATTTTTAGCACAACTTCATGCATATTAATCGTTTGTGTAAGCTGAATATATTTCATAGTTCAGTAAACTTGACTGACCCATTTACAAGGAAGGCCATTGGACTAATTCTTTGAACCATAATAAAGAAAATTACTACGTTGATCTTTGCTTCTCTTAGAGGCATGATTAATTGAATGTTTCATTTTCAGTCACACAATTCAATATCTACACATAACTTCAGACTTACATATTGAATATTCGAATGACTGTTACCTCATTAATCTTTGCTTTTGATAGAACTATTTATAGTGAGAAAGACCAGAAGATGTAGTGTGGTATGCAGAGAATGGTAAAGTGCAGAGACGCGTGGCTGCTAAGAGAAGCAAATTTGGAAAATTTGCTTCCAAAAATGAAATCTTGCAGTGTAGCGTTTTCATTTTTGTTCAGTATATTTACAGCTTTGAATATATTTCATAGTTCAGTAAACTTGACTGACCCATTTACAATGAAGGCCATTGGACTGATCTTTGAACCATAATTAAGCTTATATAATTACTACGTTGGTCTTTTCTTCTCTTAGAGACATGATTAATTAAATGTTTCATTTTCAGTCACACAATTGATTCAATATCTACATATTATAACTTCAGACTTAAGCCTCTCTTACAACCCGTCGTGCGTCTTTTAAAATCGTTCGTTTTTTAAACGCTGCAAAATCGCACGATTTATAAAGACGCACGACGGGTTGTAAGAGCGCCTCATAAGAATTTTCCGGTCAATTCTTTGCTGCGTGCAGTCTGCGTCGTGGTTGCATCCACAAAAATCGTTCGGTGCATGTGGGTGCATCGTACGACTTAACGTACGTTTTAGACGCAGAGCACGCACGACCGGTTGTAAGAGGGGCTTTACATATTGAATATTCAAATGACTGTTACCACATTAATCTTTGCCTTTGATAGAACTATTTATAGTGAGGAGGACCGGAAGATGTTGTGTGGTATACAGAGAATGGTAAAGTGCAGAGTGAGGCGGCTGCAAAGAGAAGCAAATTTTGCAAAATTTGCTTCCCAAAAATGAAATAAAAATTCATTCACAGGAAAATGTCTGCAACCCTCTTTGAATTTAAAGTAACTTATATAACTATGCTGTTTGGTAATTGGTTAATCACTACCTACATTATGAAGTTTACGACTGTCCAAATAGAAAGATGACGTTGTAGATGACAAAGGTGATGTTACGAATGCAAACAACATTTTGGTTACTCCTCTCAATCTTTTCAATCTTTCAGTAGGGAAATCAAACACTGCTGTAATCCGAAGGAAAAATGTTCCCGTTAAAAGTAAAACGTTTCAGGAAATATGTCATTCGTGAAATTCATTTTACAATGTAATAAATGAACTTGTCGAACAAGACTGGCATTTGAAGTCTGCAATGGAGAATGTTTTAGAAATAAGATCAGGGAAAAATATATATAATGATAATGAGCAGATATGCTTTCCTTGTTATGATGGTCAAATATGCTGATTTTCCTAATACTTATATGTTGTCTTCTTCAACACATTCAAACCTGGACCAGCATACAATGTCGTTGTTTTGGATAGGGTTTAAGCAATCCCGAGATACAATCTACAACCTGTCATGCATAATATGAATATTGTGATTAAAGTTTTGCACAAAATATTGCATTAATGTACTATCACAAATATAAATAGGATTGGTTGCGGAAATTTAGACTCTTCGGGCTTAAAGACCAAAATGGATTATGTTAAGATTACGCATAATAGCAGTCTAATACGGTCAATATTGTTCTCATAACTTCTGCAATACAATGCCTGTATTTAGAATTCAACAATAATCATACGAGCTGATTTATATTAATTTCTCAATGCCATAAATACCATTCCCGCATCTCATCTCATATTTATTTTAAACTTTTTTTATTAATACTTTCACAAATTGTGTAACATTTTTTCTCAATATTTTATGCGCTGTGTATAAATTTGCTATAAATTGTACAATTTCCTTTGTGTTCTACAACACCATACAATGTGATCGCTCTAAATTTTGTCGTCTGATTGGAAAACGGTAGAATCAGTGCAGCATAATCCATTAGCTGACGACAAAGATGTAGACTTTCCCAACTTCAAATGTGTTTCAAATGAAGTTCAAATGAACGAAATTATACATGTTTATGATTGGTCTCTCCGAGTAAAAAACTTTGTGAAAAATAAAGAAATTGATTGTCACAAACCATGTCTTCATTTTTTACAATGTTTTTCCGTGGCTTTATCTCTTGAGGCTTCAAAAAGCGTCATTATATTTGCTCACCTAAGTGGTGATCGTGGCACTGTTACGCCTCCATAGTTGTCATGCCACGTTACAAGTAGTCTGTCTTGACCCCTTTTCCAAACAGCAAAAATTTGGTTTGTTCCCATTTGAAAGTTGTTTTATATTGGTTGTGGTAGTATTTGTATGTCTTCACAATATAGCACAGAAAATAGAGGTAAAAGGAAAGTTCAAAAATGTCAGCATTTCTCTTTTTGTCTCAAAGCTTTCTCTACCCTTTTCTATTAGAGACACCAAGTCCAGGTCTCGTTTGATAAAGGGTTAACCACAGATCAATAGTTCCAGGATTCTACTCCATGATTCCTGCAAACTGACAAACCTCTCCTAGAGTCAGGTAAAAGTCAACACGTTTATTGATCTTGATTTTTTTCTTTCAATAAATATTTCTTTAAAAAAAACTGTGCAAAAGACACGATGGGGATTGTGCATCATGAAATGGATAACAACTACGGCCAAATTAGCTCCGCTTTAGGTAAGAAATAGTGCAATAACTAACCTATTTCTGCGTTGATTTTCAAGTAATTTTGTTTCATGTACCCCTCCTTACTGAGCTCTTTCTTCGGAAATCTTTTTCAAATTTGTCATATATTTTATGAATTATTTGGAAAAGATCAAAATGTGTCACGTGATCAAAATGTTTCACGTGATTCCACATTATACTGTGCCCTCTATTATTTCTGTTTCTTCTGTAGACAAAAGTTGCATAAAATTGACAATGTTTTCCAATTTCTTTCTTGTTCTAGGTTACAGCTAACGATCTGTGAAACTTGAATCGTTGCATGTGTAATATCTCAAGCTCTATTTGGATTTATAGCTATTTGAGGTTTTCCCTTATTCCACACCCAACTTTAATAATTGATGGTAAATTATCATTAAAATCCACGAAAATTATGCTTAAAAATTCGCATATCGAATTTCAGCAAAAAGTGAAAACTTTTAAGAATGTTATCGTAATTTCTAAAGTAGCCGGTTAGGACTTTTGGCTAGTATAAAAGGGTTCTTATTCGAGATCCCGTCTCAAAGGGGCGTCCGTGGCCGAGTGGTTAGAGTCGCTGACTCAGGATCACTTGCCCCTCACCTCTGTTGGTTCGAATCCCGCCAGGGACGTATGAACTTTCATGTGAGGAAGCTATCCAGCTAGCTTGCGGAATGTCGGTGGTTCTACCCAGGTGCTCACTTGGGGTCTTCCTCCACCGTTCAAAGCTGGAAACAGGTCAAAAAGAAGGGAGTTCCTTCCTGGGCACGCCCAGTCTACTACTCGGTCATATGGGCAACCGGCAACCGAGGATAAATAACCGAAAACAATACAATCCCGTCTCAAATATATCAGGATCGATTATGGTTACAATGCGATAATAGACCTTGACTTATATGATTTCTGAATCCAACTTTTAATGGAAGGTTCCTGGGTTCAGTCCCTCTCTACGGCTGATATCCTTTCCTAGATTTATCTTCCAACAACACACCCTATTACCGGCTATCACTACAGCAGTTGCTAACCTTGGGCAGTATCATCTATAAATAGCGGGTGTACTGGGTAGGTCATACTTTTTCCATCTTTGTTTTTGTGTTAAAGCCTTTCTCAGCTATATTTTTAGTGCACTTGGCTGGCCATACATTTGAGCACCTACATGATAAATATTAGCCCAAAGAATCCCTAAACAACAAAAATATTCAGCGACAAAGTCGTAACTTCACAATTTTTTACGTAAAATCCAACTTTCAGTCAATATAATGAGAAAATGATAAGACGATCATTAGAATTAATATAACTATTAAAATAGTTAATCAATTTTCTTACACTGTGCAAATTTAGAAAACTGTCTGAATTGAATTAACTTCAGACTGACTGATTAAAACTAAACACTGATGCCGATTTGGCTATCACGAACAGCATATTGAAAATTTGAATGGCAAACCCGGACATAAGTCGATGGCAACACAGAACAATATGTCTTGTTGGAAAAGCGGCATCTCTTTCAACAAGAAGTTGCCTGAAAGGAGCATAAATAATGAATTAACACCATTTCTTGATAGACTAGCCAATTTCTGAATTATAGACATAGAAATCGTGCAAGTTCCTTTCATCTGGATATGGTTGAAGCTGAGTAACACAAAATTGAAGGACGTATGCAACCATTAGTTGTAGATGATAGTTTGTCGGTTAAGGTATACATCCCATCATTAAAAACACCACTTTTTAGCCGTACGAAATGCATCAAATTACACACATTTGTGCATACACTTCTTACAAGTTGATTCAACGTGCCGGATTTCAAGATTATGCTTCAAAAGGAAAACAATTTACAAATATTACTTTACTCTATATTCATATGCAGCGGAGGTAGTTTTGAACATTTCTGTCAAATATTTCCGTAAGTATGCATTGATTCAAAATTCTAAACCGTTCAAAATGGTTATGTTTAGAATGGAAATGTAACACAGTTTAGGAATTACTGGCACTTATCTAATTCACCTCTGGCTCTTTAGTGCTAATGATGGGTTGCAAACCTTTAAAACTACACATACTTTACAGTGAAAATTATGAATTTTACATCATGCCGTCGCTGTTTCAGGCACAAAATATGACTGTAATATTTTTAATGGGGTTAAATTTCATTTAGTCAGACTTAACTTAACCCACGCAAATATATGTATATGAATCCTGCTATTTCAAAGTCGGTCAATGAATCTTCAAACATTTCGATCGAATGTTTTGCGCGGTGCAAATTTGTATTTTTCATTGCGAAACAATTTGGTTTATTGGGGTTTTACGCCGTTTTCAACTGCCATGGTTATATCGCAGCACCTTGAGCGCCTTACCATGAATTCCTGTTGTTTCTCATACAAGTACTAACACAAAAGACTAACCGAGCCTCCAGCTGCTCGCCCACATAGGTTAACAATATCAAACCATTGGTGGGTAACATTAGTTAGAAAAGATATTTGCCACGGCCGGGGATCGAACCCGGGTTCTCTCGAATGAGAGACAGATGCGCTATCAATGTTCAGCGTTTTGGCTTCATTGCGAAACGAAGAAGAGATATCGGTGATAACGAATTATTAAGCAAGAATCTGTTAATATCGATAAAACAACATGGTTGTCTGCATAAAGCACATGATTGCAACTGGCCTAGGTAAGTGAATACAGAAACTAGTGAAGGATCAAAGATCAGTCAGCTAGGTAAGGATCTCTATAGATAAGGCGAGAAATCTCCCTAAACGTCTCAAATGGAAAAGTCAATTTTCAAAACATTCAAATTGATAAATATCTCGAGCTGTATTGTCAGATCTATACCTAAATCATATGAAAATTGATTTTGTACAATTAAAACGATCCGACATGTACAGATAACTCTTGGTTTCTGTACCTACCCCTTAAATTATATTTTCTTACCCTGCCGGTATTCATTTAACCAGAATTAAGTTTTCTATTGTTTTATCAGCAATAATTTTTTTGTAAATGTAAGGAAAATTAGTTTTGAAATCACAAACCAGTTTTCGTTTTGTCCTTAGTGCGCATGCGCACCATTGAAATGAGTTTAAAGGCGAAATCTTCCCGCCAAAAAATATGGCAATTGGTATATGAGCACTATTTTTGATATACATGTAAAAGTATGTTCCCCCAGTGACCCAGGAAATCCTTTTTACCAAGGAAGTCTATGATCAAGTGACAAAACATATGTCAATTGGAAGCTAGGTCAAGGGGGGGACGATGTTTGCCAGCCAAGGGAAGGTAGGTATTCATCGGTTTTTGGCGGGAAAGTGCGTTTTTAAGGTTGTTTCAGTGGTGCGTATGCGCAATACGGACAAAACCAAAGCTGCCATATAAAGTCAACACCATTTATCCTTGTATCTGTAGAAATTAAATTGGGAATAAAACAAAAAGAAACTTCATTTTACATCTTTGAATACAGGTAGTGTAAGAAAATGAAAACCATTTAGGTGGGTAAAATAATCAAGAGTTATCTGCACCTATAGAACTTTTTAAATGGCATAAAATCGGTATTCATTTCATTTATTTATCTTACTAACCATAAAGCTATATTTTGTTTCTCAATCTGTAAGTTTTGAAAATTGACCCATAGAGCTGAGCCTTTTAGGGAGATTTCTCGCCTTATCCATAGAGGTTCTTTACACCTAGGGTTGTAAGATTATCATTTTTATATTGGACCATAACTACAAAAATGTATACGTACAAAATTGTGAATGCCCAAATTGACAGACTGTTGCAGAAGACAAAGTGGATGCTGACAAGAATATAACTTTGTACAAGATAGCAAGCTTTTTCTAAAAGGAGCGTAAAAAGAGGCATTTTTTAAATGGTTAAAAATGTTTATTTTTTTATTCTGTGTTATGTTTCACCTTGCATGGTGAAGTAAAGCCGAGTGGTCATTGGACAAATAGACCTCTCAATAAAAGTACACAGAATCCAGCTGCGCTCTCACATAGATGATTCACACCCATTGGTGAGAGACAAATGACTTTTGTCAAATGTAAGAATGGATACTGGTAGGCCTGGGGTTCGAACTCGCGACCCCTGGATTGACAGACTCCGACGTTAACTGGACTCGGCTTAAACAGATACATGTAGCAAATACTCTTTATAAAGCAAACCGCACGGAATCTCGGACAAACAAAAGTGCTTTGTCCGTATGATTCTAAAACCACACAACTGCAGCTTGAATGAAGCCGTGGTTACGAGATTTTTAACAGCTAAAACCGCATGGATCATTCTATTTATAGCATAAGATTTAACCCTATTAACCATAAGATTCCATTTCCTGTATTATCAATAGCAATGAATTCTGTGCTAAAAGTGCACTAGATTTACCGTTATAAGTATTGACAAACCGTCAGTGTAGGCCTAGTTATAAAGTCTCGCGACTATGGCCACATACGAGATTTTATAACAACACATACGATGCACTATTGTTTCACCAAAATTGCGCCACGGTTAACTGGATAAATACATTCTCCATTTATCTGATTTTAATATCAAATAAATAACAACGACATCGCTGTATTGTCCACCCAAATTAACCCGGGACAACTTAATTTACGTGTGCAAAGTCCGTTAGTTGAGTGCCTTAACCTTAACAAGTGGGGGTCATTACATATGCAGATGTCTCGGGTTAATCTTACTGGACAATATAAATTACCATTCTGATATTTGGCTAGTATAATTACCCGGTCAAGGTCAGTAATTATCCTCCAAATAGTGTCATAATTAAAACTCTTATTAAATTCCCCTGCAAATAATCGAGTTCATAAGCAATAATTAGATAAAGCGGAAACTCACAATTTTAAAACTTAAATTTATATTGCTATAATAGACGAATAACGCAATGGAATTTTTGAGCATAGGATCTAACGTTGAAGGTATTTTTTTTTATAAACGCCGGCTAGAGTTAACCAAATGGCAAAGTATCTGTTTCGGTTATTTTTCGATTATTCACATCGGAAAATTTGAACGAATCAGTGAAATATTTTGTTTGTGCTAAACAGCGTTGATACAATCGGGCCTATGACTTGATTTCGTGAGATGTAACGCCGTTTTAAACCGCTATGGCCATATTGCAGTGGCTGGAGCACCTAACCGTGGATTCCTGGGAAGTTCTTGCTTCATATATAGCTTATTCTTATCTGATGCTCTTTTATCAAACAAAAGTACCAGCATTCATGTATTGTTGTAATTATTTTCAGCAAATTTTAAATAGTTCACACCATGATCATAGACAAGCAAAATAGTATCATTTATGCTGTCTGTGATTGCCTATTTCAAGTACGAATCTCCTGTCGGTGATCCCCCTATGTGCTGTTCGTGATTGCATAAATTTGTAGCTCACCAAACTTTGTTTGACTATAACGACATAACGGAATAGTTGATTGTCTTCACAAGCAATTAGTTGGTAGATAATATACTAGATATCCATTTTGTAATAAGATTTCTAACATTTGCTTCATTGTTTTTCTGCTATTGGCATGGAAAGATGAATTTTATATGCAAATATGTGAAGTTTCGACTTTGTTGGTGAATTATTTTTTTGTTTGAGGACTCTCTGTGCTAAAATTTGACATGTAGGTGCTCAAATGTATGGCAAGCAAAGGGTACTACAAATTATAGCTGAGAAACGCTTTTACACAAAACAAATATGGAAAAAGTATGACCTACCCAGTTCACCCGCTATTTATAGATGATACTGCCCAAGGTTAGCAACTGCTGTAGTGATAGCCGGTAATAGGGTGTGAACAAAGGGGTTGAAATTCGTAGACCTCGTTGTGACGGACAGATTGAGGCTCGGAAATGATGTTGTGGTAGTCCTAGTGAGGGAAATGACATGAATCCACGGTAAGGTGCCCCAGCCGCAACGATGTGGTCGAAATAATGTACAAAATGGTGGCAAACACTCATAACACCAAAATCGTTTCAAAGTTTTCATTTCACTTCTAATTATTTGATAAATTTATTTTTACTTCTTCACAGATTATTAGCAGATAATGACGCCTCCAAAAGTGATGTGTTACGGGTTGGTGTCCATCGTACTGGTCAGCTTGTTTACTTCCGTTAGACTGGACCAAGATGATTGTTACTGTTTAAAGACTGAGTTATCCGGACTGAGAGGTGCTCTACACATAGAACCAGTCAACATTGACGGGACCAGCGTGTATCTTATAGCGGAACAGATCGGCATGATACATAAATACAATCCTGCTGGAACGGGAACCAAGCTCTCGCCTTATATAAACCTTACCGGTCTAGTCGAGCTAGATGCAGATAGATTTTATGAACAAAGAGGCCTGTTGGGATTTGCTCCCCACCCGGACTTTACAGCTAACCATATACTGTATGTATACAGTACGAGAAGAATCAACAGTAAGGAGTATGTTGTTATAAGTGAAATACCGGGTACTGACGTTCAGGCGGAGAAAATGTTGTTGCTGATAGAACAGCCGGGAGAAATTAGAAAAGGCGGTCAGGTAGGCACCTACTCTCCAAAGCCGAAGTCTATTGATTAAACCATCAAATATGACCTTTGCCGTTTTTGATACACCAACAGCCTACATGGTCGTCATATCTAATCATAGCACACCATTTGAATTATCGAATCAAAAGTATGCAGATTTATCTCGTATGATCATTACGTATACATTACGTCGCTTCTATTTTTGGCTGAAGCCGGTAATATTTGAATTATCGAATCAAAATCATCCAGTATTATCTTGTATGATTACGAATACATTACGTCGGTTCTATTTTTGGCTGAAGCCGGTAATTTGAAGCGTCAGCCAATGAAAATTCGTATCAGATTTTTCAAATGTTTTGCTGTTTCAGCCAACGATTGGATGCAGAAATCCCGTAAGACCCCGAGATTAGACGTGAAATGACCCCATGGGAACAGAGTATCATTTTATCGAAATGGAATGAAGAGATAATGTGCTTTGTTTAAAGAGAGTAGTAGGCACCAAATTTAATTCTGTTATTCAATAATTTAAAGGGCGACGGTAACAGATGGTCTAATTGCAAAAAATGAAATTTTTTAAAAAATATGCAAAACTTTTGTGTTGACCACCTCGGGATGGTTAATAATATGCGATTCAGACAGAGAATGAGCCGAAATTACAAGACAGATAGCTGAATTTAGGGAGAATCCAAACCTAAATTCAACCCCGTCTCAGATGGGGTTAGAATTATTTTTAAATTGTTGCGCATGTGCATACAGCGCGGACCATGATTCAAACGAGATTCATACTTGAATTTCAATATGACGTCATCATGTATGTTGTGACGTCATTTAAGAAAGTCGCATGTCCTACTGTTTTGACCTACTTTCGACATCGCTTCATGAATTTGGTATCAAATTGCGAAAAAATGAGTCATTGCTTCAATAGTTTGTCGTAATCATTTTATCAGGTCATATAAAGCTTAAAAAGTGTACATTTCGTTTGTATTTGACAATTTTTGGGTCCAAATCTGGGAAATAGTAGCTTTAACGCAAAATCAACCTACAGAAAGCGAAAGTTTCGACTGTGTTCAGACTGTTCGATATGACATTTTTTTTTTTCCAGATCTTGGCTCAAATGTTTTTATAAAGACTAATTCGTCATTTCATTTCTGTTTCAGTTACTATTCGGTCTTGATGGCTACCTGTATGTTTTTACTGGTGACGGCCAGAATGAGACAGCGACAACAAGTGATGCACAAGATGGGTGAGCTTGTTTTGTATAGCCTAATGGCAAGGAATTTTACAGTTATGTTTTGATAAACTGTCGGTGTTTTTATGAAATCTCGTAACTACGGCTTGAATCAAGCCGTAGTTACGAGATTTTATAACAACGCCTAGTACTAGACGAAATACCACTGTTTGTCCGAAATTAAGTCGCGTTTAACTGGATAAAACCGTTCCCTATTAAAATGTACATATTGTATGCAAGTCAAAGATTGAAATACGTAGCAAATATACCAATGTTAATTTACAACTTGACAAGAAAAGACAACTTTGTAGACATGCTGCATATGCGATATCTTAAACACAGTAATCATCATAAATTTCTAAGAACTTTAAAGTTTGAAGATCTACGTTGATTTTTTCTTTTTCATGCCACTCAAAGTAAAACTACAGCATTTCATATTGCATCACAATAATGTTGATCCGCGTTTTATCATATTGTCTACAATTTAGTATTCAAGAAATACGTGTAAAATATTAAACATGGGCGATTTGATAAAGTCATTACTGGTCATTTTCAGATCTGGATTACTTGGCAAGGTGCTACGACTAGACGTTAACAGACTTACAGTGGCCGACTTTAAACTACAATACTACGATATTCCAGCGGACAACCCCAATAATACTGGCTGGAGACCAGAAATATATGCCATGGGATTTAGAAATCCCTGGCGCTGTACCATCGACAAAGGTAACATTACTTGCATTGAAGTCATTCTTCGTTACTATGGCTTGTCCGATTCTTGAACAGTTAGTTGTTTTCATAGACCCTAGAAGCATGGGAAATTATAGATATGTTTCACCCTTTCCCAAACAAGACCTGGTTTTGACGTCCCTAATAGTAAGGGCTTGGGAAAACATTAAAACAAAAGAAGAAACTGCTGATAACCAACAGTTTCTCCTTTTGTCTCAATATTTTCTATGTCATATTCTACACAAATCATATCTTTAAGAGAGCCTGACACGAACCATCAAGCTTTTTTGGAAACTCAAAAATTTTCGATTTTTATTTTTTGACTTTAAACTGACCACAGTAATGAAACTAGACATATGATGCCATTCATTTTCAATTTTTTTCATTTTTTCTATTTTTTTGGATTTTTTTTGTAGTTGCCATGGATACTGAGGAAATGAAATGATTTTTCACGATTTTGAAGTAGATTTTATTTACATTTACAAATATACAACATACTTCAATACCTTATATCATAATTCAATAACATATCAAATTTCACAAAAGAATGTTTTTAAAACTTTAAACCCTATATTTATGTTGCTATGGTTACCAAAAGTTGACCTACTTTTCAATAATTCACAATTTTGAAAAATTGCCCTAATTTAAAATCGTTTTTTAAAAATCTGCAACCAGATACATATAAACCACGCAGTGTCTATTATTGAGGAAGAATTCCTTTACAAGAATCATTAATAAAATTTTGCAGCACTCTGAAGGGAAATGTGTAAAAAATGCCCAAAAATCACAAATTTTGGAAAAAATGATAAATACCATTAATAGATTTAACCTTAAACATAGGCACAGTTTTGATCGTTTTACCTCAAAAACAGCATAAAAACAAATAATTAGGTTGAGAAACATGTTATAAGTACTTGAACATTTCCATAGCAACCGTTTTTATTCCCTAGCAACTGTTTCTTTTCCTTAGCAACATCATGAAAAATGGAATTTTAAGTGAAAACATATTTCATTTTGACATATAAAATAGGTAATCTTGAAAATAAAATGACAATATTAATAATCTATAATGTATGAAATTTCACCACTGAAACATTTCAAAGGTTTAAAACATACAGGTATGTTGCTATGGAGACCACAAACAACACATATTCAGACTTTCTGGAATTTGAGAAAAAACCACTTGTATTATGACGATTATTTTTCAAAACTGCAACTAGATGAACATGACACACTTGGTGTTTTATATTGGGGATAAGTATATTTACAAAAATCATCAATATAAATTTGAAGCACTTTTGGGGAAAATGTGGAAAAATTGCATGAAATATCACAAATTTTGGGAAAATCATAAATATCAATACTGGAGTCAAACTCAATCATATGCACAACTTTGAACTAATGTACTTCAAAAACAACAATTAAACAAATAATCATATTGAGAAACAAGTTATAACTACTTTCGCATTACCATAGCAACCATTTTTATTCCTTAGCAACCGTTTCTTTCCCTTAGCAACATCATGAAAAATGGAATTTTTAAGTGACAAAATATTACATTCTGACATATAAAATAGGTAATCTTGAAAACAAAATAAAAAATTATAGGGTTAAGAAACATGTTAAAAGTACTTAGGAATTACCATAGCAACAATTTTCATTCCTTAGCAACCGTTTCTTTCCCTTAGCAACAACATTAAAATACGAATTTTGATTAAAAATTATCTTCATTTCTGAGCATGAAAACTGAAAAAGAAACTTTGGAGAGGTTGTTTTTCCACCATAATTTTTTTTTTAAAAAATATTGAACAGTTTGAAAATTAATGGTTGCCGTGGTAACCCAAAGTTAACACTCTTTCCATTAAATCGTAAATTTAAAAAGAACCCTGATTTAGGACTCTTTTTTCATATCTGCATTTAGGTATACATTAAATGTTTACAAAGGAAGAGTCCTTTTACAAGAATAACAAATATAAAGTTCTGTAAACATTTTTGTTGCTAAAAAAAAAATGAAAAGAATACATGAAAGATTCTGAATTTTTGGAAAAATGATAAATATCAATACTGCTAGTTAAAGGTTATCCTGAGCTCAGCATTGTTATTTTCATTGCAAAAGAAACAAATAAACAAAGTATTATGTTGATAAACAAGTAACACATGCATGTTTATTACCATAGCAACTGATTTTATTCCTTAGCAACAGTTTTTCTCTCTTGGCAACAGAATTAAAAACATATTTTAAGTAACAAAACACTTCATTTTTAGCTCCACTGGCCGTCAGGCCAGCGGGCTATTGTCATGGCGGTGTGTCCGTTGTGCGTCCGTAAGCTTTTTCTTTTAAAATCTTCTTCTCAGAAACTACTGGATGGATTTCAAGCAAACTTCACAGGAATGATCATTGGGCGACCCTCTCTCAGATTCCTTCAAAGAATTTGGATTGAATCAGAATAACCCGAGTTATCTGCCCTTTAATGTCAAAAATAGCTGGTTTTGACTTTATTTGTACTCTAAGATCTACAAATATTGATCAATCAAGAAAACACTTTCACAGTATGATGGTGACTATAAGATTTTACGTGTGTATAATTTTCAGCTTGATCTGAATTTTACATTATGAGTTATGTGCCCTTGAAATTGACAAAACTGCCATTTTCGGCTTTATTTTCTCTTTGACAACCATTAGTATTTACTAATCAATACAGAACTTTCACAGAATCTTACTGACCGTACAATCCTATTTGCTTGTAATTTTCAGCTTGGTCATGCATTTGCTTGTTTGCGTAGCCTGAACCTTTGAAATTGCATTCAACAAGACAAACACAGTCAGGCCTGTGGAGCGCTTCCAGACCGCCAGGGCTGTGTAGTTTAACAAGAAAAGTTTAATTAGCTTTTGAATGTTCATATATTTATCTACAATATACATACTTGAATTCATATACAATATTCTTTAATTCATCACAAAAATATTTCAAAAATTTGTAACTTAACCCTTTTCCCAAACAATACCTGGTTATGACGTCCCTAATAGAAATGGCTTGGGAAAACATTGACACAAAAGAAGAAACTGCTGATAACCAGCAGTTTCTCAGACATGGGGAAATCCGTCAGACAATCTGACATATCTGACAAAATTTTCCTTGGTCTGATGATTTTTTGCTAATGTCAGTCCAAATGTCTGACACTCCTTTTGATCTGTCAAGAAATTTGAATGAGAGTTCTGTCTGACAAAATTTGATTCGGTCTGACAGATTATTCGGTACTGTCAGACCAAATGTCTGACAAAGATTTCTGGTGTTCTCTAAGTCTGGTTTCTCCTTTTGTCTCAATATTTTCAGTGCTATATTGTACAGTAATCCTATCTTTAAATTAATCTATTTTGTTGTCCACGTCATCTTTCAAATTGGACCACCCTAAAATTTTGCCGTTTGGGAAAGGGTTAAACATATGTTGACAAGGTAACCATGTGTTATTCCCCCCCCCCCCTTTCCAAAAGTTAGCAATTTGAAAAAAAAAACCTTGCCTTATGTCCATTTTATTAAAATAGTTAATTAAAAATTGTTATTGGATAAACAAAATATTTATATATTGTGCTTACAATTATTGAAGAGTCCCATAGCAAAATGCATTTTATCTAAAATGTTGAAAAATTGCCTAACAATCTTGATTTTTTCAGAGACTTCATTACCATCATTACAAGATCCAAATTCAAAGAAATGTACATCTTTCAATCATTGTAATTGAATTTTTAGCAAAAAAAGGTTACAGAACTTTATATTTGTGATTCTTGTAATAGGACTCTTCCTTTGTAAACATTTAATGTATACCTAAATGCAGATATGAAAAAGAGTCCTAAATCAGGGTTCTTTTTAAATTTACGATTTAATGGATAGAGTGTTAACTTTGGCTTACCATAGCAACCAATAATTTTCAAACTGTTCAACATTTTTAAAAAAAAAAAAATATTTTATGGTGGAAAAAAACACTCCAAAGTTTCTTTTTCAGTTTTCATTCTCAGAAATGAAGTTACTTTTTAATCAAAATTCGTATTTTGATGTTGTTGCTAAGGGAAAGAAACGGTTGCTAAGGAATGAAAATGGTTGCTATGGTAATTCCTAAGTACTTTTAACATATTTCTTAACCCTATAATTTTTTATTTTATTTTCAAGATTACCTATTTTATATGTGTAGAATGTAATATTTTGTCACTTAAAAATTCCATTTTTCATGATGTTGCTAAGGGAAAGAAACGGTTGCTAAGGAATAGAAATGGTTGCTATGGTAATGCAAAAGTAGTTATTACTTGTTTCTCAACATGATTATTTGTTTAATTGTTGTTTTTGAAGTACATTAGTTCAAAGTTGTGCATATGATTGAGTTTGACTCCAGTATTGATATTTATGATTTTCCCAAAATTTGTGATATTTCATGCAATTTTTCCACATTTATCCCAAAAACGCTTCAAATTTATATTGATGATTTTTGTAAATATACTTATCCCCAATATAAAACCCTAAGTGTTTCATGTTCATCTAGTTGCAGTTTTGAAAAATAATCGTCATAATACAAGTGTTTTTTTCTCAAATTCCAGAAAGTCTGAATATGTGTTGTTTGTGGTCTCCATAGCAACATACCTGTATGTTTTAAACCTTTGAAATGTTTCAGTGGTGAAATTTCATACATTATAGATTATTAATATTGTCATTTTATTTTCAAGATTACCTATTTTATATGTCAAAATGAAATATGTTTTCACTTAAAATTCCATTTTTCATGATGTTGCTAAGGAAAAGAAACGGTTGCTAGGGAACAAAAACGGTTGCTATGGAAATGTCCAAGTACTTATAACATGTTTCTCAACCTAATTATTTGTTTTTATGCTGTTTTTGAGGTAAAACGATCAAAACTGTGCCTATGTTTAAGGTTATATCTATTAATGGTATTTATCATTTTTTCCAAAATTTGTGATTTTTGGGCATTTTTTACACATTTCCCTTCAGAGTGCTGCAAAATTTTATTCATGATTCTTGTAAAGGAACTCTTCCTCAATAATAGACACTGTGTGGTTTATATGTATCTGGTTGCAGATTTTTAAAAAACGATTTTAAATTAGGGCAATTTTTCAAAATTGTGAATTATTGAAAAGTAGGTCAACTTTTGGTAACCATAGCAACATAAATATAGGGTTTAAAGTTTTAAAAACATTCTTTTGTGAAATTTGATATGTTATTGAATTATGATATAAGGTATTGAAGTATGTTGTATATTTGTAAATGTAAATAAAATCTACTTCAAAATCGTAAAAAAATCATTTCATTTCCTCAGTATCCATGGCAACAACAAAAAAATCCAAAAAAATAGAAAAAACGAAAAAAATTGAAAATGAATGGCATCATATGTCTAGTTTCATTACTGTGGTCAGTTTAAAGTCAAAAAATAAAAATCGAAAATTTTTGAGTTTCCAAAAAAGCTTGATGGTTCGTGTCAGGCTCTCTTAAAAACTTCGATTTTGTCATTTGTGACAGTTTTTGAGGTGGATCCCCCTAAAAATTTGCCGTTTGGGAAAGGGTTAAAATGTCGTTCCGTCGAAATGTTCAAGTAACTGACTCACTATCTGTACTCATTGCCTAGTTATAATCGGTGGCTAGGTCAGACTAAAACCGGTTGGGAGAAATGAAGAAAAATAAGTAATCTGTCTTGAAAATATCGCTGCTTTTCATACTTTCATGCTTTACCCTCGACGTTTCCAATGCTGAAGCACATTCACTTACTATCTTTGGCATATATAGTATATTCCGCCGTCCATTTCAAATTTGGACAATCTGAAATATTACCGTTTGGGAAAGGATATATAATTCATAAAGATATATTATGAATTTTTGATTGTTCAAATGTACATGTATGTCTATTTCACGTAACACAATATTTTGTTACTTTATATCACTCTCACGTGACTATATTACTTTTTATGTCCCCGATAGGGAGGCATCATAAATTTGACTTGTCCGTCCGTCCGTCCGTCCGTCTGTCCGTCTGTCTGTCCGTCTGTCTGTCCGTCCGTCATTCCGTCCAAAAACGTTAACATTGGCCATAACTTCCTTATTACTTAACATATTCGCTTCATACTTTACCACAACATTCCTTGGTACATTACCTTTCTGTAGGCACATACTTTGGTGACCTTGACCCCTGGATGACCTTGACCTTGAACATAGATTGGCCATAATTTAAAATCAAAGCGGTGTCGGGGGCATTGTCATCTTACAGTGACAGCTCTTGTTGTTTTATGCATTTCTGTATGGCTATGTAGGCTACTTTATGTACTTGTCAAGTAATAAATTTTCTGTTCTGTTCTGTTCATAAAAAATCTCGTAACTGCAGCTTAAAAAACAAGTTGCAGTTTCGAGGTTTTCGTTGAAAAACGACGATATGCATTTTGTGAACTACATGTATAAGTATGTTCAGTTACCTTTAAAGGGACATTTCATTCCAATTCCAAGATTGGTTATTCTAATGAGTATAAATACTATTAGTTTTTTAAGTTGTTGCCAATAAGCGAGAAACACGCATTTAAAGTTGAGACATAATCGATAAATTGCATATAAATCCAAACTGTTGTCCACAACAATTTGTTCAATTTTAACACAAAAATATAAATTTCTCATAAACGGCGCAATATTTTGGCTTGAAATTATCAGAATTTTCATAAGGAAATATGCTCTTTCAGATAAAAATAAAAGTAAAATTTATGACAAACAATTCTGAAATGTCACTTTAAGGTTCCGGAACTGTAATTAAAACTATTCACTATGCATTTTTTAAAGTTATTTTATCAAATGGCAATGTATGAGGGACTTATGAGTGAAATATGACAAAAAATACCACATTTTAAGATTTTTGTTAATTATTTTGTTTCAACACCCGAAATCGACAATTTTTTACCAGAAATATGAACCAATGTTTAAAAAAATCATGAAAATAATTTTTCTTTATGTTTACAAGCATAAATTAATATTTACAATGTAGTATATTAATGGCTCTTTCAGAAATAAAAAAGTTTATAGAAAAATATGGGTTATTTTTTTTTTATTCTTTAATTTATTATAACCCTACCATAAACAAAAATCAGCGAATTTGAGGCATATACAAAAATTATGTAAAAAGTCAAACGCATGAAACTTTTTTTACCTTCGGCTTCGGTCCATCCTCCAATTCGTTCTGTTTACTTGAGATGGCACGTCTGATTCCGGACCTAATATACGCGAGCAGTTAAGTCCACAAGAATAATTATGTTCTATCAACAATTTTCTGTTCATTTTGGCTCAGGGCACGCATTCTTTCGAAAAACGACCTTTTTTGTCACGAATTTTTTCGTTTCCGGTAGCCATCTTTGTAGGTTTTTCCACATTCGGCCCACGTGACGAATGACGCGGTTTCCAAATAAGGCATAAATAAATCACGTGATTTCTATATAAAGCACATACGGAAAACCGCCGATTATAAATCTTCTGGTATTATCGGCTATAACCAACGCCCGATTACTGTCGACAATAGCCGAGTGCTATTACAGTTCCGGAACCTTAAATTATCTTCTTATCCCTTAGTTGTAGCTTTAAAATACACACTTTCGACTGTTATGATGTAGGCCTAGTGATGAATAATTAGGCATATGGGCAGGTTTAAAAAAATGTGACCAAAGTGTGACATTTAAATGTTAAGAATAACAGCTAATTTTACAGAATATCGTCCAGATTTCTTAATTAGGGTGGCTAAAAACTATTCTAAATGGTTAAGCAGTGCCCAAAGTATATTTTAAATACATGTTCACTACCTTTTAGCTAAAATTGTGTGCACAATCTTGCAAAATGACACCAAAAAAGCGTTTCACTCCTGACAGCATATATATTGCACAATATGAGAAATTGAAACACACGAATCACTAAATAGTAGAGTGCAGAATGTCCACAAGGTTGATGGCTTTCTAAAAAAAAATTGAGTGGTAGATTTCTGGCTGAATAGACAAAAATGAGAACACATTTTGAAATAAAAAAGTGTTTCACTCCTGACATAAAATTCAGAGGGGTATTGTATAAAACAGGCTCCACATCCTAAACCAGTAAAGATAAGATGAAAAGATAATTTTAAGATGATGATGCACATGTTGTTTTATGAATTACAAGTGCTTATTGTAGTATCCTGTCACTGTCTTTTATTTACCATAGCTTAGAAATTTGGTACAAGTGTTAAGTGTCACACAAAAACGTTTCACTCCTGACATTTTTTACATGTTTTAATGACATATCTTTTATATTTGTGAAGCGATTTTCTTTAAACTTGGCACCCAGTATATAGAGACAATATCACATCTTTTAAGCTTGTTTGGGTTGAATATGTTTCTCTGTAAGAGCCGTGGCATGTAAAAAGTGAATGGTCACATTTTTTTTAAACTTGCCCATATCTTTTATTTCATTCTTATCTGATACCACCTCTTGATAGAATGGAACATCAAAATTTCATGTCTATATGTTAATTCATTTTGACCATAATCTTTTATTTGTGATCAGTTTATCTTTCATTTGATTTTTAATATCCATTTCTTACGGTTGGACCTTGCCTCTAGAGGTCAGTGTAATAGTCCCTTGCTGTTGAACAATGTCTTTCTTCTTGTTTGAAGTCAGATAATTTGGAGAAAAAAGATAATAAATTATATTTGTCATGTTTGTGATGAATCTGTAGAACAGATGTTTAAAACACTTATATCTATGTTTCATCTATTTATAGGTGAGTCACGTGGTCGTTTATTCTGCGGAGACCTCGGTGACGCGATGTCGGATGAGATCGACATTATAGAGAGCGGTGGTAATTATGGGTACCCGTACAAAGAAGGCACCACTTGCTTGGTAAATCAAACACTCTGTGATAACATTCGTAAGTTCATTTCTTTTGCTACCCCTTAATTTTAACATAAATAGGCATATGTGTAACATAATTTTCCGATTATAATTCATAGGTGCAATTGAAGAAGTAGACGTGCGGTATGACAAATGAAATGAAACGGTTGACGCGAAAATTGCCCTTGTATTTTTCTTGTAGACTCTTTTTCAACTTAAACATTTTCAAATTTAAATGAGTTTATCACTTAATTAATTTGTCTTGATTCGTATCATACATTTGTGTTGGTATTTCATTTTACAAGCTGATGAACTTAGCTGTGTAGAGCCAAAACCAAAGCTTTTGTTTAATAACTCTATTCGAACTAAATGAATGATCTGGTGTTTTTAAACAATTCTAACAGAAGGAATACCTTAACAGATCCGCGTGCTTTACATTCTTTTTCAGAAAATGAAGGGGTCCCAATCTTCACCACACAACGTAATACTGAACCAATCACAGCTCTCATACTGGGACCCTACTATCGTGGTATGATGTTTACTGACAGACAAAGACAACTTATACTAGCTGACTATATCGCCGGGTAAGTTCACAATCAGCAATGACATAGCACATGTATATGAAATATCACTCTACCTAACTTTTGTGCCCTTTTCTTACCTTTTGGGCGCGGCTATGGCGCAATAAGTAGCGCACCAGCCTCTCATTCGAGAGGTCCCGAGTTCTATCATCGGTCGTAGCAAACATCATTTCTGATAAAATTGTCTCGAATAAAATAATGGTTTGATATTTAAACCTATGTGGGCGAGTACTATTACACATACAGCCTTAATTTTCACACATGGACACCTCCTACCAAGACCTTTAACGTTTGGCCATGACCTTGTGACCTTGACCTTGGAGTTTTACCTACTTTTAAAAAACTTTAACCTGGCCTTTACCTTATGTCCTATTACAAATACAGCCTTGATATTTTACACATGGACATCACCTACCAAGACCTTTCACGTTTGATCATGGCCTTGGATCTTGTGACCTTGATATGACCTTCGAGTTTGACCTACTTTTATATAACTTTAATCTGGCCTATATCTTATGTCCTATTACACACACAGCCTTGACACTTAACCCATTGCCACCTTCTATTAAGACCTTTCACGTTTGACCATGACCTTGGACCTCGTAACCTTGACCTTTGAGTTTGACTTTTAAGAAGCATTAAACTGGCCTTTATCTTATATCCTATTACACATACAGCCTTGATAAGTGCTTAACACATGGACACCACCTACCAAGACCGTTCACGTTTGACCATGACATTGGATCTTGTGATCTTGAATATTCATGTTATATATGTAGGGATCTACAAGAGGAGAAAGGAGAAAGAACTGATTATCAGTATTTACGTACTTCTACTCTCTCTATATTCTATAAAATTTTCTGTAATTGAGCAACGTACAATACCAGGGATTGTCTTGGAATTAGTATAAGACGCCATCTATGTTTTATTTCTAGCGATCTATATTCCCTAGAAGAAACAGTAGCGGTTGACAACAGTTCTACATGGTCGCTACATAACTTTACAGAATGTGCCGCTGCCCAGTGTGTTGGTATAATATAAGTTAAAGTCTATATTTTATTTCTAGCGATCTATATTCCCTAGAAGAAACAGTAGCGGTTGACAACAGTTCTACATGGTCGCTACATAACTTTACAGAATGTGCCGCTGCTCAGTGTGTTGATATAATATGATAAAAATCGCCTCTGTTTTATTTGTAGCGATCTATATTCTCTAGAAGAAACAGTAGCGGTTGACAACAGTTCTACATGGTCGGTACATAGCTTTACAGAAAGTGCCGCTGTCCAATGTGGTTGTATAATATAAGTTTAAGTCTATGTTTTATTTCTAGCGATCTATATTCTTTAGAAGAAACAGTAGCGGTTGACAACAGTTCTACATGGTCGCTACATAACTTTACAGAATGTGCCGCTGCCCAATGTGGTTGTGATTATAGAAGTCAGCGTCTACAATTCTTACTGTCGATAGGAACAACAAACACAGGTATCGTCCAGTCACTATATTATGGCACATGTTTACAAAATTTACCTATACAAACAATGTAAAAAGGCATTTTTAACTTTCAATATAATTTGCATGCGTTGGTTCAAATCTTGCAGGTGTGGGACACCTGCAAGATTCGAACCATCACATGCAAAATTACAATAGTTTGAAGTTCGATATTGTGTTTTCTACAGAGGTTGATTTTGTGAACATGTGCCATAATATCGTGATCGGATTATGGACTATCCAGTATTTGTTTACGTTTTTCTGTCACTCGTTGTTTCGGACTTGTTGCAAGGGAGAATTGATCATCCATCAGATCTAAAAGATTATAGAGTTATTAAATTAATACCACAGTTCATATGACTTTAATGGGAACTAAGACTCGATTCTTTCAAACTGACGCTAGGCAGGTTTATAGTTGCTTTTCGAAATCTTCGATTAGACTGACGGACATTTTTATCCTAATCATAGAGTGCACGTACTGTGCTAAACTGCTTTTCTGCAGAAAATGACGAATCAAAATTCATCTACCTATATTTACCTCTGCGAAAAGTTCATTTGTGTTCAAGAACTGTTCTAGAATGTTCTAGATCGTTAAATGTCAGTTCTAGAACTGACATTTAACGATCTAGAACGTTCTAGAACAGCTCTAGAACAGATTACTAGAAATGCGTTCTTGAACTTCTTTCGCAGAGGTAATCCTCTGCATCAGCTTTAACTTTAAGCCAACCAAAAAATCACCATGTAAGATAGGGCTAAAGCATAATAACTTTACTTTTTCAGGGGAGTTAATGTTGTTGATGACCGACAGTTTACAACCTAGTGATGCTAAAACAGTTTTACTATCTTTATCCAAACCTGACAGGTAAGCCATTTTTCCATCCAATTCCTGATCAAGAAAACAATTTTTTGCTGTGTTTTTTTAAGTGATAAATGGTTTAAAATAAGTGTACTTACCCAATTATATATTTTTCCTACATATAGTAAGGTGCGTTGTGTAATTCTGTTTGATGTAAGTGAAAGAGGTTTCAATCAAATGGATTCGTAAAAAGGATAAGTAGACATTACCAAAAAAGTTTGATGGACAGTCGTGAGCCTTAAAGTGAACTTTACATGACGTCATAAAAGTGACGTTTTTATTTAACGCGTTCTTCTGTAGTTTCCCCATATAATTTTGTATTCAGCTTTTAATCACACCAATGGAAACTTTAATGATATACTGTACGCATGTGATCTCTCCTTATTACATATCTGTTGATTGATTGAAGTAGAAAATCCTGAGTTATCTGCCCTTGAATGTAAAAATAGTTGTTTTGTCCATATTTTCACTATAACATCTACACATTTTGAAATATCTTGACAAAACTTTAATAAAATGTTGGTCATTACATGACCTTGCTTTGGTGCATTTTTCAACTTGATCTGAATATCATGTCTAGAGTTATGTGCCCTTGAAATTGACAAAAACTATCGTTTTCACTTTATGTTCGCCATAAATGCCACAAATGTTGACCAATTAAAGCAAAACTTTTACAAAATTTTGATGACTATAGGATTTTGCATCAGATATTTTTGTTTAGTTGCAATTCCATGTCTAGAGTTATGTGCCCTTGAATTTGACAAAATTGCCATTTTTTACTTTATTTTCCCTCTTTCAGCCACAAATATTGACCAATTGAAACAAGATTTGGACAAAACGTTTGTGATTATTCGACCTTGCATAAGCGCAATAATTAGCTTATCAGAGTCTAACATCTATAGTTATAGGCCCTGGAATTGGACAAAATTGCATTTTCGACCATATTTTCTGTCTAATTAGCACAAATATCAATCAATTATGACAAAACGTAAACAAAATGTTGTTGATTATAAGACTTTATATATGAGATTTTATTTATCTTGATCGAACGCAAACAGTGTGAGTTATGTGCCCTTGAATTTGACAAAATTGCCGTTTTTGACTTTCTTTTGCCTCTTTAAGCCACGATTATGCATGAATTTAGCTAAAGCGTAGACAACATTTTTGGTTACTATAAGATCATGCTTCAGTGTTTTTTCTTCAGCTTAACCGAAAACTAACATCCAGAATTATGTGCCCTTGAATTTTGCAAAACTGTTTTTTCTGCCTTGATTTTACTATGACAGCCACAAATATTGACCAATTTAGAGGAAAATTCGAAGAAATGCTGGTGACTATAATATTTCATATAATTGTGCGATTTTTTTTTGGTCTGATCAGACTAAAACTTTCGGAGCTATGAGCCCTTGAGTTCATCAAATTACAGTTTTCAACTTTCTGTTGCCTCTTATATCCACAATTATAGACGAATTTAGCAAAAGTTTGGACAAAAAATCTGAATGCTATAAGATCTTGCATAAATAATTGTGACTTTAAGCTTGATCGAAACGTAACATCCTGAGTTATGTACCCTTGAATTTAACAAAATGCCCTTTTCGGCCTTGTTGTTACTATAACAGCCAAAACTATTTACTAATTAAGACAAAGCTAAAGAAAAAATATTGGTGACTGCGATCTGATTCTTTAGCTTAATTGGAACATCATTGCTAGAGTTAGGTTATGTGCCCTTGACTTTGACAAAATGGCCTTTCCGACCTTGTTGTTACCGTAACAGCCACAAATGTTTACCAATTTAGACGAAACTTAGACAAAAAGTTGGTGACTGTAAAATCTTACATAAGGTCGATTGTTAGCTTGATCGGAATCAAACATTTAGAGTTATGTGCCCTTGAATTTTACAAAGTTGCCTTTTCAGCATTTTTTGCAGTATAACAGCCACGTATAATGACTAATGAAAAGAAAACTTATACAAAATGTTGATGACTATAGGAGCTTGCATCAGTGATAATTTCATCTGAATAGCAATGTCACGTCTAGAGTAATGTGCTGCCAATTTCAACAAAATGTCCCCTCTAACAGCCACAATTATCGACCAATTAAGACAAAACTTTGACAAAATGTTGGGGACCATCTGATCTTGCATATGCGCAATTTTTAATTGATCGCAATCATAGGCCTACATCTAAAGTTATGTGCCCTTGAATGTGACAAAATTGCCTTTTTGAATTTTCTTTCACTATTACAGCTACAAATATAAACCAATTAAACAAAATGTTGCTGAATTGTTTGTGCTTGTATTATCTTTGACCAGTTTAATGTTTTGATTCATAAAGTTCAGTTAATTGAATAAATATACTGGCCAAAAGTTATATAAACTAAATTAAACATGATTATTTACCCCACCCACCTATGTTTTCTCTCTATTGTAGTCTTAATACAATAAACGATGTCGTGATTTTTTTGTTTTTCTTTTTTGTCCGGCTTTTGGCTTATATTCTGTGACAATTTAATTATTCCAAATGCAATTTCTCGAGCTCTAAGTCGAATTAGAGCTTTTTGAGCTTTGCTCATAGTACAACCTCTAAATATAAAAATTACTGAAAAATAATTATGACAGTCGACGTGTATTATTCCTGTAAATGTACATGTCAAATATTATTAAGGTATAATGATCATTTAAAAAATTATGCCCATTTATAAAATTACGGGTTAGAAATTTCGTAAATTTAAATCACCATTTTTCCTATTATTTTTAATTCTACAGCTGTCCATCAGAGTTAAATTATTAGAGCAATGTCTTAAGATCATGAAAACGTATGATGGAAACCTCTTTCACATACATCAAGCAGAACCTAAAAAATGGACATAACGCACCGTACTAATATGTAAGGAACATTTCAGAGTAAGTTCCCTTTACCCGAGAAAGAACCAAATTTCAATATATTTTCAAAAGATCATATCGCTGATTTTCAACAAAAACATCGTAACTGCAGCTTAAAACAAGCTGCAGTTACGAGGTTTTTGTTGAAAAGCGACAAAATTATATTTTTCAGTTCGACGCCGACGTGTGGTGGAACCAGCCTGAACATTAACGCCATGTTTACCGTGTCTCTGGTTCTCGGCAGCGTTGGACACTATTTGAGAAGAGCTTAGACATTAAATGTCATTTTATTATGTGCCATCTACGATACCATTTATTTTGCATTTATTTATTGTATATTTATGCTCCCCGAAGGGAGAGCATATAGTCGCCGCTTTGTCTGTCCGTCCGTCCTGTCCGTCCGTCATTCCGTCCGTCCGTCCGTCCGGAGCGATTTCTCCATAACCCTTGGGCCAAATCAAATGAAACTTACCATGTGAACTCCCTATGACATAATGCCGATGTACTTTCCCCGGTTTTTGGATTTTAGGCCTCATCATGGAAAAGGGGACTTAAGGTGAAATACAGTTTTTCTCTAATTTCTCCTAGTCTAATGGTCAGAATTTGATGAAATTTCATGTTTGAATAGCAAATCAGAAGTCCTTGACAATAAATTGCTCTCAATGGCATACATTTATTGTGACAATGCCTTATTCGGGGAGCATTGTCCGTCTCTGACGGCTCTTGTTTTTGTTATAAAATAACAGAAGTAATAGCTAGCATGTTGCAACAGTTTCTGATGATGTTTATTGTTAAGGTAGTCTACCCCTAATGAGATTTACGCTACATCGGAATCTTTCAGGTGACGTAAACATTCGGTGGCGGAAAGTGCCGATTTTTTTCTATTTTTAGCTCGACTTTTCGAAGAAAATTAGAGCTTATACTGTCACCCGGGCGTCGGCGTCGGCGTTGGCGGTTGCGTCGGCGTTGGCGTTGCAACAAAGGTTAAAGTTTTTTTTCAAACATCAATAACTTCCATACTATCAAAGGGATTCAACCCAAACTTGGAATACTTATTCACCATCACACCCTCTACCTTACTACAAGGGCCCATGACCCTGGCTCCATTATATTTGGAGTTATGCACCCTTTATACTAAGCAACTTAGAAAGTCGAGCGCGCTGTCTTCGGACAGCTCTTGTTCAAAGGTAGAATATCCGTAATGTGTTTGAATCTAAAGAAGTATCGATACTTCCTTATATTCAAACAACATCGGAATTGTTCGGGTGACGTAGTAAACATCCGGCGCTATTCAATCTTAATGTATAAGTTATGAAGAGTAAACATTACTCAATTTCTGCTGCCGGACGATTACGACATAGCCCGGAAAAGGCCGACTGACCGCGTGTTAACCCGTCACCAAACGACAAAAGTTTAGACTAGTCCAAATTCAAAAGTGATGCAGACCACAATTCTAAGTGAATAAAATTTTACATTGATTGGTTTTACAATTTTACATAGAAAACATTGTGGGAAATTAACAAATTGCTTGTTACAAGCAATTTCTTCATTTTCCAAGATGTTTTCCGAGCCATTATCTTGTGGGGAGTCAAAAGGAGTCACTGTGTAGTAATGGACTATTACGGGTATTTTACCTTAACAATTTTTCTTGCGACGTCGTAAAATGTCACTAAGGTAGATTATCCACCATTCAAAACACTTCTTTCTAGCCATATGTAATGCATTTAATTAAACACACTTGTAACCACACTTCATATAACTTGATTCACTGTGCCGGATTTCAAGATTATGGTTCAAGAAGAAAATGATTTACAAATATTATTTTACTCTATATTCATATGCAAGGGAGGTAATTTTGAACAGTTCTGTCAAATATTTCCATAAGTATGCAATAATTCAAAATTCTAAACCGTTCAAAATGCTTACGTCTGTATTTGGAATGGAAATGTAACAAAGTTTAGGAATAACTGACACTTTTCAAATTTCGCCTCTGGCCATTTAGTGCTAATGATGGGTTGTATTAAGTTATAACGATTTGTAGCTATAGTTACTTCAATTCTTTTATCGCAATTCTTTCTAATCCTATTATGTATATATTTGATACTCGATGTTTTTTAGTGTGAATGAGATTAGTAAAATAAAAAAAGAAATATGTGCAATTATAGATATAAGAATATTAGTATTACATTTAATTGAAAAACAACTGGTCTTACTTTTATTTTTAACCCATTACTACATAATGACTCTTTTTAACTCCCTACAAGATCATGGCTTTGGAAAACATTGTGGAAAATGAAGAAATTGCTTGTGACAAGCAATTTCTTCATTTTCCACAATGTTTTCAACCCCAATAGACCCAAAATCTTTAAATTTCACTCACTTTAAATTGTCGTCTGCATCATCTTTGAATTTGGACCAGTCTAAAATTTTGTTGTTTGGTAATGGGTTAACCCATTTCCACATAATGACGCTATATGATGTCCTACATGGTAAGGCTTTGGAAAACCTTGTGGAAAATGAATCAATGGCTTGTGAGAAGTACTTTCTTCATTTTTCACAATATTTTCTACCCAGAAAGACCAAAAAAATGTAAAATGGCATTCAAATGAATTTGTCGTCTGTAACATCTTTGAATTTCGAACAGTATAAAATTCTTACGTCTGGTAATGGTTTAAACGGGGAGGTTATAACAGTGTCTTTGAAATTGTTCTGAAATACCAACAACTGCTTGTTTTATAGTATGTAGCGTTGACTGACAATAGGCCCTTTCACTCAATGTTTTACAGTGCCATTCTCCGTCCGGTAGCCCTTTAACCCTTTCCCAAACGACAAAATGTTAAGGTGATCCACCTCACTAAATGCAACATACCCCCCGGTATGACAAAAAGGAAGTTATTAAAGATAGAATTTGTGTAAAATATGGCATAGAAAATATTAAGACAAAAGAAGAAACTGCTGGTTATCAGCAGTTTCTTCTTTTGAATCAATGTTTTCCTAAGCCTTTTCTATTAGGGACGTCAAAAGCAGGTCTTGTTTGGGAAAGGGTTAAAGCATGGACGAGCTTGGCCGAGTTACCGCCCCTCACACTGCATCGTGTATTAGGAAACATGGGTAAGTATCAGGGGCAATAATCAGTTTAAATTCACGCATGGATTAAAAGACTTGCGTAGGGAAAGGTTTCGGTAAAAAAACAAATCTTACAAAGGTCTATTAGGGGCTAAAGTATTTAAATAAATTTCAGTTAGTTCGACGAAAACTTTCCATTGTCCAACAATGAAATCTATATTTGTCTCACCGATACAAATGCCACGAGTGGAATCACGTGACACAACAATTGTCAATCAGAAAACCTTGCATTATACTGGTAATACTGGACCGATTTATTCAAAGCACTGAAAGTGCTGATGGTCAGGAGCGTATGATTTGGCCACACCCAATGAGACACAAATTTAGGTTATTGTTAGCTACTGACTCTCAAACATATCCTTTTCATTCAATACTACAAGTTTTATAAGTCAGATTGTTTATAGAAATGAAACATGCATGTAATACATAAATTATATCTCAAGTTTTAATTTTCTGCTTGATTGCAAAGATATATCGGGTAGATTTGAAAAAAAAATTAAAATATCAACCTATTCCCGCTATGTGATGATTTTTGGTGCCTTTTAAGGTAAGGGTTTTGCAAAACATTGTGAAAATGAAGAAATTGCTTGTGATAATCATTTTTTTCATTTTCCACAATGTTTTCCGCATTGAAAGATACAAAAGTGTAAATTGCCATTCACTTGAAATTGTAGTTTGCAGTATCTTTGAATTTAGACAAGTCTTAAACTTTGCCGTTTGATAATCGGTCAAATGACTGACTCTCACTTTAAATCCAAGCAAAAGGTCTTGATAAACGGCAGTCAAGTTATGGGACCCAAGTTCTATCGTTTACGCGATGCAGCATTTACCCATACGACAAAAACTAAAAAAGACCCAAATTGAAAGCTGCTGCAGACAACGAAAAAGATCTGAATAAAGATATGTTTTATGTACTTAGTACAATATAGCTTTGAAAATATTGCAACAAAAAAGAGAAAGCCCTGATTATCAGCATTTGAATGCCACATTTCCCTCATTGAATCGAAGCATTAAAGTATTGATAAATGATACATATCAAATAAAAAGTCAATGGGTACAAGTCAGAATCTAACTTAGAGACACAAGTTAGATGATGAACGTGATACAACATAAACCCTTTACCAAACAAGACATGGTGATAGGTTTTTGACGTCCCTTATAGAAATGGCTTGGGAAAACATTGAGGCAAAAGAAGAAAATGCTGATGATCAGCTTTTTCTTTTTTATCTCAATATTTTCTGTGCTATATCATACACATATCATATCTTTATTATCTTTATCAAGTACTACTGTGTCGTCTCCAATTTAGACCATACTATTTTTTTCATTTGGAAAGGGTTAATAAAATTTTCTGGTTCACATAGATCTACATTAAACAGAGCATAACCTGGGTTACCCTACAAAATTAATGTGAAAAAAAAATCATGTAAATTAACACCTAGAAGAGCGAGAGTAATAAGTAATAAACAGTTTAGGTAATAAAAGTAACTGGAGCAAAAAAAAATGAAGTAAACAAATAATGGGGGTGTCACCCTATGGGTAAAGATGTCGACAAGCGTCTTTTAAAAAATAAGAACGCACTGTGAATCAAGATCAGGCTGTATGCACGGAGTCAGATTATAACCCACGCTGTTTATATACTCCCCGTCATAAGAAAGGAGTCACTTGTCTAATGCAAATGATCGGCCCATTTAGGATAATTTATAAATGTACCGATATAAATACAAAACATTGGTGCATTGCAAGTAAAAATGATCTCGTGAAAGTATCGAAAGCAGTCGAAGTACCCTATTAGCTTTGGTAGCTTGGCGGTAGTTCCAGGAAATCCGTAACTAATACGGTAAACACTACAGAAATTCGCGGCCAAATATAGGACTAGAAAAGATGCAAAAATGAAAAGGGATATGTGTTTATGATGCTGTTTTTATTCGAAATGCTTGGTAACTAATAAGCGATTTTCACTAAACCAAAGACCCTTGAAAAATGGCGGTTTCCGGTTTAAGCCCAACCAACCTCCAAATTCCTCACAAATGCTCTATTCATTGAAATTTTGTTTCTGTTTGGTCTTAAGCAAACTCTAAATTAAGAAAATGTTTTGCTTCTCTTTACTCTCCAACCACTTCCGGTTATTATCAAACATTTAGTTTTCAGAAATGCTATACTGGTAGTGCTAAATTTTCGCTATCGCTATCATTTCAACGGAACATTTGTCTGTAAAATTGAAATGGGTCTTTTGTTTGTGTTTCAACAGCGTCAACTTATGCAGAAAATGACAGCTTTAAACGAACAAAATTGATCTTGGTACCCTAAAATACTGTTTTGAACCCACATGACAACTAAACATCTTTCCGGTTACGTTGAAAGCATTTAACCATTGAGATCTAAAAAGGAATTATTGGGAATGTGTATGAATGTGTAAAAACAAAAAGACATAAAGATTTGTGAAAATTGGGTCTATTTGAAAAGTGGCTACTTTTTTTATGACGGTGAGTATATTTAGATTTATAACATTTAGCAGTATTATATATATTCTCATCGGAGTACGCTTATTGTTTCTCGTATTTAGTTATATCGTAGCTCTTCAACAAAAATCTCGTAATTGCGGCTTAAAACAAGCTACAGTTACGAGGTTTTTGATGAAAAGTTTTGATATGGTGGTACCAAATGTACCCATGTCTATTTTACCAGATCCCAACGCATGCGTATTTTAGAGAAAAAGAGTTTTTTCACGGCAAATTAACACTTTCCCAAATATCAAATAGTTGGACTGGTCCAATTTGACAGCCACTGAAGATGACAGACTGGGTGTTAACAGAGATAGCAATTTTTGTAGCACAGGAAAAATTAAAGCAAAAGGAGAACATGATAAATATTAAGAAATCATGCTGGTTATCAGTGTGGTCGTCTTTTGCCCCAATGTTTTCTCGAGCTCTTTTCTGTTTTGTGCGTCATAAGGCGTCATTGGTTGGGAGACATGAACTTGTCTCTATTTATATCACATCAATTGTCTCGCCTGCAACTCCATTTGATTTGCACTAGACACTGAAATTGTTGATTCTTAGCCTACCTTTTTTTCCCGCCTGGAAAAGGGTAAATATTCTCACATCGTCAGTGTGACCAAGCAACTTTGAGTTATTTAAGCGTGGCCTGGTAAGGTTTCATTTTGTCGGTATTATTGCAAAACCTCGTAACTACAGCTTTATTAAAGGGGAACCTTCTAGGCTGTCGAAAATGCAAACGGCACAAAAATTACAAACCAGAAATAACGTATGAAAATTACCAACCTGAAGGGGACCAGTGAAAGCAGGCATCGAGCTCTTTTATGTGTTAAAATCCAAGTCAATGAATAACGTGCGGATCCGTTTTTATTGTCCTTGGTTTTGTTTTGTAACGGTTACATATGCCCAACCTTCAAAAGGCAATTATGTCAGAGGTACGTCATCTGTGCTTAGCGAGATTCAACACACTGTACAACCGGCTGCATCGAGAGTCAGCGAAGACAGATTCGGCATCTGATGTCAGGTGCATGGTAGGTCAAATTAATTTACTTTTATAAATAATCGAAAGGATCTATGGTATTCTATAGTTGATAAATACGGGTATAAATGGTCAGTGCTTTCTACAAAATAATCCTCATCGCGTATCCCTCGCAAATAAGGTCACAGTCATTAATAATTCCGGAGATTTCCTACAAACAGTTACGAAAGTTGACTTCGTGCTCGAATATTTCGCATATCTCTCAATATGTGCCAGTAGAACTTGTACACGAATAAAGTAATTCAACGATATATTTTCCTTGAAGCCGTATTTCCAAACAATCGCTGACTCTCGTCTGTCTTCGACGCAGCCTGTTGTATGGTGTGTTAATACCGCGGGGTGTGTCTCGCTGACCTTGACCTTGTCTCGTTTTGAAGTAATAATAGAATCTGCAAACACGCTTGAAAAGGACTGATCTATAGCAAAGGAATGATAGTTATTCGCCGTAATTGAGGTTTTTATACATTGCAAATTGTTTTTTCATGTACAAATATGAGTTTCCGAATAGTTCGGAAGCATAAAAATCTAGCATGGTCTCCTTTAACCCTTTCCCAAACAAGACCTGTTTTGACGTCCCTGATAGAAAAGCTTGGGAAAATATTGAGACAAAAGAAGAAACTGCTGATAACCAGCAGTTTCTCCTTTTGCCTCAATATTTTCTGTGCTAAGTTATACACAAATCCTATCTTAATTTAAATTAGCATCCATTGTGTTGTCTGTAGAAGCTTTAAAATTAGAATACCCCAAACTTTTGTAGTTTGGGAAAGGGTTAAAGGGATCCATAGGGCCTACTATAATGTCGAACCTACGAACACGTAAAAATATCGTATGGATAGGTCAACTTGTATGGAAACATCATCTCTGTCCAACGAAAATTCGCATCGAATTCATTTGGTCCGTGTAAATCAAGCTGGTCTTCTTTTTTACTCATCCGTATTTTTCCTTTCTTGTAACATGCATGGGAAAGAAACGAAAAAAGAAGATCTAGATGAATTGATTCGAGCGCTGAAATTACTTTACTTTTGCCTTTGATACGTAATTTGATTCACCACACACATGAAATATGCAAACTCAAACTCCAACTTCTCCCATGTTGTTCTGGTGTCTGAAATGTCCAGAATGGGTCCCTTTAACATTTCGCCTATATGAACGTAATATTATATATATTTTATGCTAAATGCCATGTTTTAGAAATAGAATAAGTATTGGACAGAAGAAAATATTTATAGACGATTTAATAAAGATATGAGCGGGAGAATGGAAAGGGGGTCTTGTAACGTTTTAGACAACTGAATATCCATATCAGCAATTTTTAGGATGTAGCGGATGTTTTAATAGCACATGATCAAAGGGTTATAAACGACCAAGCAAAGTTTTGTTTTGTTGTCAATAACATTTTATTATCAGATGCTGTCTAAAAGGTCTATCACATCCAGAAAATTCATGACATTTTTACACCTTTTCTGCTTCAAACTAAATTCCAATGGGTCAGGTTATCTAAGATCTAGATGTAATATTTTTTTGCGCTTTTCAGATATTATTGCCTTACAGGGACCCGTACTAAATGGTCGAACATAGGCTGACTTTGATTGGCATATAGCTGGCGCCATCGTTAGGAACCAGCGCTGTTCTAACTATCAGATTCACTCCCCGTTTTGTGTCAGCCAATCAAAATCTGTGTTTACTTGACACAGATTGGTCCGCTGTTAACTGAGGAGTTCCAAATGACGTAATGGCTCCGATGGTCCGACCACACTTCTTCCGTTGGTTGGACTATAGCTGCGATAATGAAGTCAAATAGCTCGTACTATTGGTCTTCGATTGGAGCGATAGTGTACAATGGCGCGAGCCACAATGTCAATCGAAGTCTGCCATGGAAATATATAGGCCAAAAATATTGTATGATTGAATTCGCCAATCTGTAACGGTAGATTTTTCTCTTGATTTCCACGAAAGTTGGAAGAAATTTCCTTTAAATGCCTCATAATTACTTTTTTTATCTTTTTTGTCTGCAACAGCTTTCAAATCCGACCGGTACAAGTTTTTTGCCATACGGGTAAGCGCTAAGAAAGAGAGCTTAGATACACATTCATACTTTGATGTTTGGAAAAAAGAGAAAGATTAATGCCTTTTTCCACAGATGAATAATTCAAATTTGTAAATGCAATTCAATATTAGTTTGATACAAAAAAAGGAAGGTGTAGCAGTGAAAAGTCCCTGAAAACAGAAAATGATATAGCATATAATAAACGCCGATGGTATACAATGTTGGTCACTACCAATCTCTTTTTAACCCTATATTTTTGTCTAAACAAATGCAACATTCGATCGGTAGAATAAGCATTTGCCCCTACCTACAACGCTTTGGAAAATACTAAGAGAAAAGTAGAAGGCATTAGCAGTATATTTTCATAAAAAGTTTTCAACGTTAACATACAAAACTTTCCTGCTGTATGTTACTATTCATTGGTCTTCTTAGTCCGTGAGCCAGACCCCGAAATTTTGACTTTCGGTACCATCTGAGGTGAAAAATGCTATCATGCATTTTTGAGTACCTAAACTATCCTAGTGTTGGAAAATATGTGATAGCATTCTGAAAGCGGTAGCTTTCTATGAAAATTTACCTTTTTTTCAAACCTACCCTTTATTCACTGAATTCAAAACTTGGTAACCAATAAAATCGTCATGACTTTCAAAAAAATACAGAAAATTAAATATGGTAAGATATCTTTATCATATGGCTATATATCATAGTGTAGGATATTATCTATTGAATAAAACCATTTTGAGGCCGTTTTTATGGGAAAATGTATTTTTCATTGCATTAAAATGAATGCTTATCAATTGATAAAAGAAAATCAAATTAATTTTGCTTTTTAATGCCATATTTTCTATCTAAAACTTTCTTGATTGACATTTTTCTAACAATTATAGTAATTGGATGACACATGTGTTATAGAGAATTATTTTGATAATTTAATTTTGCGCTTTATCATTCTTGGTGATGGCATAAAGCGAAAACTTGTGAATTACCCCACCCACCACTTAATGCATGATTTTGGTCAATTTCTCAAATTTTCAAAATATTCCTTCTTTTAAAGACTCTGAAAATCTTAGAATCCTACTCTGCTGATGATATGCAACATTCATTTCACAACAAGAGCTATCCTGGAGACATACGAGACACTTTAACCCTTATCATTACCCTTAACCCTTACTGTAGTCCGTGAGCCAGACACGGAAATTTTGACTTTCGGTACCAATTCTGAAATGAAAAACGCTATCATGCATTTTGAGTTCCTTATCTATCCTAGTGTTGGAAAATGTGTGATAGCAATCTGAAAGCGGTAACTTTCTATGAAAATTTACCCTTTTTCCAACCTACTCCCTTTTCATATAATTCAAAACTTGGCTACCAATAAAATCAACTCGGCTTTTAAAATGAAGAAGAAAACAAAATATATGCTGAGGCATCATCCTTATCATATGGAAACAAATCATACTGTAGAATAGTCAGCATTGGATAAAACCATTTTGGAACTGGTCTTTCATAAATATCGTGCGTTTTGCTTAAGAGTTTATTGGGGTTTTACGCCGTTTTCAACTACCAGGGTCATATCGCGGCGGCTGGAGCACCTAACCGTGGGTTCCTGGTATTTCTCGCACCAGTACAACCACAATATCCAAACCGAGCCTCCAGCTGCTCTCTCACATAGATGATTCAAACCCATTGGTGAGAGACAAATGACTTTTGTCAAATGTCAGAATGGATACTGGCCGAGCCGGGGTTCGAACTCGAGACCCCTGGATTGACAGACTCCGACGTAACCGACTGAGCTATCCGGGCTCGGCGCGTTTTGCTTAAGAAGAAGCGCTCATCAAATGTTATGATACATTCCAACAACTTTTACTTTTTTACTTTAACCTATAACTGCTTTACATGATCTTAATCTAGAAATATAGTTATATGTTGATATATCGACAGAGGATTATTTTAGTAAAACTACAGGTATTCTGTCTTTCATCTTTATTGGTGAAGGTATTAAGCAAAATGCAACTTACCCCACCCACCACTGAAAGCATGGGAATGATCTCAGAATTCAACTTTTTATGATATTCCTTATTTCAAAGACCCAGACAATTTAAATTTTCACTCTTGTTATGATATGCAACATCTTTTTCACAATTAGAATTTACATGAAGACAGAGGGGCATTTAACCCTTAGTGTTACCCTTAATTCTTAAATTGTTAAAAACGTAAGGTCATTCAACATGCATAGGTTACCATTTAATTCAGTTTGAGTAAAATGAAGTATTACTTTGCAAAAATCATATGGACTTATCCGAAACTGATAAGTATGAATAGATAAAGTTGACTTGTAACATATATTGATTGATGACATTATTCAAAACTACGTGACATAACTTTAATGTTGTTGTTACTAATTATGCTACCCGTAGGGTGAGCATAAAGCCGGTGGTTCTTCTGTCCGACACAACGATTCTTCCATTATAACTTGGCAAAAGTTGGACAACGTTTCCTATATGAATAACTGCGATATTTCGCCGATCTTTTTGGCTTCATGATGTAAACGTGTGACTTCTTGGTACTATGTATTTTTAGCAAAATGCATTTGTTCGTTTTGGAAGACATCTTTTCATCAAAATGATAGGCTTCAAAAGCAAATTTAGTTTAACAGAATTTTCAATTCAGCAGCTTTGGCGAAAAACAGATCAGACGCCAGCTTATACATGTATCCAATGTATTATAAAAAAAAGAAGTCAAACCTGAAACCTACTACATAACCATTTCACCCTTCAGATATTATATAAAATTTAGAAAACCTAATCTGATTAAAGTTTAGATCATTATGGAATAATAACAACATTGGACAAGTCGAGCATGCATACAATGGAAAATGAATTGCACCATGGATGCAAAATGTCTTACTCACCAATAAAGCTTGTTTCTCATAATTGTTATCATTTTTAAATGTGGGTAGTACAAACGGGCTTGGGCTTAAATAAGAATTCATAAATCAACTAAGCGAAACAAACGGTCAATTCTTATTGGTTGACCAGATAATATGACATTCCTTGTATATAATTGTTTGCATGTTCGACTGCTAAGCATGTAATACACATTGGATTAAAATGATTCGTCCTTAGACTTTTAACAGATGATCCTGATTAAATCAATCATGGAAGTAAAGCTCATGGCTAGATTCAGTTCTTTGGCCAAGTTATCATATATGCAGTAGATCAGCAAAACAATGGAGTTTATTCTGTTAAAGAATTTATATTCAAATTGTCAATAAGATATACACGGACAATCTATATTTCATATCTTTGAATAAACTGTGCAACTTTCTCTGTCCAAGGGTTAGAAGCAAATAATACAAACGGTCAGGTTTTTCATCTATCAATCGCTGTGTACCATTTACAAATCTAGCATCTATAGGATAATCATGTGTGGATTCAGACTTTTTCCGGAGTATAGATCTGACTGAATTGGCACGTGAAAAGTTTATAAAAAATAATTTGGGTAAACCTACGTTTAAAAAATCGAGAGAGGACCTCAGCATGATTATTTATGTATTCAATGGCCTTGGCGCGAAAGGGTTCCATTTGCATAGACAGAATACCGTTTCAGGCAAGTATTTTCAAGACTCTTCTTCCAGAAGCAGTTCAAGACGGAACTGCGGAACATCGAAAAGCTGAAGGAAAAGTCTGTACAAGCATAGGCCTATAGGTAATGGAGAATTAGAGGTATCTATTGTCGAATCTACCAACAATGAATACACTAGCAGCTGAACGTTGTACCGTATTTTTCAAGTTCTGAACAAAATAAAAACTATCTGGAAAAGCAGTCTTAGAAAGAAGTTTGAATTTATCAATTTTGATATGCAAAGGCAACGAAGATAGCCAGGGAACAAAATAATGTTTCTCCAGTATTCTCTTTAAACTAGGTGTATTTCCTACTATCTGCAATGCTTCGTCATTCTTGGTTAAAAAAATGCCAAGATGCAGGATTGTGGATCATTTGTATAGAGTCAGCAATAGGTGCAGAAGGTTCTTATAATGTAGTGTTTGGTGGAAAACTTGACAACCGATTTCACAAATACACATTTATAGGTCTTTATATGTTTGCGAGGTCAAATTTGATATGGTTAGAACTTAGTGATCATACAAAGCACAAGTAAAATACACATGCAGGAGTCAAGTATCCTAGAAGAATAAAGAAAATTTGCACCTTACGTACCACTGGGTAGTTTTGACATTCTGGTTGAGCACCGTTTGTCTTATGTAATACTGTTACATCACTGAATTAGAGCAATGTTCCTTTCAAAACCGAATAATACACCATTCGATTGCATTCCTATTAAACATAGGGGTAACTGTAAATAAGAAACTTAGTGGTGCTACTACAAATACACTCTAATTGTATTAGCTGTTGAAATGTATAAAACGACGACAGAATACAGGAAATCACTCTTAATCATACAAGACTCACAAAGATATTAATAAATCTGAAAGGAAAAAGAAATTGTGAATACATTAAAAACTTTACTATGGCATTGATATGTTTTTTGGGTTTTTTTAACAGATGAAAACAATATGTGTTGGATATTTCTGCAGCTGTAGAATTTCCTAAAGCTACAAGTATATGTCCTGATCAGCAAAAGTAATATTGAAATTATTGAATAAGAAGCTTTTCAATCTGAAAGACTTCAAATGATCCACGTGCAGAAATTTCTTGATCACATGAAATCCAGTAGAACATTCCTTGATCAGTGACAATGGCAGGTTGTAACGTGATGACACAATCAACAAATCTAAGAGTGGAAGAAATACTAACACAAAACACACATGGTTCAACACAAGGCGCATTGATAGCAAAACAAACAAAACCTGTCATTGCTCGTCACTACAGATAACATGGTGAACTAGCTGATAGAATTGCTGACTATTGTACTGCTAATTGGTAGATTGATTACTTGGAACACTCCATACATTATAATGAACATGTTAATCGAAGTGAGCAGACTGGACATCAGTTGAAAAGTATCAAAATTTGTTGAACAATAATGTAAATTACTAGAGGATTTCCCTATTCTTGTCCGATAAATATAAAAATACCCATATATAGTCAAGCTTAACGTAATAGTTATCTTTGTATTTGCCAAAGAAGTATATTTATATAGATTCGTCATAATGAGATGAATTGATTTGTACAGCGCAAACTGGAGCGATCCGAAGGCGCTTACTACACGCGTCAGAGGATGAGCAAGTGCCGGAAACTTTAGTTATCGGTTCGAATGACACATATGTCTTTGTAATGTCTCAATGAAATAGCTACTACTTGTCTTTACCAAAGGAGTGGACAAAGATCAAGAGTATATTAATTGAAATAGATAGAAATAGTGTGACTTCAATGTTATTAACAAAAAAATAAAGCACTAGTTGGGATACATAACTCCACTCGATTTGACACAGTAAATAAATGTTCTAATACTGTGCTAATAACAGAAAGCAGGGTGGCGTGTGGCTATTTCACATGACCTTTTGGAAACGTACACACATAAAAAGCGCTCGCTTCAAAGTAGTTTGCTCTACGTTTAGGCTTACACTCAACGGATTTTGAAGAGATAAATTTCACCATAAGCGCCTTTGATAGCCCTATCGTCTGTTTTATCTCACTTTACAACAAACACCATGTCTTCTTCAAGCATTCAAACCCAAGCATTTTCCGAGCCCAAAAAAGCAGGAAACGCGCACATCTCTTAAAGCCAATGCATCAAAACTTTGATGGGGTATGATAACACCTTTCATGGGCTTGACAGGAAGTAAGACCTTTCATAGGATCTCGTGGAAAGACTAAATGCGTTAACATGTCAGATTCATTCATCATTAAGTGATACAAATAAAGTTGGTTGCCTTATGTACAGTGAACTGCATGTACATGTCGTACATGTAGAAAACATTAAATTGACATTCTGCTCAGACTGTTCGAGGAAACACTGTCCATGAGATAACTGCCATGCTGATATTAAGAGGAAATTGTTTATAGCAAGTACCCAGTGTAGCTGGTAGAGGTTGGAAAAGACAGCTGACCTTTCCACATATATATGAAATAATTTTGACTTTATCTTACCCCTCCCACTCTGTTCTATCCTATTTATGAACATATTTTTTTTTTAAAAAGTTAGAAAATATGTCTGCAGTAGGAATTATAAATATGTAGCATAAATAATGACAAAGAACAGTATCTCGCTTTGAAAATTAAAAAAAAGCCTGTCCATTTGATGCAAATGAATTGGCATTTTGTGCCGCAGAATAAACACAAAGTCTACAAATCACGTGCCGGTATCACCTTAATGTTGCAATTTCAAGTATTTGGGTATCAGAGTGGCAAAACTTCGAAGTTCCTTACCAATAAGTAAAATCATATCTTCATTTTCACACTATGTAATAAGCGAAGATAACATGGGGATATAGTGGATGGGGTAAGATAATTGTGCTAATTCTATCAATTTGTATGATAAAAACGTGGAAACTGCTGTCCCAAGAAAATATTTGAAACAACTGAGCATAAAGAGCAAGACTTTCTTCAATATGGGTTCAGTGTTGTTATCAAAGTTGAAAATATACATATATTTATGTATAATTTTCTAATAAAACAGGCGCACCTAAAGCTATCTACTCAGATTGTCATGAAATATTTATTTGAAAGTTAAATTTATTTTTTGTTTTGTAAATGATACTACAATGACTAACTTGTGAGAATTATCATAAAAAGAAACATTGTAGCATGTATAAGATAACAGAACGTGTTCTAATGTCAACCAAATTTCGAGATTGAATTGTTCATAGTTTCATTGTGTAAAGGGTACATATACTAAAAGGGTAAAAAAATATAGAAAGCTACCGATTTCAGAATGCTATCACATATTTTCTTTAAGTGGAAATGTCAGGCTACTCAAAAACACCCATGAACCTTTTTCACCTCGGATGGTACCAACCGACCCTCTGGCTCACGGACTATCTGCAGCTCTTTTTTTATTTGAACAGGTTAAAATACAGTCGACACTCGTTGTGTCGAAGCTGGAGGGGCCGTCAAAATATCTCGACATATCCGGAGTTCGACTCATCCGATTTTGTTCGGCTTCGACAAAGTTGATATTTGACCGTTTTTGAATATAATCAAGTACGATTATTATTGAAATATAGTAGGACAAGGAAAGAAATTGCTCGTTTCAAGCAATTTCTATCCTTTCCCTACTATATTTCAATAGCTATATTGAGTTCAAAATTACTTTGTTTGAAAAAATATGTCCATTGATGAGTACAGGGCCAGATTTGAACTTCTACTAAAGCGAAAATTCGACTTATCCGATGTCGACATAACGAGTGTCGACTGTATATACTGAGCAAAAAAAGTTTAGCACGTTTTTAAACACATTATTTTTTCAGTTTATGATAATTAGATGAACATTGCTTTGTGGTGTTCAGTTGTCCCGATCAACAACCATTACGCATACAGTCTTTGTGTAGAGTGAGCATTCAGTGTATTGGACAAAGTCCAGATTAGCAAAAGTCATGTGCGGCACGTGTGCAGTGACATCGATAATGTCTAGCTTGTCCAAAAACACACGATTACACAGATCTGTTAGCAGAATCAATTTAACTGTTACAAGTTCTTTGAAAATGATTATGGGAAGGCGAGAAATGATGACGTAAGTTCGACGTCAGAGAGCTCTTTGCATACTCCAAGCAGGTATGTCTGTTAGAGATGTCGCGTTGCATTTCGATTGGCTCGAATTGACAATTACGCGCCTACGGCACTTGATTTATGCACCTTTAGCGACCAACGACCGACCTAAATCTTGCAGACCGTGTAAAACGACGTTCAAGGAGGATCGTTTCACATCGACGTCATGACGACGTTTCGGATTCCTGTCTAGTAAGAATTTAGTGCTACTCCTCCAGGACGTCACAGGGTATACCGTTAGTGACTAGACTGTCCGGAACAGGCTCCGCACAACTTGCATCAGGGTCCTCCGATCTTACGCCAATGACGTTAAGCATCGACAGGCAAGGAGTCAGTGGGTATGGACACATCGATATGGATTCAGGAGACATTGGACAAATGTCCGGACGAATATCATTTTACGTGTCATTAACTGACGGCAGATTTTGTGGTTGGAGACGATGCGTAAGGCTGGATACCAATAACGTCATCATTGAGACTGTTACGTCGAGTGCAGCGTCATTTTTTGGCAGGAATGGATGAAAACAGTTAAACAAACCTCATTTCAGTTAATAGTAACCAAACGGTGCAAGGGTACTGCAATGAAATTATCCAACCTGTCACTGGACCGTCTCACAACGACACAACGTTGTGATATTTCAATAAGATAGTCACCGCCCACTTACTCCAAGGAATATACAGAATGATCTACGCCTGAACTGCTTAATTACCAACAAAAGAACACATAAAGAACATTGTTGGACGTCAGGCTAGAGAAAGTTATGACGTCTGTAACGTCAATGGCATTGAGCGTCATCTGCAGTATGACTGGGCAAAATTCCTTTCTGTGTGGTCAGGAAGCTTGTCTGCTACATGGCAAGACATTGAATGGCGGTCCTAGCTGCTTATGCTGGACATTCGCTTCATTGAAATTTGCTTGACTTTCTATATCTGACCCCTGTGCACTTTAACGTAAGATACCTTATTAACGCTTAAGAATTTTGAAACAAAATTTCCTGGAAGCGCCAGAAAATTGAATTTTCAAACACATTAGTGTTTTCATTTTAAGGATTCTGGAATAGTTTTTGACTTGGAAACAACATTTGCCGAGTGTGCTAAACTTTTTGTGCGTAGTATATAATTATAATACATGTAGTATATGTCGTAAAGCGTTAAATCAGCAAAGCAAAGCATTTCCAAATTATTTGCTAATGTTGCTGGTAATATAAGTCACGTTCGGTTAGGGGGTAAGTATTTTTTAAACTATTTTTTTATGTATCACAATGTCTTCTGTCGATCCGTAGATATGTTCATTGCTTTCAATGTAAGTCTGCACTTTCGCTGTTATCAAATTCAGTGTGTCAGGAAACTTACCCTGACTTTTTTTATAAATATATTTTGTGCAGGAAATTTTACTTTACAACATATGTACAAATAAAAAAAATCACTGGGTGTATAAAAAGTAACCCCCGAGTCCAAACTTACCTTAAGGTTTACAGACCCTGAAAAAAAATCACCACTTTCTAGCCATACGAAATGCATCAAACTACACACACTTGTAAATAGACTTCACATAAGTTGATTCACCATGCTGGATTTCAAGATTATGCTTCAAGAAGAAAATAATTTACAAATATAATTTTACTCTATATTCATATGCAAGGGAGGTAATTTTGAACATTTTGTCAAATATTTCCATTAGTATGCATTAATTCAAAATTTTTAACCGTAAAAAATGCTTATGTTTGTATTTGGAGTGGAAATGTTGCACAGTTTAGGAATTATTTGCACTTTTCGAATTTCGCTTCTGGCTTTTTGGTGCTTTTGAGGGGTTGGATACCGTAATGGTTGATATACTTGATAAGAGGACGATAGGCTAACTTATATTGTCATTTTTTCAGACTTAACCACAAAATTATGCGATTGGTTACGTGACAGAATAATCTGCATACATAGAAGCGTATAAGCATGACCCTTCCACACGCAAGACTTGGTTTGGACGTCCCTCATAGAACTGGATCGGTGAAATATTTAGACTAAAGAAGAAAATGCTGATAAAATGCTGATTTTGCTATGCCTCAATATTGCATCTGCTATGCTGTATACAAATCATCTCTTAAGCTTCCAACTTCGACTGGTCTAAAATCTCGATGTCTTGAAAATAGGAATAATGGGGAACGATTTTATCCAGTAAAACATGCCGCAATTTCGGACAAACGATGGTATTTCTTAGGTGTTTTATATGATATTGTTTTTGTGTTTATTTACTAGGAAAATAAGTTAAACTTAATTTTGAAATGAAATAAAGCTGGGTGTGGGGACAAAAGGCCAAATGAATATGTTTACTTGCAAGAGGACAATGTGAGTGAATGCTTACCTCGAATAGCTTATAAAAGTAAAGAAGAACAAAAAGATATAGAATGTTATATTTAATACGCCACCGGAGGCGGTCGTATATATGGATTGGCGTCATCTTCTCCGTCCGTCCGTTCATCCGTTCTTCCGTCCATCCGCCCGTCCGTCCGTATGTGCGTCCACTTTTCTTGTGAGCACAACTCCTCCCAAGTTTCTGACTGGATCTTTTCGAAACTTAGTAAATGTTATCACCTTAGTGCATGAAGTAAGGTTTTTATATTTCATTGACCTTTGCTTGAGTTATGCCCCTTAAAACTGAAGTAGCTGGGGCTTATTGAAATTGAAGCCTTGTGAACACAACTCCTTCTATGTTTCTGGCTGGATCTTAATGAAACTTGATGGATGGTATCACCTTAATTGGTAGATGTGCATGAAGTAAGGATTTTATGGTTCGTTGATTTTTGCCTGGGTAATACCCCCTTAAAACTTAGTCTCTGGGGCTTATTGAAATTGCAGCCGTGTGAACACAAAGTTCTCCTACTACGTTTCTGGCTGGATCTTAATGAAACTTGATGAATGTTATCTCCTTAATTGGTAGATGTGCATGAAGTAAGGATTTTATTGTTCATTGATTTTTGCAAGAGTTATGCCCATTGACACTTATGGCTTAATTCATGAACATTTACTTGACTCAAACTTCAGTCAAACTCAACAAAGGACGCCTGAAGTTACTGATTACGCCGTTAGCACGGGATCCCCGGACCAGAAAGACTCAGTAACAAAGTAGTATTCACAGTCAAAATCTTTCTTTTCTTTATAGAGGAAATGTTTCTTAACCCTTTTCTTAATTTGTTATAATCTTTTACAACCCTTCATACTCGTTTCGTCGAAACATCGCTTGGTTCAAGTGATTTTTATAGATAAACTATTTTTTTTAGGAATTGTTGTTCATGTCATCATAGATAAATTCGTTGGGCAAAATACGAAATTTTAATCCTCTGACCAATGCCTCTGAAAACTTCAATTGAAAAGAATTATTATGCGGTTTTAAAATACGCGTCTTTTCTTATAATGTTTTCACAAAATAGCCGAATATCACAACTCCACTGATAACGTTAGAATCATTCAATTGAATGTTGATAGCTGTTACAGATGACAAGATATTTGATGCATAAAAAGGAAATGATTGGGTTATAGATCTAGCATAGAAAATATCGATGAAAAGGAGAAACTTCTGATCATCAACAATTTCCTTTTTTCCCTTTAAGTTTTCCGATATCATATTTGTCTTATTCATAATGTTAGTTGCCGCACATTTGAAATAGGATTTGTCTAAAATTAAGCAATTAGAATGAAAATTAAAAAGGTGTCAAAAGAAGAAGCGTTTTGGGCATTTTCAAAAATTGTAAATTTTACTTTCATATCACAAAAACTTGATTTAATGGAAGAATATGTTTCAAAAACATGATTTCCAGCAAATTTTCTTTCAAAAATCCGTAAAATGTAGAAGAAAATAAGCATGAGTTTAGCTCAAGGTCCGACCTTCTTGCCTCGAGAAATCCTAACTTAGTTAAGTCGCTTCGAACCCTCCTTATGTTTTTGAATACCAACCTGTCCTCAAGAGCGAACTCTCATGAAAACATCGTGCTGGCTGCACGATAAAATGTAAGAAACTCGTGCAATTCTATTTGAGGTTACTTCAAAAAAGTAAGAGTAAGCTTCATGAATTAAGCCATTTGTGCTCCTTGCTGGTGTCCGACGGTGACACTTCGTATGGGACGAATGAACAACAAAATCCGATGTGGATCGAATATTGGGCATTTATTATGCTTTCAAATTTTCGAAGCATAGTTTATAGATAAACATTTGTCATGTATGATTAAAGCAATAATAAATGCCAATGTATGGTTAAACAAACAACATAGTTAACTTCCTACTAAAATTCGCTCCCATATCTGGGCAACAAATACCGCCCCGCCGTAATCCGTCTGCAATTGCGGCATAAATTTCGTCGAGTACGCAATTATCCGCACAAACAAAAGGAACACGGAGATTATATACAGAAAGGTATGCGAGTTATTTTAAAGCAGAAACCATGATGTATGCCGTAATCCGTCTGCAACCGCGGCAATACCTTGCGTCAATCACACAACGCTCCGCACAAACAAAAGGAACACGGTGTTTATATACAGAGAGTATGCAAAAGCTGTTATGGCACAAACTACAAACACAAGTTACACAACAGTAAGAAGTTGATAACTAACGACATGATTGACGATGCGGACTGACTCAACTAGATATAGTGGTGGAGGGGAGGTGGAGGTTAAAGCTGAAAAGCGATTAAAATTAACAATCTTTCTCTCTATGAATTAATTGTGTTTTCCAAAACAAAAGAAACTAGAATGAATGACGTCACGCCCAGTCCGCGTGCTATTTATAGAAAAGTGTTAATAATTTGATAACCTGAAGCAGTCTATAATGAAAATACTTAAGTCAGCCCGCATCCACACAAAACATTTTACTAACATAAAATCTATTTGTGCTCCTTGCTGGTGTCCGACGGTGACACTTCGTATGGGACGAATGAACAACAAAATCCGATGTGGATCGAATATTGGGCATTTATTATGCTTTCAAATTTTCGAAGCATAGTTTATAGATAAACATTTGTCATGTATGATTAAAGCAATAATAAATGCCAATGTATGGTTAAACAAACAACATAGTTAACTTCCTACTAAAATTCGCTCCCATATCTGGGCTTGTATTATTAATGGCTCCCATGTATCAATACAATCAAAAGCCTCAAATATAAATGCAGCTGGTTGAATTTTACTTGGAACATAACCATCCAAGAGCAACTAAATAAATTTGTCTGCATGGCTAGAGATTGTTTTCTTGTATAAACCTAATGACTGAGAAAGACAAAAGAAACCTGAATACATATCTGGTTTTATAAAGTGCCTCTCCTGAATGCTACCACCGCGGCACGGATGTTGAAATAGAGCTTGCGAAGACCCAATGTTGATAGATGGACGCCGTCAGAGCCAATTGTTCGTTCCATCGCCTCCGGGGACCAAAATCCGAAGCAACGCCAGAAAATTGTAGATGGCACTGTCCTCATCGTATCGCGAAGACACTGGTTGAGACTGTACACCCGATCATTGAACCATTCAATATCAACAGGCCATCGAGATGGGCGCAGGGGCGTACGACGACACAAGACAGGAAAGACAATGACTGTCTGAACACCATAATTGTTAGTTAGTGTACTAGTGAAGTCCATAATTTCCTGAGCCACTGAATCCGGTGTTGTGCGCTGGTCGTAAATGTCATTAGTCCCTATGACCAAAATCACTAATTGCGGCTGGAAATCCCCAACAACGTCTAAACAGCGTTGTAAACGACGAATTGTTGCCCCTGGCAATCCACTATACTGCACCAGCACATTCCTGTCCAAGTTCAATTGCGGTTGAAAATCGTCACTGTTTATCGTGAATTGTCTCAAACGATGTACGTACGAATGCCCCATAATTTGGACCCGCAACACATTATCCGCCATCTTGAATTAATAATTAGCTCTAGCGAACAAAGAAGTCAAGTAAAATTGGCTTCTACAGTCTTATCAACACTTCGGTCGCGGTGATAACTTCAAGTTTTATAAACTCAACAACACAATAAAAGTAAATACCGGTGTTGATGTAATTGTTAAAGCTGAAAAGCGATTAAAATTAACAATCTTTCTCTCTATGAATTAATCGTGTTTTCCAAAACAAAAGAAACTAGAATGAATGACGTCACGCCCAGTCCGCGTGCTATTTATAGAAAAGTGTTAATAATTTGATAACCTGAAGCAGTCTATAATGAAAATACTTAAGTCAGCCCGCATCCACACAAAACATTTTACTAACATAAAATCTATTAGTCTCTGGGGCTTAATGATATTTCAGCCTTTTGAACGCAATTCCTTCCAGGTTTTTGACTGAATATTTAGAAAACCTTCTTCTGAACACAACTGTTTAACTGTTTAAACAGCAGTAATGTGGCGGCGTGTTTTGTGACTATGTATGCTCTTGTTGGAAATTGTATATCTCCAAAACGACATCATTCGACAAACGAGTGGATTATGTTACATGATCATAAAGATGTTTTGTGTAACCGTGTAATCCAAAAGAGTAGCAACGAATTTTGTGCTAAAAGTAGACTGGTTTACCGTTATGTATTGATAAACCGTCGGTGTTGTTATAATACCTCGTAACTACGGCTTGAACCAAGCCGTAGTTACGAGGTTTTATAACATCACCTACGAAACACTTTGTCCGAAAGTGCGTTACGGTTTACTTGATACCGGTAAAATATCGTTCCCTATTTATGTCTAAACTTGACATTTAATATACAAATCAAATGCATCGGATATATACAGATCATACGGTGAACTTTTTAAATTTCTTTGAAAGATGTTTTCATACAGGCCAAAAAAAGAAAAATGGATTTACAAAATAGGCAATTTTGAGCGTGCATATTAACACATTTAAGCTTTTCTCTCAGAAAAACAGTACAAAAACTTTACATGGATTTCAAGTCTTGAATAAGATAGACACAAAAAAGATGCTTTTCAACAAAAACGCCGTAACTGTGGCTTGTCTTGAGCAGTTAATGTATTGTGTCAGAAAGAGGCAATGGAATATAAATAGGTGAGTCTATGCCTGTAATAAAGTCCATAAAAAGCATTTTAGAACACTGTGTTTCAAGATCTGTCTGTGTCTAAGTGCTGTCTGATAGGGTTCCATCCTGTATTCACTTAGTTGCCTCAGACCATGAAGAAGAAGCTAAATAAGAACAGCACGGTACTTGATCGGATTGTGTGTATACAGAGGCTGATCTGGAACCATGCTTGACTCTTAAGCGTTGAAAGACCTTTTTCCCATATCCTGGCTCAGTTATTTATTTCAAATTTTGCATCAGAATAAGTGCATTTCTATCTTATATTTTCTTTCAGAAAGATAAAATGGATGCGATTCATTTGTCTGTGCTCGTTCTACATGTAGCAGGATTGGTTTCGGCTGATACTGTGGCGGACTGCTATTGCCTGCATAAAGAGGTAGACGGTATTAGAGGTCCGGTACACGTGGAAGGCGTGCCGTTAGAAGAAGGAAACCTGTTTCTTATAGGAGAGCAGCCAGGGATCATATACAAATACAATCCCTACGACGTTAACGGCATCACGCTTAAACCATACGTTAACGTAAGCCATCTTGTCGTATTTGACGTCAACGAGATCGAAGAACGTGACGGTTTGATGTCATTTACGGCTCACCCAGATTTCGTTATCAACAAGAAGCTGTATCTGTACACTATACGAGATATAAACGGTATACACTACGTCGTGATCAGTGAGATTACTGGGACTGATGTAGCCACCGAGAAAATCCTCATTGTCATTGAACATCGTATCGGTGCTGCCAAAGGAGGCCAGGTAAGAATATTTTATCGACCGACTTCGGTTTGGACTATAGCTTGAGCTTGAACATCAATAGCAAGCGCGGATCCAGGTATTTTTCCCGGGGGAGGGGGGGGAGGGTCTTCCGATCTTTAACACCTTTTTTCGCCAAATTCCAGGGGGGTGGGGAGTCAGGCCCTCTAACCCTCCCCTCTGGATCCGCGCATGCAAATACATGTCGTACCATGAAGGACCAAATATAACAACGGTTTGTCGTGACACACAGGGACGAAATTCAATGAAGCTGCTTATATGGGGTATAACCAGTAATCGTTTTGATAACCCCCCCTTTTCGCAAATTTCAGGGGGGTCAAGACCCCTTGACCCCCCCCCCCTCTTTGACTGGCTGACAGAGAACGGGGTGAATCTAATGTCGCTTGAGCTATAGCCCCAATTGAAATCTGCCATCATGATCATGAATTGAAGTCTGCTGTGGATGCATATTGGGTACGGATAATGTGATTATTTGTGTACAATAGTAAATAGTAAATATAATGAATAAAGCACAGAAAATATTTAGGCAAAAAGAGAAAATGCTGATTATCATCCTTTACTTATTTGCCTCAATATTTTACGAAGCCTTTTCGGTTAGGGTCGTCATACTAAATCATGTTTGAAAAAGGGATAGTATTATGCTGATTCATCATGAAGGGTATCATATTTAACCGGTTCATGAAGCGGTCCATTATTGAGGACAACGGCTGATTTTTGTACTGTACTGTACTTGCCTTACAAAAAAGAGAGTGATAAACACAGGTTTGAAGGCCAAATAGTGTTTAAACTGTTATTCTAAATTTCTTGTCAAAAGCAGGTCTTTTTTCTGAAAAGATTAAGCATGACAAGTTCGAGGCATTTCATTTCTAAAATACGCCTGTTATCGGTTTGGGGAATATAGGTTTATTCGATTCCGTCCGTCCATCCGTTACACTTTCGTCTGGACCATATTTCCGAAACGATATTTTTTCACTTAGATATATTTTGTTGCCATTTATCTAGTTCTTAATTGTACATGTACATATCAGTAATTCCAATCTTTATAACTAGGACCTTTCCATATAAATCAAGATGTGGAAAAACAGTATTGTACAAAACAAACGTTAATCTACCATGCACAATTTTGAGTTATTGTCCTTTGATTTTTAACATTACATTTTTGTCCTGACCATATCTGCATTATGCTAGCTACTTTAAAGTGACATTTCACATATACACTACTCAAAACTTATAAGTACTCCCACTATATCACAGAGTATATCTTTAGACAGGCAAAACAGATCTTAACGAAATTTGAAAGAATTTCACTTTAACCATATTACCATCACCTACTGAATTTTCATTAACTTCATGACAACAAGAATTGAACAAGTAGCAGCTAACAGAGACCACTATTGGTAGCAAAAATCACAAAGTCAATGTCTTGTGTGTTCCTTGTTTGCTAACGGAATAACATGGCATCAGGAAGGCATAGACATTTTGTAAACCCTGAAAAATGCTGTAGGGACATCTTTTTAATATTTTAGTAGTCGACGTACGGTTCTCTACGCTCACTAAGCATGTGCAAGATCATCATCATACTGGACAGCAAATCATTAGTCTGTAAACACTTTTTCACAATTAGCAAATTTAATGCCTCCTTGCAAGCTGAACATTAACATGTTAATTGTGAGGGCATGGTTTTTGCGCCCTATACATGGACATGATAAATTGAGCCATTATCGGATAGTTTGGACACTGAATGATTCCCCTTGAAGGCATAATGTATCCCATTCTGTGAAAGTCACTGAACGCTCCAGTTCACGAAGGCGAAACAGAACAATTTTATGGACCTAATTACGGCTTGATTTCCTATCACGTGATTTTCTTAGTAGGTTGGCAGCACTTCCGGTTTGTCCGTACTCGGCAACAAGTTCGGTGATAGCAGTTGCGTGTACATTTATGATGCAGGTTGCATTTCTTTTGAAAAAGTGGAACAAATGTAACCAAAATGTTGATGTTTGACAGTAATGAACGAAATTTTGTATTGAATTTGTATAGAATGACCGGAAATGTGGGTATCAGATTATTACCTACGCTTGAATTGCACCACCCTGTAAAACACCAATTGTTATGGATTGTTGTTGTAGAGATTTCCAACGCATTTTATGTTTTTATGTTCGGCACGTGAACCCATAAAAGAATAAATTGTAAATTGATCACTTGGGATTCGTGTATGAAACGCAGAAGGTATATTTCAATTTTCTTTAGTTGACCGGAAGTTACCTTCTTGTACAATAATTTTGCAAAATGAAAATGACATCGGTCAAGTAATGAGGTTAGGGAATGAAAAACAAAAGTGACTTTTGATATTTCTGTACCGGGTAAAATTGTGCGCCCAATAGAAAACGGAGTAGGCCTACTTATAAGTTTGGTTAAGTATATTTCATTTTTTTAAAAGAATGTCTTGATGCAAAGATTGTTTATTCTAATGCCTAGAAATGCTATCAGTTTTTTGAAGTTGTTATTTTTAAGCGAAAAATGCGCCTTTAAAGTTGAGACAGAAATGACAAATTCTATATAAATCTGAACTGTTGTCCACAACAATTTGTCTAATTTTAGCACTAAAATATATTTTGCTCGTAAACGGTTCAATAGTTTGACTTGAAATTTTCAGAATTTCCATAAGAAAAGATGCTCTTTCAGATAGAATTAAAGTAAAATTTATGTAAAATAATTCTGAACTGTCACTTTAAACTGTCAAAATTTGAAGTTTTTTTTTGAGTAATCCGTTGGGGGACTCCTGTATTGCATCGCCGTACGACATGCACTTTTTTAGTTATCTCTATTTATAATAGCGTATTTATAAATGATATGATATACTATATCACGAAAAGGGTGGTTTAACTTGTATTTAGTATCTTACGGGCTCAAATAACATCCATAAAACTTAGACGTTTGTAATAGGAATTATTAAGTAAAGAAGTTACTGATGCGTTGCTAAAGATGATCACACACTTTTTTATACATTTTTTTTTTCATTTTTTACACCCAAAAAGTAAATAGCAGTATCTAGCTTGTCACACACTACTGCATAATTATCCTATACCCCCTGCTCGGTAAAATGTCAAATAAGCGACAATATAAATCCATTCCAAGACGACACAAGTCTATTGTGTGACGGGTGTTATATTTGTCACAGACGATGGGCATCTTATAGCATGAAAACTGACTTTATAATTAAGGGGGAATGCTCCAGTTTTTCGGAACACTCGGACATTACTGTAGTAAATTAAATGTTTCGTACCAACATGTTTCGCTACCAGATTTTCAATAATATAACACATCATTACAATTTACCATTTTCGACGGTAAAAGTGTATTTTATATGCGAAACTGATTTTCTCAAGATGGAAATCGATTATTTAGAGCAAGACAGTCGTAAGTGTGTATGCGGTTACCACTGTTTTGCGTCACTTTATTCATGTGTAGCTGATAGAAATTGCCGTAATTCACTAATAAGTGCGCTGACATATAGGCCCTACGTTTTTTTTTTTTTTTGAATTATTACCAGGACATGTAGCTTAATACGATGAGGGAGTTTTATCAAATTCTATTATTTAGAACTTGAAATATTTCCAAAAATATGCAAATTTTGACATAAAACACTCCAGCTTCGTTGATCTAACCGAACACGTGAGCATTCTGTTTCATACATTTACGCATTCATAATAGCACATATTTTGGGTTTTCTGTTCGTATTAAATGTAAGACGTTACTTTAAATCCATTTTCGGGACTAAACAATGAATATACAGCTTTTTATTAGCATTTTAGTGACCTTGGACAGGTGCAAGAAATTGTGCATTTTTATATTGGGCATAGCCCAATATATTATAACCAGTTTTTCACTCTCGATCCCCCCCAGACATCACTCCAGACACTACATTCTAACTCTAACCCGCTGAGCTATGTGTTCAAGCCTGACTACGTTATTTCAAACACCACAGAAGCGTCCTTTATCATTCACTATCTTCAACGTTTTTCATCTTTTTCACTTCTGCGACAAATAAGGAGGGGGTTAATAATTACATTTGATGAAATTTTCGCTTAGATTGAATACCTGTTAGAATTTTCAGCGTTTTTACAATCTTTTCAGCTGAGTAAAGAGCTTGAAAGCAAAATAGTGTAACTCTAAGATAAATTCCATGTAGTTAAAATATTACTGCTCTGATTTTTTCTACGGTCATTTAGCCTACCAGTGAAAGCACTGGTCAACAGGTGTTTAACTGGGTCACTGGTTGACCTACTACAACTGTGTACCCTTAACCCATTCCCTAGATACAATGTGTGCGCTTTACCCATTCCTATATTCTGACCCCTTTAGGTTCCCATGAAATATATGTGTTTGGAAAACATGGTAGAAAATGAAGAAATGGTTGTGACAAGCAAGTTCTTCATTTCCCACAATATTTTCTTCCTAGAAAGACCAAACAATGTAACGATCTATTTGCTTGAAATTGGCGACTGATAATTGGTCAACCCATTACCAAACGGCAAAAATTTGGACTAGTCCAAATTCAAAGAAGATGCAGACGACAATTTTAAGTACATGAAATTTAAAATGTTTTGGTCTTTTTGGGTAGAAAACATTGTGGGAAATGAAGAAATTGCTTGTCACAAGCAATTTCTTCATTTTCCACAATGTTTTCCCATGGCATTATCTTGTGAGGAGTCAAAAAGAGTCGTTGTGTTGTAATGGGTTAAGGAATCTGCATTCACTTTATCTTTATTGTTTTTTTTTCAACTCTTGTGTTGAAGGCTCTTCCAAACAACAATATCTTAGAGTTTTTCAAATTAGAAAGAGTTGCAGACGACGAAACGGGTGACGATAAAGATGAAATCATGTCATGTACAATGAAGCACAGAAAATATACTACTCAAAACTTATAACTACTCCGACTACATCATTAAAAAGCATATCTCCGGACAGGCATAACATATCTTAACTAAATTTGACACAACTTCACTTCAACCATGTTACCAGCATATGTTGAATTTTCATAAACTTCACGAAAACTTGAATTGAACAAGAAGCAGCTAACGGAGACCACTGTTGGTAGCAAAAGTCACAAAGTCAACCTCTTGTGTGTTGCATGTTCTCTCCCATGATAGCATAGTATCAGGAACGCATAAACAGTTTGTAATTCCTGAAATGTACTGTAGGGATATTTTCTTAATATTTTAGAAGTCTATGTAAGGTTCTTTACGCTAGCTATAAGCATGTGCCAGATCATCATCATACTGGACAGTAAATCGTTAGTCTATAAAGCACTTTTTCACAATCAGTAAATTTAATGCATCATTGGCAACTAAACATGAACATGTTAATTGTTGAGTCATGGTTGATGCGACTTGTTCATAGGCTTGATGAATTTGGCCATTATCGGATAGTGTGGACACTGAATGGTCTCCCTTGAAGGCATAATGTTTCCCTTTCTATGACAGCTTCTGGACGCTTCAACTCACATAGGCGAGACAAAACAATGTTACGGTCATAATTCCGGTTTGATTTTCTATCAATTGGTTGTCTTGGTAGGTTGGCAACACTTCCGGTTTGTCTATACTCGGCCATAAGTTGGGTGATAGCTGTTGAATGTGCATTCATCAAACGGGTTGCTTTTCTTTTGAAAAATGGCACGAATGTAACAAAATGTTGATGTTTGACAGCAATGAACGATATTTTGTATTACATTTGTATAGAACGGCTGGAAATGTGGATATAAGAATATTACCTACACTTGAATTGCACCACCTTGTAAAACACCAACTGTTATGGGTTGTTGTTGCAGAGATTTCCGACGAATTTTATGTTTTTATGTTTGGCACGTCAATCCATGAAAAAATGAATTGTAAATTAAGCACGTGGGATTCGTGTATGAAACGAAGGAGGCATATTTCAATTTTCTATAGTTGGCCGGAAGTTACCATTTTGCACAACAGTTTTGCAAAATAAAAATGATATCGGTCAAGTAATTAGGTTAAGAAATAATAAACTATATCGACATTTGATATTCCTTTACCGGGGAAAATTTTGCGCATAATAGAAAACGGAGTACTTATAAGTTTTGTTAAGTGTATTGGGACAAGGAGAAAATTCCGGTTATCTTTGTATGTTTCATATTATTTGCTTCATAACAATGTCTTGTTTGGAAAAGGACGAATGGTTAGAGGCTAGCCTCTAGAGTTTAGCCTAACTGATCTCTGAGACACTGTGATTTTAAAATATTTTGATCAAAGTAAGATCATCATCTTAAATTTGCCGTTTTCTAGAATTTTAACATTTTAACCTCATATACTGTTCTTAGACTGATCATTTGGACCAATGAACAAGTGCATTCTATTTAATCGAGATATGTTTGCAGATCAGAGATCAGTTAGGCTAAGCCTCTACAATGGGTCCGTACTTGGTATTATTCTGATTAGCTAAGAATAAGAAATAATCCAACATGTTGATTTAATGTAAAATCCGGTAAAGTGTAACATTTTCCTTTTTCCCAAACAGCCTCACGTTTTGGATTCACCTCAAGAGTGTACATTCAACTTTTTTATCACCTATGCACGTTTGCCTACACATTAATTAACCATTTTCCTTTTTACTCGCTTCATAGAAAATGCTTAAAAACATCGAATAGAGAATGGGGCAATTTTGCAAATCAGCATATTGTCCTTTTGTCACAATATCAATTTCTCAGTGATGCCCAATATACAGTGCTGACAGCACTTTGATTTCTATGTAGGGGTCCTATGTGATACGAATGCCAATAAAATTCAAACAAGATCGCTGACCACCCATTTTTATTTTACTTTTCAATTGGTAATAACATGTAATTTCAACATACAAAATATAAATAAATTCTATTATTGGGAAAAAAATTAGGAAACTGGAGCATTCCCCCTTAACCCATTCCCACGTAATAACACTTTTCGACGCCACAAAGTACAAAATACATGGAAAATATTCTGAAGAAATTGCTTGTGACTTGTCGTCTTTGACGTTTTTTTACACTTTCCCAAACAAGACCTGTTTTTGACGCCCCTATAAGAGAAGCTTGGGAAAACATTGAGACAAAAGAAGAACCTGCTGATAATCAGCAGTTTCTCCTTTAGTCTCAATATTTCATGAGTTATGTCAAACACAAGCCTTATTTTTACTAACATTCATTTTGTCGTCTGCAGCAGCTGTCAAATTGTGTCACCCTAAAATCTTGCCGTTTGGGAAAGGGTTAATTTGGACAAGCATAAAATATTGACGTCTGGTACAGGTCAACCCATTCCCACACAATGATTCTTTTTGACTCCGTACAAAATTATTGCTTTGAAAAACACTGTGGAAAATGAAGAAATTGTTTGAAAACTGACTTTATAATTAACCCATTCCCACGTAATAACACTTTTCGACGCCACAAAATATAAAATACATGGAAAATATTCTGAAGAAATTGATTGTGACTTGTCGTCTTTGACTTTTTTTTACACTTTCCCAAACAAGACCTGTTTTTGACGCCCCTATAAGAGAAGCTTGGAAAAACATTGAGACAAAAGAAGAAACTGCTGATAATCAGCAGTTTCTCCTTTTGTCTCAATATTTCATGAGCTATGTCATACACAGATCCTATTTTTATCAACATTCATTTTGTCGTCTGCAGCAGCTGTCAAATTGGATCACCCTAAAATCTTGTCGTTTGGGAAAGGGTTAATTTTGACACGCATAAAATATTGACGTCTGGTACAGGTCAACCCATTCCCACACAATGATTTTTTGACTCCGTACAAAACTATTGCTTTGGAAAACACTGTGGAAAATGAAGAAATTGTTTGTGACAAGCATTTTCTTCATTTCCCAAAATATTTTTTCCCTGAAAGACCAAAACATGTGAATTTCAATTTACTTGCAACCGGCGTCTGCAAAATATTGGCATTTGGACCAGTCTAAATGTTTGTTATTGGGAAAGGGTTAACATGATATTTTTGTGTTTTACAGTTGCTGTTTGATTTGGACGGATTTCTGTACGTGTTTGTGAGTGATAGTGAGCTTGGTAGTAATTTAACACAGAGTCAAGCACAAAATGGGTACGAACAATACGCATCATTTTAAAGGGGCGAATGCTAAAAATATAAGTTATGATGTTTACAACAACGTCCGAAACAATGTTTGAAGGGTGATATTTATATGAAAAGTAGATAATAGGTGATAAAGTGTAATAGCGTTCTAATTATTTGAAATACAGCGTGGTTCCATACTTTGCAAGTTTCTTCTTACTTATATAGAGTAGGCCTATATAAAAAATTCATAAACAGCTACCATCGTATGAATAATAATATCGTCGCGTTTTCTTCGAAAGCCTCGTAAATGCAGCATAAAAAATGCAGTTACGAGGTTTTCGATGAAAAGCAGCCATATGTTCGTCGGTCTCGTTAGAGTTTATACGGTTCTAACTTCTAATACATAATTCCAACCCCCACATCTTATGATTTGAAATATGAATACCGTATTTAAATCGATACACCAAACCTTGGCTTAGTTTCTCCCTTTTCCGATATGACAATATCAACTATAAACCCATATTGGAGAGAATCCTGGAAGCCTGGCTCAGTCAAAACCTTATCTGAGATTTAACCCTTTCCCAAACAAGACCTGGTTTTGACGCCCCTAATGGAAAAGGCTTGGGAAAACATTGAAACAAAAGAAGAAACTGCTGATAACCAGCAGTTTCTCCTTTTGTCTCAATATTTTCTAACCCATATTTTACACAAATTCTATCTTTAATAACATCCATTTTGTCATTTGTGGCAGTTTTTGAAGTGGATCACCCTAAAATTTTGTCCTTTAGGAAAGGCTTAAAAACGTCACACCAATGGATTCCATCGTTCTTTTACAGTGAGAATTTACTCGGAAAGGTGTTACGTTTAGACGTGGATAAAGTGACTGTGGCTGACTTTAAAATGCAGTACTACGATATTCCCCAAGGTAATCCGGTGAGACCATCATGGAGACCGGAAGTGTACGCCATTGGACTGGCGAATCCATGGAGATGTACTGTGGACAAAGGTAGAACTCATTTTGTTATGATATATCGATTCTTTTCAACAAAACATCGTAACAGCAGCTTGTTCTAAGCTGCAGTCACGACGTTTTTGTTAAAATGCGACGATATATGTATAGAATACCCGTCTTGGACTGATACACCAAAGTCCCATCGTAGGCCGCTATGAGTGGCATCACAAAAAAAGATCTGATCAGCCTGCACGAACCTGTACTGGCCCATCGGATTCATAACTTTTCTGATTCTAACCGATTCTATAACATTCAAATTCGAAGAGTCCTTTATTTGTAAACTGTTGTTAATGTTTGATTCTGATTTCGTTGCTATTTTGTGTTTGGGTTTTAACCCATTACCACACAGTGACTCTTTTTGACTCCCCACAAGAAACTGGCTATGGAAACATTGTGGAAAATGAAGAAATTGCTTGTGACAAGCAATTTCTTCATTTCCCACAATATTTTCCATATAAAATTATTAAAACAAGTACTTTATCATTCATTTTTAGATGTCGTCTGCAACATCTTTGAATTTGGACAAGTCGAATTTTTGTAGTGTGGTAATGGGTTACGATAAACATGGCTAGTCATAAGCATGTACACGACGAGGAGTACTGTGACGCAACAATTTGATGAAGTAAATAATTGTGTTGTTTTTTTTTTCAATTTGAATTCCTTTTGAAGCAGAGACGGTGAAACATTGCCAGATATTTGCTGGATGTAGTAGTAAGCCCTACCTTTGAAAATCAGCTGATGAAAATGTTAAATTGAAGACCAGCCAAAGTTTTTTTTATCAGCTAATCTTTATACGATCCCTCGTATTCAACAAATTCCTGGCGTTTTCCCAAATTCTCTGCCACAAATATTTTCTTTCAAATCGGTCATATATTAACATAACTATTGAACAATATCGAAAATGATATGTGTCACATGATTTCTCACCATAATGCAGGTACAGTCGACACTCGTTGTGTCGAAATCAGAGGGGCAGTCAAAATATCTCGACATATCCGGAGTTCGACTCATCCGATTTTGATTATTTTCGATGAAAACGTTTTTTAACCATTTTTGATGGGCATCATATGTGTCCATGATTGAAAAATAGTAGGAAAAGGAAAGAAATTGCTCGAAACGAGCAATTTCTATCCTTTTCCTACTAAAGGATGTGGGTCCATTTCTATAGAAAATTGCCCCCTCGAGAACACGAACGAAACTTTTATAAATGATTGCTATATATGTGTACTTTAACCTCCAGAAATATTTAAGGAATCGAAATAGTCCAAAGGGGTGTATTAGGGCTCTAAAGTATGGTGGGCTGGACTGGTCATAATTGCATGATTGACTTCGTACTACCGATAAATTGGTGTTCCTTTGGAATTTTCAAGGATTTTCGCGGGTGAATTGAAGAAATATTTTAAATCTATCATTTGGATGGAAAATCCCAAGCTTTTACAGCAGAATATTTCAGAATCTATGTATTTTCTTTTTCTGAGAATCATACGTTATTTTGACCATTTATTTATAATTTTTTGACAACATATTATGTAAAAAATGATAAAATTTACTTTTGGTCTTGCAAACTTGTTTTGATACATCGCTATCGTTAATATTTTAATGTTTGGAAATGTATGGTGTATTGTTAGGGTTATAATTTAATTGTTTTTTTAAATACTGATATAGTTATTTCTTTTAAGTTTTGAAAATTCTAGTTCATGGGTTGCTTTCATTTTCACTATCAGATTCAGGTTCAGAATCTGTCCAGCAGTCTACTTGCACTGCATCATCAACGTGATTGAAAAATTGCTGTGACACTTTAGGTGTTGGAGGCTGATGTCTATAATACGACAAATACCAAATAACAGATGCTATATGAGCACAGCAGCCCACGACTCTGGCTCCAGCTTTACATGTGCAATACCAATGAAATATTGGTGTTATACCATTTATGTATTCTATCCATAAATTGTGGACCTTAGAAGAAGTGTGCCTTGATTGAATTTGCACTTTTATCAAACCATGGTGTTCCCTATGGACAAGAATTTTATAGTCACCATCATCATTTGAGTGTTCTGTCATATACGACTGGGCTTGTTTTATTTGGTATACCCCGAACGTCAAATCACGCAACTCACTTAAGTTAAGCTTTGGAAAATCATCCAACTCACTTTCATCAATATTTTTCCAGATGGCTCTCTTTTTGTCTAAATTCTCAAACTGAACTTTTTGTTGCAAAATATTTTGTGTATTACAGATGCTCAACATTCATTCTGCAACTACTTCGTCTAAGCTTGAGCTTGGCGCTAATGGTGGGCGAAAAGCGTTACAAAGTGCACATACAATTCTTACAAAATCTCTTATACTGGGAATAAGCAGGTTTTGTACTCTGTTACTGAGAGCTTTCCATTGTTTAATTCTTCCATTTGCGCTTTCCACTACCCATCTTACCTTTGTTACATATCTTGATTCATTGCCTTCAAGAGTGGTGTGTTGGCGTTGTCCCTTTGGAAGAAAGTGAGGCATTTCTGTTTTTATTCCAAGGTCAGATAAAAAATCTAAACAGTCCCGATATCCTCTGTCAACAACCATAACATCATCATATTCATACCAATTCTGTATATTTTCCACATTATTCCCAAAAGCATGCTTTGTAATCTGCGCATCATTGTTTTTGCCGTCTGCCAAGTAGGGGCCTATAACTGAGATAATATAACCGTCAGACGTAACAACAAGCATTGGTTTTAAAAGAGATTGTGATTTGTGCATAGAGTATGATCGCCTCTGAAATGAATAATTAGAACTTTTCTCGATGTAAATATATACTAGGACAAAAAAGATACGCAACCCCAATTTTCGATAATATTTTCGACAAAATATGTTTTTAATGGCTGTTGAGTACTTTTTTAATATACCTGCATCCATACGCATATATACAGTTCTATTTTCTTCAGATGTCGTACATTCATCACGTGATACATGGTAAATTGTTAAAAACTGATTATCCCCTGCCGTGTTTTCTAGATGACTACTATCAAAACAAATTTTCATCAAACACAAGCTAGAACATAGACGAAGAAGATACCAAAGCGTTCACACACTTTTCACTATGCTACGCATAGCGAGGCTAGGCCAAAACCAGCGCCTAACTGCAGCACCGATGTTGTTGGTGGAAAAGGTTCAAAATGTTGTCGTAAGACATTGATGGAGCAAAAAAATCGACACATTTTTTACTGTTTACGTTGTTGGCTCTCAATTGGACCACAACCGATTGAGCAAGAGGCAGACGTGCAAGAGATATGGCGTCAATGCAGGACCGAATAATCACGTTAACCCCACCTACGGGATAGGTTTAAGACTGCAACTGAGACCGCTGATAACTCGTTTGGACTTCACAGCAGTCAAATATCAGACCAAATTGAACGAAACAGATTGTTTTTTTCGACCTCCGTCCAATTTTTTTGTCGTATTGTGTTGACGCGCGGTTTAAACTTGGTGTTTTCTTACTAATGAAATTGACTACCAACAAGATTTTGTGAACTTTACAAGATGAAATCTTATTGCTTTAAACGTATTAAGTTTTGTTTAAATCTGATTTGATGTCTTTGCGTAAGAAGGAATTGAAAATGAAGTTGCGTTTCTTTTTTGTTTCAGTATATGTTCCATCTGCTATGGTAATGGCAACATCTCGATTGCCACCAAATAGGGTTTTAGCGAATACTGTTGTGTGTTTTTCAATAACTTCCTGTCTTGTAATATGATTAAAGCCAAGGAAAGATGGAACAAAAGATTTGCTCAGATCTTGGCGCACAGATGCTATGATTTTGTTGATGTTTCTTTTACGAATCGCAAACAACGTGGAAAGAATAGATGAAGACAAAGCTGTGCGAAGTTTTACAAGTAATATTGCCAAAGCTGTACGAGTACTACGGACGTTGGTAGTTTTTAAAGAGGAAATGTAAGTAAGAACTACGTCAAATTGACACTTAGTTATTCCAGTTAATCTCTGATAGTCTTGGTCTGTTAGACCATTTGGGTCATCAAAATCCAAGCAACCCTTTTTCTTTGCTGCATCTCGCAGGACAAGGAGCAATTCTCCAACTTCTGAAGCTGAAAGTAATGTGGAGCCGGATTCAGGTTTCAATTCATCTATTACTTCTGAATTCAAAACATTGTTTTCGAAGTGTCTGGAACAACAACAAGCTTTGGCCTGTACTAGAATTCCAGTCCTTATGAAAATAAGGCTACGTTGATGAATGTCCAATGTTTTTGTTTTAATAGGTTTAGATTGGCTAGTATTGAAATTGACTCCACAAATGATACAAACATGGTGTGAAGCTGTTAAACGTGGGATATCTAGTTTAATTCTTTTATTTTCAACACAATCAGATGTGCTAGGTTCAGGTGGAATTAGTGACTCAGCTGATGTTGAATCTTTGTATGTCTTCTGACGACATTTATTACAAACTTTTTGAGAATGTGTAGCATCAAGGTTGACATTTTCCTTGCTTTTCAGTACAGCATTCTGTAAAGAGAACAGTCTACTGTCCCATTTACCACAAAGTGAACACTTTTGTCTAGGCATATCTTATTTTAATAGTGAGTAAGAAAAAAATCAAATAAGAAATATCTATTTCAACTTCGTATCAGTATTCAAAGAAGAAATATCTACTTTTCTTTCACAAATATTCAAATAATGCTTACTTTAGCACAAGCAATACTAAATCTATATAACTATACAAGCAAATGAAGTTATTTTCTTCTTTGCAATTGATTTCTTCAATATTAACAATATATAAACAAGCCAATTAGGACAAGATTAGTGCTTTTCAAATGACAACTGATATCTTCAGTTGAAATATAACGAGTATTCAAATCAAACTGGTATATATAGAAACATATGTATAAAAGAAACACCACAGTCTTTTTCAATAGAACTTTTATTAAAATGACGGCTAAATTCTAATAACCTTTAAGGGAATTTCTCCTTATCAGACTAGATCTTTAAAAAAAAGCTTCAAAATCTGTTTACAAAATGGTGCAAACAGGAAGAGAACTTTTGTTAAGAGATTGCACAAATCTTAACGAAATAAAACTGAAGTTATTCAATAAACAAAATATTATATGACTGTACAATGAATATGCTGATACTTATCTTTGCAAAATATAACCTTAATGGATATCAAAGATTTGTGCTAATTCATAAGAATGATGGAAGGGCAACACCTTTTCTCTTTGTAAAAGAAAATTATTACGAAAATCTATACTGTATATTTTACGTGTAAACCTGTTGCTAGTCAAGACTGAAGTGATACAAATACATGTCAACTGGTGCTAAACCAATAATGAAATCAGAATGTACCGTTACCGATGTAAATCTTGTAAAAACATCCACCAAATCTACCTGTATACCTTTATAAGAGCATGATTATTATGTGTTTTATAGGTAATAGAGGTAAAAATAGCATGCTTTTTTAACTCTTTCCCAAACAATACCTGGTTTTGACGTCCCTTACACAAATGGTTTGGGAAAACATTGAGACAAAAGAAGAAACTGCTGATAACCAGCAGTTTCTCCTTTTGTCTCAATATTTTCCGTGCTGTATTGTACACAATTTCTATCTTTAATAACATCCATTTTGTCATTACTGACAATTTTTGAAGTGGATCACGCTATAATTTTGTCGTTTGGGAAAGGGTTAACTCAACTATTTGATTATGTAGTTAAACTGGGCTTCTCTTTAATAAATCAAATTACATGTATATAATTATAGTCTTTCTATATTTCAGGGCATAGCCCCGAGTTCAAAAACATGTATTCTGCCCTCATTCACAGCCCATTTAGAATTAAATTAAAGCCTGAATGGTAAACCGTACATTCCCTTTGTATGAAATTTTAATGAAAATCAAATTCTAAGCCTAGTTCTTAACAAAAAAGAAGGTTTTAACCTTTTTTGTGCAGAATTTATTGTTAAAATATTATAAATAGATCTTCAAAATGACCTGTAATTGGTATAAAAAGGAAATAATAAATTTTTGACGTTTATCATGGCACAGTGTTGATATTTTTTCTTCCAAATGATAGATTCGAATTGTGTCTTGGATTCCCACAAAACAAAATCGCGAAAATTTCCAAGAAAAAAAATATATCGGTATTGCAAAGTCAATCATGCAATTATGACCAGTCCAGCCCACCATACTTTAGAGCCCTAATACACCCCTTTGGACTATTTCGATTCCTTAAATATTTCTGGAGGTTAAAGTAGACATATATAGCAATCATCCATAAAAGTTTCATTCGTGTTCTCGAGGGGGCAATTTTCTATAGAAATGGACCCACATCCTTTCAATGGCTGTATTTGTTTCAGAATTATTTTGATTTAACATTTTGATATCAACATGTTGAGGATGGGACATGACTTTCACTTCGACTTAAGCGGAATTTCGACTTATTCGATGTCGAGATAACGAGTGTCGACTGTTTTTAATAGTTGCGTCTGTTGTTAAGATTTTATGACATTTTTATTTTAAAATTGTATGTAATGCAAAAAGGCAAATATGTACGACCCAGTTGCTATTTTGAAACCTTGCAATATCATATAGCCACATAATGTAAATGCATTGTGACACGACACGCTGAAAGGGGCCATACAGGAAGTCCTTAACAATAATTATAATTATGTGGAATAGATCAGACCTAGCCGACACCCACCAGATGTTGCCTTTGGAACATGGGCATATAGAAATGGACTTACAGATAGGGAACTACCTTAACCCTTTCCCAAACAAGATCTGGGGCCTGTTTCATCAAAACATTTAAGAAGTATTTTTGACTTACCAATGTCTTAAAAATCGCTTAAAACAACAATCGCATAACCCATGTCTCGATAGATTAGCAATACGCGTTTCTTGCAATAACTTTTTCGTAAGACACCGGTAAGTCAAAATTACGTCTTTAATATTTTGATGAAACTGGCCCCTGGTTTCGACGTCCCTGATAGAAAAGGCTTGGGAAAACATTGAAACAAAAGAAGAAACTGCTGATAACCAGCAGTTTCTCCTTTTGTCTCAATATTTTCTTACCAATATTGTACAAAAATCATTTCTTTTTCAATGTCCACTTTGTCTTCTGCAGCAACTTTGGACCACCCTAAATTTTTATCGTTTGGAAAAGGGTTAAAGTGAGAGGATTTGATCCTAGTCTGTCTGTGCAGTCTTTCAATATTTTCATAATTCCCAGATGACCCATTTTAGCGTGACAGACCACATATCATATCATCTTACATTGTATGAATGTTGGAAATATCATTTAAGTAAAAACATGGCCCTTTTACATCAGTCCGACTTTGAGATATTCAATTTTTCTCTCCAATTATATCTCACCAGATCACGATGGGGATTGTGCATGATGGGATGGATAACGAATACGATCAAATTTGCCTCGCTTCAGGTAAGAAATTGTGCAATAACTTTCTTATTTCTGCGTCAATTTTCAAGCGGTTTGTTGCATGTACCCTGCATTACTGAGCTCTTTCCTCAGGTATATGACTTTTTTGTAGAATCTTTGTACTTTGTCCAAAAATTGATTCCAACCGACCAGAAAAACGACAAAAAAATTCATGCCCTTTATCTGGTCGAATGGGATCGGTTTTTGAGAAAAGTACAAGTTTCTAGACAAGTAATACATCTGAGAAAAGTGCTCAGTAAGACGGAGTACATGCAACAAACTGCATGAAAACTGCGGAAATAAGAAGGTTATTGCACAAATTCTTACCTGAAGCGTGGTTAATTTGGCCGTAGTCGTTACCATTTCGCTTTCTTGTCGGTTGGGACAATATTTCGGAAAAAGTACCATGAGTTATCTAATATGTCTTACATCCGATAAAAGAGCCAGTAAGACGGGGTACATGCAACAAACCTTTTGAAGCCTGACGCACAGATAAGGAAGTTATTGCAATATATCTTATCAGAATCGAGATTATTTTGTCCGTATTCGTTATCCATCCCATTATGCACAATCCCCACCGTGCAGATGGACAACGCATTTTTGTATTGGGGCAGAATGTGGTTCTTATTGTACAGTATGTCGTGCCAATTTTTGGTTTTGATCAAATTCGAATTTGTGCAGATCCCTACAGAACGCATTTGCCCAGTTTCGAAATACGGTGGAATAGCATAGTTATTATCATTCTAACGTACATCGGTCCATTTCATGTGCAAAATCGTCTTCAAAAATTCAGTTATTGGGAAAGGATCTTAATCAACACACACAAAAATCATATTAAGCTATTTTTATTTCAATAACTGTTCGGTACCGAATAAGCAAATATTATTTTTCAGGCGAGCTTTTCGTATTTCGTTCATTCCAAAAAATCTATCTTTAAAAGTGGCAGTTTAAAACATCTGTTCATTGTATGTCGCTGGTTTTTAACAAAAATATGTTCTGTTCTGAAGATGCTCGAAGTGTATCTAATGATGGATTGTACCCCTCAATACGACAGCAATATGTTTGTAGGGGATTCAAGTGGTCGAATATTTTGTGGTATCAATGACGGAACGGAGGAAGAGATCAACCTAATACAGCCAAATGCTAACTATGGACACCCGTATAAAGAAGGGATGACCTGCGTGGTCAACGAAACACTGTGTACTAATATAGGTTAGTGTCATATTTTTAGGCGAGCCCAGGGGTACTGCTACTCTCTAGGGTATACTTCTACTCCCTACAACAGAGTACACACTCGTATGTACTCAGACAAAACGTATTTCCTGCATTTTGTTACTTACTTACGTACGCAAGCAAGTCAAAGATTTCGTCAAAATTTTGGTCATATGCGCGCAAGGCATGCGTATGCCTACTTTAAACACTAGTTTCGCATATACACACGAACTTAAGTGTCGGTAGTGTACTTTGCTTTCAATGTTGGTGTTCTATATTTTTTTAACGTTTGACTATATTTTTACAAAGAAGACGTAACATATGGTCAATTTAACATAAAGTATTTTCAATATTCTTTGGTGGGAACGTTAAAACATTTCTTCTTCCGGTCGTTTTTCTTGCCTGTATTTGTCCCGCTCTAAAGTTACCGGTACTTCAAGTTACACATACGACTCTTAACAATCATCTCTATATAGTGGTAATTTCTTAAATAATTTATAAAACAAATAAATTACATCGAAGCAACTGCTTGTCTAATTGCTTAAGCCTCTTCAACTATGTTTTGCTATTTTTGTACAGCGGATGAAGTCCTACCTATTTATTCGTTCAATCAAAGTGCTGGTCCCATCTACATTGTGATCGGCGGACCAGTGTACAGGGGTCAGCAGTATCCATCCATATCCAGACAACTCGTTATAGGGGATGCGGCCACAGGGTAAGAATAGGGCATTTGTCTCGATAAATGACCAGACAGAGCATCTCTAGCTATTAGCTTGAGATGTTCTGCCAGGTCATTTATCGTGACATATTACCTATATATTATATACTGCCTAAACTCCCCTTTATGGGTATTACTGGCAGGTGGAATATAAAACACACTTTTGTCTTACAAATCCATAGCCAGACAACTCATTATAGGGGACGCTGCCACAGGGTAAGTATACAGTAGGTCCTAGGTCTCGATATATTACCTGGCAGAGCATCTCTAGCTAAAAGCTAGAGATGCTCTGCCAGGTCATTTATCGCGACATATCATCTATATATTATATACTGCATAAACTCCCCTATATGTGTATTACTGGCAGGTGCCATATAAAACCTATCTTTTTCTGATTCATCCATATCCAGACAACTTATCATATGTGATGCGGCCACAGGGTAAGTATAGGTCTTGGGTCTCGATAAATTACTTGGCAGAACATCTCTAGCTATCAGCTGGAGATGTTGCTATAAGCTGGAGATGTTCTGCCAGGTCATTTATCTTGACATATAATCTTCATATCATATACTAGTAGGCCTACTGCCTAAACTCCCCTTTCGGGTATTGCTGGCAGGTGACATCAGGAGCGTATCCAGGCATACTCCCATACTCCCGGGAGTACCTTAAATTTGAAAACTTTTTTTTTCTGTGGCCTGAAAAAGGTGTTAAATACTAGTGTAACATGTTCATTTAAAGCCGTTCTTACCGAAGTAACATATACTCCAGTAACCCTATGCTCACATGAATGTTGATAAAACATGGAAAAATGTTCAAAGTCTTGCTTTAAAGGCTACCAAGCTTGGCAGTTTATTGCACCGTATATTGGAAGAAAATCATTAAATTAACGTGTTTTATAAAAGATCCGCCAAACTCGGTTGTTTTAAAAGTTTTATTTGCTTTTCTTTACATCGTTGAAAAACTGATTTTCGAGAAAATAAAGATCGGCAATTTCCGTAAAATTGCCACGGATTGACGTCATCAATGGCTTGACTCCGCCCCCAATCTAGAGCATGAGGTGTCTGACAAAAATAATGTGTTCAACTTTTCTGTCATATAGCGAAGTCTCAGTTTTTATCCATATCTCGATCGCAAGAGTAATACAGACAAACTTAAACCGTTCTTTGGCACATTCCTTAATTCACTTACGACCTATTCTTTGACTGTTTTAACAATTTTCCTAACATTTACTGAGGACGAATTCCGTGTTTTGAGTATCGATTGGGGAGTCGCATTATGACAGAAAAGTCGGACATTTAACTTTTTCAGAAATTTCAGACTTTCCGGGAAATGACCCATGACTGCCCGTTTTTCCCGCCATGACGTCATTCAGTGGCAAGTATGACGTCATAATTTCAAGTCGGAAGTTTAGCGTATTTTCTTCGGCAAAGATCGGAAAAGACCAAAATATCCAATTTAAAAGACGAAATAAAAACACTTCTAATGTTGGAAAATTGTAGAAACTTTGATATTTGGTTAATAGTAAGGTGTTCTTTCGGCACAAGAATTTAATTTTGCCAATCATCGGACACTTTAAAATGCTCCCTAGAAGGGCTCTACCCATACATTCTGCGCCCCAGACCCCCTCCTTCCCTTTGGTAAGGGAGTACTTCAATTTTGGCTCCAGGTACGCCCCTGGACATATAAAACCTACCTTTATCTTATACATCCATATCCAGACAACTCATTATAGGGATGCGGCCACAGGGTAGGTATAGAGCCAAAGAGCTACAGATAGGAGTGCATGAATTTTAAAAATGTATTTTTGTAATTCTTTGTTCACAAAACCATATTCACAGGCAAGGTTTGCCAAAAATGGTAACAAATCGAAGGTGAAGGTTATAGCAGAGCGAGGCTCCGAACTAATTAAGGTAGAATACCCGTAATTTGGCCATTTTAAGATTCATAAAACATCGGCTTTTCCCGAACGGCGTCGTTACGTATCTGTAATTATTCGGTCGCGTTCACAAACATTCGGCGGTGGAAAGTTCAAATGCCCCAACGTGTTAAAACGAACGTAGGAGGTAACAATAAGTTTAAGAGGGATCATAATCCGTTTAATTTCTTAGTGAAATTAGATGCAATGGTGATTTATGCATTAGACTATTATGTCAGCAGGTGATATAATGCTTATATATTGTACATGATGGACAATTTGTCTGATATGTAAATTAGTCTAGGGGCCCGTCCCGCAAAATGAATTTTTATTATTTTTATTGGACCAATCGTCCAGAAAAAATCTGTTGGTACCAGGTGATTGTTAGTTCAATGGGACGTTAGAATAGGGTGGATGCCATAATCAAAAGTGGTGCAAATTTTTTTTTACAAGCACTTTTCTTACCCCACCCACTTAAAATTAAGGTTAAATAGTAGTCGTCAAAAATTGTTTCTATACTACCATTTTTATCTAATTGATAAATCATTTTTATGGAAAGAAATCACATTTGAATAGTCTTCACGATTGTAATTTTCTTATACCAAAAGTCATCTTGAATTCTAAGAAATCTACAATTGTCCTTACCCCACCCACCAATTTAAGCTATGTCTACCCCCTTCTACTTCATGGTGTCGTTAAAAAGCCAAAAACTCATAGATCTGCTTAAAACTGTGAAAATGCATTTCCAAGTATCCGGAATTTTTTTTAAACTTCTAACATGACATGTCATTTGATAAAAACATGTTTAATCCATGTCCGCAAGTTGATATATTTTTTGAAAATTTGAAGTTTTCTGTCGGAAATGGCTGATAGCTTATTTGTTGGCAGATAATTCAGATAAGTCACAATTTTGCACCTAAATCATCGAAAAAGACTGATAGAAGTAATGTAGAATGAGACAATTTAGAATATGTTAATGAATTCTACTGTCCATTTTGCCCGACCGATCGTCTGTACGTCTTTCATCCGCCAAACTTTGTGTGCTTAAAACGTAATCAATATTTACCTGTAACTTTACTTAACGAATTTCGCGTTTTCAACTGACATTTAACGCAAATCCTTGAAAAAGAGTTTTGATTGTCAGATATTCTTAATAAATAACATGAGGACCATGATGGTCCTAAATCGCTCACCTGAACCAAGATAATATGAGCCCAAGTTTTATTCAAATCAATTAATATTTGTGACTGCAAAACTGAACACTCGTAAACAGCAGTTTTTCAAGTTCAAGGGAAAGCAATTAAAATTGTTGGATCATGATCAGGCTGAAAACTGAACCATATCTTGTGGTCACTTACATTTTGTCCACGTTTCAACATGTGTGTCTTTTGCAATGAAAACAAAGTCAAAAATGGTCATTTTGTCAAAATTAAAGGCTTATAACTCAGGATGTCAGATTCACATTAACACTATAAAATATATCTCACAGTCACAGACTGAGATTTGTCTAGCTTGGTCAATGTTTGTGGTAGCTAGGGTGACAACAGGGTCGAAAAAGTCAATATTACAGAATTCAAGAGCAAATAACTCTAGACTTTCTATCCTGACTAAATAACTGAATGCCAAACTAATCCAAAATCTCGTAGTCGTTATCTTGGTGTCCAAGTTTTGTCTTGATTGTTCACTATGTGTGGTTTTTAGAGTAAAAACAACGTCGGAAACATTCTACCCATCAAATATCGTCTTGATTTGTCCATCTATCTGGTTATTTGACTGAAAATAAAGTCAACATGGAAAGTTTGATCTATTCCAAGGAAGATTACTTAACAACTTCTGGTCCTATTATGTCGAAATTTGTATTCATCTTATAAGAATGGTCACCAACATTATGTTTTAGTTTTTTGTCTCGACTGGCCAAAATTTGTGGTTGTTAGAGTAAATCCAAAGTAAAAAACATCAGTTTTTATGAAATTCAAGGGCACAAAAACATAGCTTTCTGATCCTGCCTGACTGAAATTAAAATCATTCTATTTCTTATGGTCACCAAGATTGTGTCCAAGTTTCATTTGGATTGGTCATTAAGTGTAGATGCTAGAGTGTAAACCAAGTCGAAAATAGTCTATAACGGCAATTTTGTAAAATTCAAGGGCATATTTCATGACTTCCAGTCCCGATCATTCTGAAAATTATACTCGTCCTATATCTTATAGTCAGCAACATTGTATAAAAGTTTCATTTGGATTAATTAATAATTGTAAATGCTAGAGTGTAAACCAAGTCAAAATATTCGAAAACGGCAATTTTGTAAAATTCAAGGGCATATAACTCATAACTTAATGTCCCGATCATTCTGAAAATTGTATTCAATCAAGAAATCATAGTCCCAATCCTTATGTATAAGTTTCATTTGGATTGGTCAATAATTATACATGCTAGAGTGTAAACGGAGTCGAAAATAGTCGAAAATTGCAATTTTGTAAAATTCAAGGGCATATAACTCATGACTTTATGTCCTGATCATTCTGAAAATTGTACTCAATCGAGATTTTATAGTCCCAATTCTTATGTATGAGTTTCATTTGGATTGGTCAATAATTATACACTCTAGAGTGTAAACGGAGTTGAAAATAGTTGAAAATGGCTATCTTGTAAAATTCAAGGGCATATAACTCATGACTTTATGTCCCTATCATTCTGAAAATTGTACTCAGTCGCGATCTCATGGTCAACGATATCATGACCAAGTTTCAAATTGATTGGTCTCTAGTTGTAGATACTAAAGTGTAAACGAAGTCGTAAATAGTCGTAAAACGGCAATTTTGTAAAATTCAAGGGCAAGTAACTCATGAATTTATGTCCCGATCATTCTGAAAATTGTACTCATCTGAGATCTTTTGGTTCCAATCGTTATGCATAAGTTTTATTTGGATTGATCAATACTTGAAGATTCTAGAGTGTAAATAAAGTCGAAAATAGTCGAAAGTGGCAAATCTGTTAAATTCAAGGGCATATAACTCGCGATGTTCAATTCTGATCATTCTGAGAATTAAACACCTTAGAGATCTTATAGTCAGCAACATAATGTCCAGGTTTCAACTTGATTGGTCAATATTTATAATTGCTAGAGTGTAAACAAAGTCTAAAACAGTCAAAAACGGCAATTTTGTCAAATTCAAGGGCAAATAACTCATAATTCTCCTGTCCGATCAGGCCGAAAATCACACTCATTTGAGATCTTATGGTCCTTATCATTATGTAGAAGTTTCATTTTCATTGGTCAATATTTGTGGATGCTAGATGGTAAACAAAGTCTAAAATAGCTATTTTTGATGTTCAAGGGCAGATAACTCGGGACTTTCTGGTCCGATCTGGCCAATAATCAAAGTCATTGAAGAACCTATTATCATACTTGTTCTGATTTAGTTTAATGAATATTGGTTTACTTTTGCGAGAACTAGATTGTAAACATGTTTTGTCATAAAGCCTTTCTTTGAACATGCCCTTATTGGTGGTAAGAGTTGCCTGTCCCCAGAAAAAAATCACACAAACATTTGTTGCAAAAGTCATCCTGGAACGAAACCTAATTGACTTCAAAATATCCCTATGGTGTCTAAACTTTTCTATCATCAACGTTTAAAAAGATAATAAAGTTTAAAAAAAACTTTTCTTAATTATTTTAGAGTGATTTTTCTATTTTGGTGAATGAACATTTATTAGGGCAATTACGGTAAATGTGTTTTAAAAACCGACTGTTCTATTACTAATTATTTTTTGGCATACATAATATTTCATTAAAAACATAAAGTTATTGAGGAAAAAAGTCACAGAAAAAATTTTGACGACAATTTCGATTCATGGTCAACTAAAAAACAGTTTATTTCATTTTTGGGTGGGTAGAGTTATCTGTCCCTGGAAAAAATCTGCACCACTTTCAGTTCTGGCATCCACCATAAAATAAAGCCCCAATGGTTACCCTAACTCACTGTACCATCGGAATCTTTCTGGACTATTTGTCCAAAGAAACCCACTTTCTAGGCCTCTTTTTGGGGTTGGCCCCTGGACTAAATAAAAGTTCAAAGTATATGATAGACTAAGATCAGACAACATGTAAATTACAGGTTGATTTTTGTTTACGCTGTAGCCCCGACATGTGTGGATGTGACGATAAAAGTCCATGTCTATTATACTATACAGAAACGTAAAAGAGAATGTATATAGATCTACCAAATGCACGTTTTATTTTGCGTGTCAGTATACGAGCCAGGATCTGGAAAAAAACGTCCCCGGAGGCTTTCGAGCCAATCATAGATCCAGATCAGCCTGTGCATATGCACAGTCTGATTAGGATCCACGTTGTTCTCTAATAGCTTCTTTGTGACCTTTAGTAAATTAAAGAGTAAAGAGAGCAGTATGGATGCCATCTTCGCAAGCCAAGGGTTACTACCTCCACTTTGTTCCTTACGAACCCTTGGCCGCTCGCCTCTATGGAAATCGAAAGTACCACCGTGCGATTTCATAGGACGCGATAACTTTCCCATTATCCAATCAAAACACACTAAACAAGCCCTCTTTGTCAAAACGAAAACGTCACGGCTGACGTCAAAATCGATATCCGTATTTGATGCATCGCCTAACACGTTTTAGTACGAGGCTTTTGATTGGCCAGAAATAGCAACTGCAAAGGGCCGCGACTCTTTATCGCCGAAAGGTGGCATGGTGGTACTTTCGATTTCAATAGAAGCGAGCGGCCAAGGGTTCGTAAGGAACAAAGTGGAGGTAGTAACCCTTGGCTTGCGAAGATGTATGGATGCATATTGAACTGCATTTGACAACAGGCTGATCTTCAAACTCAATTTTTAATTGGACGTCCGAAAGGACGTACAATTCTTATAACCACTTTTGGACAGGCGAAATGGGTTTTCATTACCAAAAAACCCTTTCTCAGACTCAATTGCCAGTTGACCAAAATTCAAAATAGATTTTGCGACCATACAGGAAAACTGTCGTATCTTTTCCTACTTTCTATGTGTTCTCTAACAAATACTATAAGATTCATTGGCCGATTCAATTCATGCCACGTCTTAACCAACTTTACGATCTTTTTTCGATTTAATCATTTTCTTGTAGTTTTTTTACTTTCGTAATATTTATTGTGTAAAGGGTAAGATCTTTAGAAAGCGATACATGCATACACTATGGTTATAATGTAAACAGACACCCTATATCATCAGCAGCAGCGAAAGCTCAAACGGGAAAGGATTAACCTCGCAACCTTTTTTCAGTTTGAAATTTGGAACGCCGTTGGTTCAAAACCAGTTCGGATTATTTCTTCTGTAAAACGTTTGTTTTTCTTGATGTGTTTACTGAAAACACACATTTTAGAATGATTACCCAATTTAATGCACGTATTGTGTATGATAGGTTCCTTTTCTTTGATCATTGTTGTTTAAGTCTTTGACATATTTAAAGGAATGGGGTTTCCACGAGACGTACTTTGGAACCAGGGTTTTGAAATTGATTATCGGGGAGTGAGTTCATTTCGCAACTCGGGTTCGACTCGATGACAAATTGGGGTTCCATCTGAAAAGCCTCAGATGAGACGCTAGTGAAATCCACCTATTCAGAAAAATAGTTGCTCTTACGAGTTTTTTTCTCCAGCATCTGTATCACTGATATTCGACAGTATCATGACCTATTTACATACTGATCGATGATCATGACAACAATGATTATTACTAGTACACGGTGGGGATTGTGCATGATGGGATGGATAACGACTACCGACAATAGGGAACGATTTCATCAAGTAAACCGTGACGTAATTTCGGACAAATAAATAGTATTTCGTTGGTGTTGTTATAAAATCTCGTAACTACGGCTTGAATCAAACCGTAGTTACGAGATGTTATAACAGCACCGACGGTTTATCAAAACATAACGGTTTAACTCAGTCTATTTTTTGCACAAAATTTGATGCCAACTCGCCTCGCTTCAGGTAAGACATTTTGCAATAACTCTGTTATTTCTGTATCAATTTTCAAGCGGTTTGCTGCATGTACCCCGCCTTATCGAGCTCTTTCATCGGATGTATGACATATTAGATAACTCATGATACTTTTCCCGAAATATTGTCCCAACCGACCAGAAAGCGAAATGGTAACGACTACGGCCAAATTAACCACGCTTCAGGTAAGAATTTGTGCAATAACTTTCTTATTTCTGCGTCAATTTTCACGCGGTTTGTTGCATGTACTCCGTCTTACTGAGCCCTTTTCTCAGATGTATTATTTATCTGGAACTTCCCTGTACTTTTCTCAAAAACCGATCCCAACCGACTAGAAAAAGGGCCAGAATTTTTTGTCGTTTTTCTGGTCGGTTGGGATCAATTTTTGGACAAAGTACAAAGATTCTACAAACAAGTCATATATCCGAGGAAAGAGCTCACTAATGCGGGTACATGCAACAAACCGCTTGACAAATGGAGCAGAAATAAGAAAATTATTGCACAACCTGAAGCGAGGCAAATATGTCCGTATACTCAATATTCGTTATCCATCCCATCATGCACAATCCCCACCGTGTAGTATAAGACTAAGTGACAGCGATCTGTATTTATTTCGTTTAAGAGACCCGTTTACGTGTATTGAGCTAAGAAGATGAAGCAATGGGTCTGCAACAGATGGTACCTGGATGATCGTATGAATATGTTTACAGATAGGGACATTGCTATTCTCAAATTTTCGTTGATAATGATATGAAGATTTAAATTGCTTATTGTACTCCACTGTCCCGACGGCACGTTCCCAATTTCTTCTTTTTATGCACATCTGTAGATGTAAGGATGCTGCGGTAGTACTTGTATGAGGAATCCATGGTTAGGTGCTCCAATTCATCTGGTATTTTGTTTCAGGAAAAGTATGTATTGAATTTGTTTTGTAACCACAACCAGGGGAAACTGCTACCGTGTTTTTTTTTTTTTTTTTACTCTAAACAGGAATAAAAATCAAAGTGCTTGGAGCACTATATTTAGACGCCTCTCATTGATTGAGCGGAATTGTATGTAAATGATCGGCGTTTCATTACTTTATTTCGTTGAATTTGTGTTAAGATCGATTCTAAATCACTGCGGTCGTTTTTTCGCCAACGATGGTGGAGATAGAAGTCGAACAAGAGTGCCATGGTCACAATATACGCCGCCACTTATAAAACTTGAGACAAAAAAAATGACATTGACAAGGATTTATAAATATTCACACAAAAACCTGTAAAAAGTTGTGTTCACAAAAAGGTTTTTATAAATATCCAGTCAAAAACCTGGAAGGAATTGCGTTCACGAGACTGAAATATCATTAAGTCCTAGAGACTAAGATTGAAGGGGGCATAACTCAGGCAAAAATCAATGAACCATAAAATCCTTACTTCATGCACATCTACCAATTAATGCTACGGTCACAAATCACTAAACGTGAAACTGCCACCGCGCGATTTTTTTACTTTGGCGAATTCCTAAACTCGAATGCTACCGGGCGATTTTTTTACGAATCGCTGCGAGTGGTCATAAATAACTGCCACTAAAATGCCGCCTGACTGGGCCCGCGCGGCACAAGGTACAAGGTGCGCGTGTCGTCATCAGGATGTCGGCCGGTGGCAGTCAGGTGGTAGGAAGGTGGCAGGCCTGCCACTGTCAGCTTTAAACTGCCACCGCCGGTCGACCTTCAATATTTCACGTGCCACCGGCCGGCAATCGCGCGTTCTAACTGCCACCGCCCGGCGCCCGCCCGATGATCTGACGGCGACAGGCTAGTTTCCGAGGAATTTAAAATCTTGACTGCTCTCAAAAGTTAACATTGTTCTCAAAATAGTTAAAGCCTACAGTAGAAATTGTGAAAATGCCGCTGCTGTTCGGCACGCTGTTTTTCTTCCAACAGTAAGAAAGTCAACAGCAACTGTTGTCTGCGCTCGATTCTCCCGAGTCGCCATCTTAATTCGGCGATTCAAAGGCCTCTAAGTGTTGAAGCTACTACAACTACCATTACTGTAATATTGTGTATCGGATGAATGTTTCCTAATTTATATTCAGGGTCCGAGTCTGCACTCGGTAGATCGCCGTCCTGCCACCTTAAATACCAACGGCCGCCTCCCTGCTACCTTTCGATCTCCGCCCTGCCACCGGCAGATATTTAGAAATCGGACGGTGGCATGTCAATGGCATAACGGCGGCAGGCCGGGAGACGGAAAGTGGCAGTTACGATTTTCGAAGACCTTCAAGCACCAATACCGAGTAAAAATCGCGCTGCGGCCCGCCTGCCACTTGACAGCCACCGCGTGACTTCGAAATGCACCCGGTCGGTGGCAGGGCGACTTGAAAAATTGAAAAAAATCGGGCGGTGGCAGTTAGAATTTTAACTTTTTGTTAAAATTGTAACTGCCACCTAGCGGCGTCCTAAATGCCAACTGCCGCCTGCCGATGTTGCCTGCCGCAGGGCGGCCGCAGGGCTGCCACCGCCCGAAATTGTACAAAAACTGGCAGTTATCACGCCGGGCGGTGGCATTTAGTGATTTGTGACCGTAGCATTAGGTAATAACATCCACCAAGTTTCATAAGGATCCAGTCAGAATCTTAGAAGAAGTTGTGTTGACAAGGCTGCAATTTCAATCAGCCCCAGAGACTAAGTTTTAAGGGGGCATAACTCTAGAAAAAATCAATGAACCATAAAATCCTTCCTTCATACAAATCTACCAATTGAGGTGATTGACCAAGTGTCATTAATATCCAGCCATAAACGAGGCTGCAATTTCAATAAGCCCCACAGACTAAGTTTTAAGGGGGCATAACTCTGGCTAAAATCAATGAACCATAAAATTCTTCCTTCATGCACATCTACCAATTGAGGTGATAACATTGACCAAGTTTCATTAAGATCTAGCCAGAAACTTAGGAGGAGTTGTGTTGACAAGGCTGCAATTTCAATAAGCCCCAGAGACTAAGTTTTTAAGGGGCATAACTCAGGCAAAAATCAACGAACCATAAAATTCTTCCTTCATGCACATCTACCAATTGAGGTGATAACATTGACCAAGTTTCATTAAGATCCAGCTAGAAACTTAGGAGGAGTTGCGTTGACAAGGCTGCAATTTCAATAAGCCCCAGAGACTAAGTTTTTAAGGGGCATAACTCTGGCAAAAATCAACGAACCATAAAATCCTTCCTTCATGCACATCTACCAATTGAGGTGATAACATTGACCAAGTTTCAAGAAGATCCAGCCAGAAACTTAGGGGGAGTTGCGTTGACAAGAAAAGTGGACGGACGTACGGACGGACGGATGGACGGACGGACGGATGGACGGACGGACAGACGGAGAGGATGACGCCAATATACGTCCGCCTCCGGCGGCGTATAAAAAAGATGATTAAAAAGAACAATGTCTGAGTAGAATTCGAACCCAGGGCCTTCCGGATATGACATGTGTAAAGAGTACAAGGTGAGTGCTCTGCTAAGTGAGCTATCGCGGCTTTCATTTATGTAGCGCGTTGGCTTACATTTTGAATTGCTTTGTAGCGTACTTTATAAAATCAATGAAAAGTATAACTGACGACAATACTCATAGTAAACCGAAACAAGAAGACAAAAGTGCTAATCGCATGGCCTTAATTGAATTTGGTAATCAAATTAATAGTGATTATTCATAGCGACAAATCAGTTGTCTTGAAACGGCAATCAAATCAATTTGAAGCCGGAGAAGGGTTTTCTGGTATTAAAGCCGATTTCGTATGTCCGAAACCGATCTTATAGAATTAAACACAGAAGAATGAATAAAATATCTTTCGTTCATGTACAATCCCGCTCAATCAATCAGAGACGTCCAATTACAGTGCTCTCAGCACTTTGATTAAAAATGCTATAAGGGACGTTTTTCCAGATCCCGACTCAATTATGTTTTTATACCCTATTCAGATTATTGTACACGCTTGAGGAAAACTCTGCTACATCGACATGGACTCTACATAACTTTACAGAGTGTAACCCCGAAATGTGTGGATGTAACTATGAAAGTCCACGCCGGCGATTTTTGTTTTCCATCGGAGAAACTTTCGAAGGTTTGAAAGTCTCAATTTTCTTAGATTAAACAAGCTTTATTTATCATTATAGATCTACCGTTGAATTTTAAAGGGCGACGGTAACAGATGGTCTAATTGCAAAAAATGATTTTTTTTGAAAAAATATGCAAAACTTTTGTGTTGACCACCTCGGGATGGTTAATAATATGCGATTCAGACGGAGAATGAGCCGAAATTACAAGACAGATAGCCGAATTTAGGGAGAAACCAAGCCTAAATTCAACCCCATCACTGATGGGGTTAGAATTATTTTTAAATTGTTGCGCATGTGCATACAGCGCGGACCATGATTCAAACGAGATTCATACTTAAATTTCAATATGACGTCATCATGTATGTTGTGACGTCATTTAAGAAAGTCGCATGTCCTACTGTTTTGACCTACTTTCGACATCGCTTCATGAATTTGGTATCAAATTGCGAAGAAATGAGTCGTTGCTTCAATAGTTTCTCGTAATCATTTAATCAGGTCATATAAAGCTTAAAAAGTGTACATTTCGTTTGTATTTGACAATTTTTGTGTCCAAATCTGGGAAATAGTATAGCTTTAAGGCCTTACGTGTGCGTCCATGTTAGTAATTGCTGCGTTAGTAGGTTAGTTACTTCTTGTCGAACGGTGCAATGGTGTTTTACAACCCATTTCAATTGGGTCTTTTCGTAATTCCGGTAATACAGAGTTGTCGTTCCTGCGGGACGGTATGTTTACTTCCATTTGCCTGTAGGACAAGCGGCAATTTTAATATTTTCATCAAATCAATGAGTAATTAAATGAAAATGATTTTTATTGTAACTTAATAATAGAATCTAATAATACCTCTGCACTTTCCATAATTTTCAAACCATTCGGAGATCTATAACAAAAGAAATCTCCCATAATCCGATGAAAGGTTATCATTGAAAATATTTTTCCCCGTGGAGTGCCTCAAATCAGGCCAGTGTCGATTTGTGACGTCATGACTTTGCGTTACTTACTCTAGTAATATGACGTCATAGAAATGAAAATAGGGGCAACTGTGGGGAAAAAAGATACATGCATATACATGTACGCTGTGAGTGAGTTTTTCCAAACGAATAATCTGTAATAATTATTGTTTGAAAGAACATTCCGCTCCACACGGTTTTTCACTGTTGGAAAGCGATTTCTATCGAAAACAGAATAATGGACTGTTAAAGCACAGAAAATATTGAGGTAAGAGGCGATATTTCTGACTATCATCAAATTGCTTCCTTTTTCTCAATGTTTTTCCAAACAATCTACTGAGGTCAAATACGGGACTTTAATATTAAGGTTTAAAAATTTGAAGAATTCGTTATTAAATGTGCCGAAAAATATGGTCCTTTCTAAATCAAGTCATGCTAATTCAGTGTTTCCGTTTACATAAAAAAATATTGAGTCCCTTGGACCCAGTGCAGTTGAAAAAGTTGAGTCCCAACCACTTTCAGTTGAGTCCAATTTTGAGTTCCACAAATCATCTTCAAATTAATTGTTGTACTTGAACGGACTTAAAAGCCCTTTCTCAAACAAAACCTTGTTTTGATATTCCCAGTTAAAGTGGCTTGGGGAAACATTTAAGCAAAAGAAGAAACTGCTAATAATAAGCATTTTTTTCAATTTGCCTCTATGGTTTCCGAGATATTCTCAAGTTTTATAGACTCTACCTAAGTTGTAACTAATTTTGTGATCTGCAGCAGCTTTTATCAGCCAGTCTTTGAACGCCGAATCGGCAAGCCACTGGTCTTGAAAAGACCGCGAGTGTTTCTTTTTCTTTGTTTGAGAAGCCATTATTATTTACAAAATGAAAGTAACAGTTGGTTTCCGGCTATCAAATTGCCCACAAAAAAAATATTTCAGTTCGGGTACCAGACGAAAAAGCGAGAATAACAATCGCAACTTTTGGGTTAGACGTTGGCGAAGTCTATTTATAGTAACTTTGGAAAACCGGTGACCTTGCTTCAAATCTGTCGTACTTTGAAACATTTTGGATTGTCTTCGCTAGTTATCTGACATTTCTGCGTAAGATTTATGAAAATACACTGTTTTAGCCTCTCATTTTATTTTGCGTCCCATGGACGCGACAAGTTCAAAAATTTTGCGTCCGAGCTGATTTTCATGCGTATACAGATACTTTTACGTCGTAAATGGAAACTCTGTAATTGTCAGAATGATTCTGATTTTGCTATTTGTGGGAATCAAAACAAAGAATTGGTTAGGAAAGGGTTAACATAATAAACCATCATTTCAAATTTAATCCAAATTTGAAGCATGCTGTAGACTATGATTCGTAGATCTACTAAGAAGAAAAGTTTGGTGTAGATTGCAGAATAAGAAATATTGAGGGAAAAACAAAGTCAGCATGTTTTTTCTTTTCTCTCAAAACTTTGCTAGATCTATTTCGTTCGAGTAGATCTATGTAATTCATTGTTTGTTTGTTATTTAGCGTTCCCAAGCAAGGCCTGGTTTTGATGAATATTACTTAGATCTATAAAGAGAAAATACTTCGAGCCCCGGTTTCTCGAAAAAACTTAAGTATGTTCTCATGCTCAAATCTGAGCATCGTGCTCAAATCGCACGAAATCCACGTGAACTTCAATTGAATACAAATCAACGTTGATTGGCATAGAATAGAAGTTGAGCATGAACTCATGAGAATGTAGGCCTACTTAAGTTTTTTTCGAGAAGCCGGGGCCGGGAAACATTTTGGCAAAATTTAAGAGCATCCTGATAACCAGTATTTTCTCCTTCTGTCTCAATAGACTAGATCTACTTTGATATGTAAGCGTTTAGTGTCTTGTGACTATGTTGTGATGGGATTTCTCTTTTTTCTCTTCGCTGAGGTTTCTCTATTGGAATCTCCAAACGATCTACGCGGCTCGGCTAATAGCCTACTGTCTCTCAGACCCGGACCCGTAGGCCCAGGCCAGATACGATATTTGGTTCTAATTCTTGTGACTTATTACACGAATCCAAGCTCTTCTTGTATTTGCCTCTTTCGATAAAGCTTGTGCAGTTAAAAATTTCCAATTCTATCCGCAAAATTATGTCATTCAAAAATGCAGTAGCTGTTCATTCCCACTGATAGCGCTTGTTTACATTGACACCGGAAGACGGCATACCGTCCCGCATGAACGACAACTCTGTCAAGACGGAATTACGAAAATCCGGAATGCCTGTCAGAGACCTTACACAAAGAAACTTTCTGCTGGAGTATAAATATCTAATTTGATTTTGTCGATTTTGTAGTTTTTAATCTCACAAAAATAGATGTTGTTCACTCACGTTAATTGTAATCCAATTCCCGCCTTATCGTTACAAACACTTGTGTTGAAGATTTGATTTTATACTTTTGCAACTGTAAGTAATTGCATGCGGAGCAATTTTTCACCTAGCGCTTAATGCACATATACAAAAAACACAAGATTTATGAAGTACATGTATGAACCATATGATTTCTTTCTACAATTATTGTTTGACTATATACCCGAGACATATCGTACAAAATTTCACGACGGTAGACTGAATACTTTTCGTGATATTCAAAATTTAAAGACACACACTTTCTTTTGCGTTTTAGTATACTTATACTCACTATTAATGGACACATGGTATTTGAACTGACCTGCTGGTCCTATTAGTCCCTGGGCCAGAAACATGTTTGCTCCCCCCCCCAGGGGAAATTTTGTAGACACAGTTTTTCATAAAGTACAATATCTTAGAAACATTTTGAGCATTGTTTGCACTCTGCCCGTTGGGGCTTTTGGCTGTAACCCTTATCTAAAACCCTTTACCCTATCATTTTTTTCATTCAAATTTACAATACTTATTTGGTCATATTTTCATTGAATATTGTCCTACAGATGTCTAAATGGTATCAAATGGAAGCTTATGACTTGCTCTTTCATTCGTAGTTATTTTATGCAAATTAGCTCATTTGCATATTCATGCATATTATTAATGATTTCCCTTAAAATTTCCATTTTTTGGCGAAAATTTGATAAATACTTTCTTAAAAAAGGCGTTTCTGTCCAGGGGGAATTTTGTAAACATGTTTTATCAGTAAGAACATTTTATTAGAAACATTTTTAGCCTTGTTTGCACTCTGGCGGTTGGGGCTTTTCGGCGTGACCCTTACCTAAACCCTTAACCCTACCAAATTGTTCATTCAAATTTTGAAAATGAATTTGGTCATATCTTGATTGAATGTTTACACACAGATGTCAGAATGGTATCAAATGAAAGCTTATGACTTGCTCTTTCATTTTAAGATATGTTATGCAAATTAGCTCATTTGCATATTCATGAATATTAATTATTTTTCCTAAAATTGCGATTTTTGACCAATATCTGGTAAATACTTTCCAAAACAAGACATTTTTGTGCAGGGGAATTGTGCAAACATAATTAATCTTAAAGAAAATCATACATGAAACACTTTGAGAGATGTTTTCACTTTGGCTGTTGGGGCATTTGGCCAAAACCCTTACCTAAACCCTTAACCCTATTGTCCAGTCATTTCAAAACGTTTTTTATCATATCTTGGTTGAATATTGACCTACAGATGTAAGAATGGTATCAAATGAAAGCTTATGACGGTCCCAATAATTTGCCATCAATTTTATGCAAATTATCTCATTTGCATATTCATGAATATTAATGACATTACTTAAAAATGTGACCTTTTTAGTGGGTATTTGGAAAATACTTTCAAAAACATTGTGTTTCTACTCAAGGGGAATCATGTAAACATAGTTTATCTTAAAGAACATTATATTGGAAAAAAATTGAGCAATGTTTGCAATCTGGCGGTTGGGGCTTTTGGTCCTTACCCTTATCTAAACCCTTAACCCCATCAAATTTTTCATTTGAATTTTCAAAACGTGTTTGGTCATAGCTTGATTGAATATTGACCTACAGATGTAAGAATGGTATCAAATGAAAGCTAATGACTTTTTCTTTGATTTGCAGTTATTTTATGCAAATTGGCTCATTTGCATATGCATGTATATTAATGATTTGTCTACAATTTGTGATTGTTTTCAAGTTAAATACCTACCAAAAGGTGGGATTTTTTTCTTTCTCGTGAGTTTTTAACCATCTGATATCCATGTTCACTCTTTTAACAACATCTAAGCCTTGTTTGAGATCTATTTGATGTTTTGTTTGGAAGTAACTGCGATTTTAAAGTGTGCAACCCATCATATTTTGTTCCTATCAATCTTATTATCAATGTATGTATTTAGTGTCCATTTGATTTTTCTAAAATCTTTATTGTTTAAGTGCAAATAACTTTAACTGATTCCATGTATTGTACTGGTGTTCTTGCTTATATCTAGTTTAGTTGACAAAATGTTATCCTTTTATGAATCCAAAATTGCCGCAAAATAGGACTTTGAACATTAACATTTTATTAAATGCCATATGATGATACAAAGGTGTCTAACCTGCGGGACTTTATTCTAATACACATATAAAATTAATTATTTCAATTATTTTTGTAATTTTTATGGCTGAATAGAGATCCTGGAATGTAGACAAATTGCATACATATAGAAGAATAACATTGTTAAGCAATTGTCAAGCTCTATTTTTTGCCATTCACATTGAGAAAACAGCATGATTTTGTTTCATCTGGAGAGCCCTTCCTTGTGTATTCCTCATAGCCAAGTCAATTTGTTGGCCTTAGTGTATTTGATATGTGGCTGACAGATCAGGGACACTGGTGTTACCATTCCTTTATGCTCTATTGGGGTATTTTAACTTCAGATTTATTTAAGCTTGGGGTGCCATATGTAAAGCCTACGTATCAGATGCGTAAATCAAGAAATGTACTCGCTGTATGTATGTAGCTAGAGTACAGAAATAAACGATTGCGATCAAAAGATTATTGCAGTCATTTACGATGCATTTATTTGTCTGTATCAGATCAGAACAGATGTGAACTGTGAACAGATCCATACTACCGACAGCCCATGCTGAATGTACATTAAAATTCTTCCGAACTTATAAATATGTCTTATATGTGCTTTCAGCATAGTATATAACCTCACAATGGATTGAAAATAGTTCCCTTGCGATACATATACAATATCTTTCAATATGGCATATGTTTTCAAGGATGGCATTCGATAGCCATAGATATCTCCAGTTCAATACCTTCCTGATATTTAAATGCTACAACTAAAACCTGGTTTAGATCAGCATATGAAATCCCATATTAAGACACTTACTGTTTGCACTGTTCTAGGACAATTTGACCAAAAATGATTAACATCACACTGGCAATCTTGGAATTACTTACACTCTGGGAGTTTGGCTAGGTTATCATAATGGAAACCGACATCTAGATCAACACTATAATGTCTATTTAATGCAAAGAATCATCAACATTTATTGTACTAAACATAACAGGGCTACTATGTACTTAACATTACAGGGTTACTATATAACATATATGTTAGCACTGTCAAATGGAATACATTTTATGGATTTTCCACAATAAATGTGGTTTTATACCAAACATTTAAAGAATCAATAATATTCATGAATAAGCAAATCATAGCAAATTGCCAATATACAAGTAATTCACTAGATTTCATTTGATACCATTATGACGTTTGTATGTCAATTTTTGATCAAGATATGACAAAAACATATTGAAAATTGTAATGGACAATTTGATAGGGTTAATGGTTTAGATAAGGGGTTTTGCCAAAAGCTCCTACTACCATAGTGCAAACATCGCTTATAATGTTATTTATATAATGTTCTTTAAGATAAATCATGTTTGCATAATTCCCCCTGAACAGAAATGCCTTGTTTCTGAAAGTATTTTCTGAAAGTATTTAACACGTTTTCGTTGAAAAATCACAATTTTAATGAAAATCATTAATTCTTATGAATATGCAAATGAACTAATTTGCATAAAAAATAATAGCACATGAAAGAGTCATCCATAAGCTTTCATTTGATACTGTAGTGACATCTGTTAGTAACTGTTCAATTAGGATATGACCAAAAACGTTTTGAAAATTCAGATAAAAATTTGATGGGGTTAAGGGTTTAGATAAGGGTCAGGAACAAAAGCCCCAACCGCCAGATTGCAAACATTGCTCAAAATCTTTCTAATAAAATGTTCTTTAAGATAAACTATGTTTACATGATTCCCCTTGAGTAGAAACACTATGTTTTTGAAAGTATTTTCCAAATACCCGCTATAAAGGTGACAGTTTTAAGTAATGTCATTAATATTCATGAATATGCAAATGAGATAATTTGCATAAAATTGATGGCAAATTATTGGGACAGTCATAAGCTTTCAATTGATACCATTATTACATCTGTAGGTCAATATTCAACCAAGATATGATAAAAAACGTTTTGAAATGACTGAACAATTTTATAGGGTTAAGGGTTTAGGTAAGGGTTTTGGCCAAATGCCCCAACAGCCGAAGTGCAAACATCGCTCAAAATGTTTCATATATGATTAACTTTAAGATTAATTGTGTTTACACAATTCCCCTGCACAAAAGGGTTTTGTTTTGGAAAGTATTTACCAGATTTTGGTCGAAAATCGCAATTTTAGGAAAAATAATTACTATTCATGAATATGCAAATGAGCTAATTTGCATAACATATACTAAAATGAAAGAGCAAGTCATAAGCTTTCATTTGATACCATTCTGACATCTATGTGTAAATATCCAACCAAGATATGACCAAATTTATTTTCAAAATTTGAATGAACAATTTGGTAGGGTTAAGGGTTTAGATAAGGGTCACGCCAAAAAAAAAAAACAAAAGCAAGAGTGCAAACAAGGCTCAAAATGTTTGTAATAAATTGTTCTTACTGATAAACCATGTTTACAAAATCCCCCTGGACGAAAACGCCTTGTTTTGGAAATTATTAACCAGATTTTAATCAAAAATTGACAATTTTAAGGAAAATAATTAATATGCATGAATATGCAAATGAGCTAATTTGCATAACATATCTTAAAATGAAAGAGCAAGTCATAAGCTTTCATTTGATACCATATTGACATATGTAGGCCAAAATTCAATGAAGATATGACCAAATAAATGTTTGTATATTTGAATAAAAAAATTAAAAGGTTTAAGGGTTTTAGATAAGGGTTACAGCCAAAAGCCCCAACGGCCAGAGTGCAAACAACGCTCATCTTGTAGCATTTGTTATAAGCTTTCAGAAAATCATACCCTTCAAAATTCCCCCTTGGGGGGGGGGGGGGGAGCAGGGGTTATTGGTGGCTCAAGGTCTATATACTTTAAATGGAAATTGGGTTGAAATTAACTCCGTTGTAAACTAGTGTCGGTTATGAGGTCAAGAATGAAATAAACCTTTGAAATGTTTGTAATAAAGGGAAAAAACTGGAATGAAACGTTTTCTCCTGTTCTCTTGGTGGTTTCAATTAACTTATATTAGAAATATAAGTATTCCATACAGAAGAGACTAGTTCGCACTTTAAAATCTGGTAAACTATGCCAAGCTGTAAGCACTAGATACTAGTACTATGGAAACATGGTACCATAATGACTCTGTTTCAAGATCCCAGTTTTACCTGTCCCAAAATGACCTGATTTTGACGTACCATATAGATTTATATAATGCTTGGTCTCTTTTCACCTCAATCAGTCAATAGTCTGTGCTTTGTTGTTCACAAATCCTTTCTTTCGCAACATATGTGGCCCACTACACTAACTTTATCAGAATTCCAAAGATGAAGGTTTTGACAAACTGATCAGACTCCCCAAAGCTTAACCGGTTATCGCATGTGAAAAATGGACATATAGATCTAGTAAGATAGGGAAAACGTTCCAGATTCAGAAAATTACATACAAGTGAAAAGTATCGGACCTAGTCTGGCTGCGCGGACTGCGCAGACTGACTAGGGTCGATATTTTTCACACTTCCTATAAGGTCCTTTTAGCGTGATAGGTCACATATATTTTGTGGTCTGCAATTGCTTTGAACTTGGAACAGTGTAAAGTTTTGCCGTTTGGGAAAGGGATAATTAAGGTAGAAGACCCATAATGACACCACTTTCTAGCCATACGAAATGCATCATATTACACACACTTGTAAATACACTTCACATAAATTGATTCACCGTGCCGGATTTCAAGATTATGCTTCAAGAAGAAAATAATTTACAAATATCATTTTACTCTATAATCAAATCAAATCAAATCAAATCAAATATTTTATTGGTCTAAAATCCAAAGATAGGATTGTCACCACAAATACAAAACAGATCATACAACAAGCATAGTAGATGACATATGTTATTATAGATTCACAATTAAACGAGAATGATCATGGTGAGGTTGAATTGTTTTATAGAGAAAAGCTGAAACCATTCTCGTTCAACCTTGAATCCACTATACATGTAGTAGAGAGAATCATCTGGAACAAATAGGTTCCATCAACAGTTAAATAGAGGCATGTTGGTATAGAAATGAGATGCAACACTGGCATTGATTAGTATCTCGAGAGTCACTGTAGGCCAGTCACTTTAGCCGAAAAATAGGCCCAACCCACCACTAATTCTAACAGAAACGAAACCAACATTTTTATAATCTACAACCATCTACTCATTCCAGAAAAAAAGTCCTCAAATGTTACTCGAGGGGAAATATGAAAAATATCGATCTAACGAAGAGACCCCTACAAGTAAAGCCAAAAGAATGTTTTTCCGTGTAGGCTTAGAAACCCATCTTTTGAAACCAAATATGTTGTTGCGGATGAAACATATTATAGATAACGTAATATTAGAGGTTTATAAAGTAAAAAAAACATAGACTTTGATATTTTCTTTATTTCAATTAGACATGTAAAATGAATTTGCAGGTGAAATTACCCCACCCACTCATTTACTAAGTTTAACTTATCAAATACATTTAAACCGACATCTGAACGTAAATATTAGACTTCCCATTCTAAAGCTGCTGCAGACGACAAAAACAATTTGCAAAAAGATCGGATTTGTGTACATTATAACAAAGAAAATATTGATACAAAAGGATAAAAATCTGATTGTCATCACTTCCATCTTTTGCAGTTTATTTTACGATTCAATTCTCTTCACAGACGTCAAATCAATGACTGTTTTTCATTACTGATTGGTTTTTGCTATTTAGATAGCCACTGGCCAATAATGCATATAGGGAATACTTTTATCCAGATAACCATGACGTGATTTCAGACAAACAATAGTATCTCGTAGGTGTTGTCATAAAATCTCGTAACTACGGCTTGAATCAACGATAAACCAAGTCTATTTTTAGCACAAAATTCATTTTTATCACTTTGTAATGGATTTCGAGTCATACTAATGTGACCAGACAGTGCGTACACACAGCCTGATCTTGATCTAGATCTACAGTGTGTATATGGATATCACTTATAAATTCAATCCATTTCGAAATCTTCATTAATTAAGAGCACATTAGTGCAGCTTATACCACGACACTCTCCACAACCCACTGAACAGGACAGAACATATTTCCTACATGTGCATCTTTTGGAATCACAATTTAGTTTGCAATTACACGTAATCATTTTAAGCAGGCGTTCGGGTGCATCAGACAAGACAAGCAGACTGGATTTAATTTGTTGTTGATTTTGTTCCAGCCCCATTCAGTTGGTTCTATAGTGTTTCCTACCCACATTTGGACTTGAAGATAGGCTCTAAAACTGTGGTATCTGGCAGCAGCTTCAGTTGGCGGAAGACTTTTAACTTGTACAAATGTGGAGCTTGTTTGTGTCTTATAAATATTTTTTTGAAATCTTATGTTATTCAAGTGTTTTGCGGTTTCTCCATTGTAAATATGTTCCTTTCTCCAACATTTTCTATAACACTATGAGAAACATCTTCGAGAAAGAGAGAAGAGAAAGTTGGTCTTTGATCATTTGGTTATTGGTTGCTTTCTTAAGGAGAACCCCTTTACCAACACCATAATTATACATGTGAAGTGGTGTCACAACCTGAAAATGCATCTATGATCTACAAATGTCGAATCCAACAGTTCTTCTGGTTTTGTTAATGTCCCATATTTTCTTTCTCTTTGTTCCACTTTTTACGTCTGATGTGTAGTAAATGTTAATGTCATTACAATCAGCATGGTAATGCGCCCGAGAAGGGCTTGTCAGTAAAATTGGCCATTCTTTTCAATTCAAGGGCAGATAATTCAAACATGAGAAGTTATCCAAATTATGCTTCCACACCCAGACACCATAGAGATTCATCGTGGCTAGTTTGATTTAAATCTGGTCGAAACTGTAGGAGTTGCGACACGAGTAAATGTTCATTTCTCAGAAAACGTGCATTTGTCCTTAAATTCAAGGGCAGATAATTCACAAACGAAAACAGTTATCTAAATTCCGTAAGCTATGTGTACAACTAGACACCATCGATATTTACTGTGGCTAGTTTGATAAAATTCTGATCAAAACTGTGGGAGGAGTTGCGCACACAATGCGCACACAATAAAATGGGTATTCTTTTTTTATTCAAGGGCAGATAATTCAAGAATTAAAAAAATGATCTGAATTCCGTAAGCGGTGTGCACAACTAAATACCATGGAGATTCATTGTGGCTAGTTTGATAAAATTCGGGTTGAATCTGTAGGAGTTGCGCAGACGAGAAAATGGGTATTTTTGAGAAAATTGGCATTTTCCCTTAAATTCAAGGGAAGATAATTCAGAAACAAAAACAGTTATCTAAATTCCGTAAGCAGTGTGTACAACTAGACACCATGGCAATGTATTATGGCTAGTTTAATAAAATTTTGATCAAAACTGTAGGAGGAGTTGCGCACACAATGCGTACACAATAAAATGGGCAATTTTTTTTATTCAAGGGAAGATAATTCAAGAACGAAAAGAGTAATCTGAATTCCGTAAGCGGTGTGCACAACTAGATACCATGAAGATTCATTATGGCAAGTTTGATCAAATTCCGATCAAAGTTGTAGGAGAAGTTGCGCACACAAGAAATTGCTAACGGACGGACGGATGGATAGACGGACGGACGGACGATCGGGCCATAACAAAATACGACCCTTCGGGCGTATAATAACAAAAAAGCATATGTGGACTTCAAACCAAGTGGTTGGGGGGCGAGTAAAGGATGATTTACTCGCAAATTGTGTAATTCCGATTTGAATTATCTATATCTGACAGATGTAATAATATTATAGTCAAATTGAGCTTCCGTACTTTTAAAAATCGATCGAAGATAATTCTATTTAAAGCGAAATTATTTTTACTTATTCGTTATATCTATTATTTTGAATTTTTATTTATAAGGAATACATTTTTCAATTTTCATATCAAATTCAATCATATTAAAAATGATATGTGAAAAGTATAGTGTAAGAGAAGCACGTGGTACTCGAGAAAATGTATGGTGGTTAGGATGGACCAGTGTATTACGATCATATCAAGGCATCTTTTAGCGTGATTTAACACCATTTCCCCCCAGATTTGCTCTGAGGACTTTTGGTATGTTGATCATGATATAAAAGACTTTCGTTCAGTTACAAAATTATTTCTGTTAGAATTAGTGGTACCCTAAATGCTAAAGTGACTGGCCTACTGTGGTTGGAGTAATGACATGCTTAATAAAGCACGGCATTCTCCACCAGATTGTCTCAAACAATAGTTTCACTGGTGGTGAACTCGGACAAAGCGAGGAACATTTTTCATGAACACAAGGTACATATACTTCATTGCACATCCGGATTTTTGTAAACAATACACGTGGCATTTTGTTTTACTTCTATTTCCGTCTTTTTTTAAAGTATGCACTCAAATGGAAGTTACTAAGGTATGTAGATATGATTTATAATACGCACGAAAATATCAGTTTTATCGATCATTATTTTCAAATGGTATAAACGGATTGCAAGTGCACAAAGCGCATATTGAGATCATGTGGGTTGATCTTAATCGCCCGAACGAAACGGTAGGAAATCACTGTTTATGGTTATCTATTTGCATTGCAAGTAAACAAAAAAGACATATAAATGTACATATAAAGGCTGTAAATGGCAGTTTTCGGTGTCATGTCATTGAAAATCATTGTGCGGTTTCTTCGTGACAACGTTACAGCATGTTTGCGATGTTATCTTTTCCAGCTACGGTGTTTTATGAGCACATGTTTGATAAATTAATCGATTGCACTGGACTTAACGGCACATTTAAACATTTATTCGGTAATATCGCACTGATTTGAGCATCATCATCATCATCATCATCATCATCATCATCATCATCATCATCATCATCATCATCATCATCATCATCATTATTTTTATCGTTACCTTGGAGTTTCATTGGTAAGATTTTCGTTATGCCTTCTTAAATTTGGTACAGGTGGAGAATAAGCTATTAAATGAGAACAAGATGGATCTTGATCAGACAGTGCACATGCAAAGTCTGATCTGGATCCATGTTGGTCGCAAAAGCCTGAATGAACGTTTCCAGATCTATACTGTAATGTTTGTCATTACCATTATCACCATTAATTCTAAGGAGGATCCACTGTTTCACACATCCCAGGCCCGTTCGAACAGGGGGAGCCTACCCCCCCCCTCTCATAGTTGGCAAAAATGCCGAATTTTCATCATTTCACATTTAAAACGTATGGCAAATCTAATTTAGCCCCCCCCCCCCCCCCCCAATATTAGACACTGGCCCAGACAGGGCCCATATGGAATTGCTTCCTACAGGCATGCATTCTAAAGTATACTAACGGGTAAAGTTAACTGTGTGCATTTCCTTTTTTATTTACACCTTGACTGCATACGGTACACGAATAAAATTTTACAAATGCACATTTAATCTTTTACTTTCAATACTTGTCAATGTATTACTATACTTGTTATTACCGTAACAATTCCTGAAAGTGGATAAGGATAAAATTCGCGTTTACAAGACATTTTCGAGTGTGAACACCGTTGGTAATAATACATGCTATATACAATTGTCCTTAGAAAACAATAGATGCTGTCTAATCCACCGAAGGTAATGTTGTCAATAACATCGTAGCAAGACTATGGGTATCGCAAGACGTCTGAAACGGATGGTCTAATCCGTTAATCAGCCTCTACTGCTGATAGAACTCAACTCAGGAAGCAATCTATCTCTAACGTTTGCCTTTTTCTGTCGATTTCTTAGGTAGTTGTTCCGATAATGGTTGTCTTGTCGGAATGACGTCACGTGTAGACGTTGGATGTGTTGGAATCGTCTCAAAATTGTAGCATGGCAAGTAAATCGAAAACAGTCTAATTAATGGGGTAATTCGACTGTTTTCGATTTACTTGCCATGCTTCAATATCTTGTATTTATTTCGGTACATTTATAAATAATCCTAAAATTGGCGACCATTTGCATTAGACAAGTGGCTACTTTCCTATGACGGGGTATATTTGTGCTACTATAATTAAATCCATTTGTTTCAATATTGTAGATTTCTTAAAGATAAAATGTTAAAAAAGACGTCTCACTACATTTCTCCTGAAACAAAAGTTTACGTTCATGATCTGTTTTCATGACTTTATAACATCGCCGCCAAACAAAACGACGTCGTTCCTGCGTTTTGTGTAATTGACGTTGAAGTGCGTATAGCTTATTGTCATACAACTTCTACTTTTTTTCAATTTTCAGTTTAACCTCTTAACAATACAATGTCCAATAGGATATACAAACTAAAAGCAAAATTAAAATTAGCATGTTTTTGTGTATATTATCATACGCATGGGGTATGTTTCCATTGTGATTTCTGTAATTTAGGAGGGTGGAAATTTCCTATTTCTATATATTTAATTCTTATACCTATGTATATATATTTTTAAGTTCTGCTTTGAAAGGCCACACTTATACTTAATGTACAATGACTTTGTAAATATGACAGTCCAAAAAACTTTCAGACAGTTTTCAAGAGAATTTTCGTCGCTATGCATTCCGACTTTTGTATTTTTCCCAATATTATTGTTGACAGATTACGTCAAAATCATTGTTTGGGAAAGGGTTAAAATGTTTCACTCATGGGAAAGGATAGTGATACCTTTCCTTTTAAGGCACCTATCAATAGGAAGAACACATGAATAAGAGATATCGGTTATGGCAATCAATTGTGTGCTAAAATAGATTTGGTTACTGTTCTGTTTTTATAAACCGTTGGTATTGGTATAAAATGTCGTAACTACAGCTTCAAACAAGCTCTAGTTGCGACGTTTTACATTTACATTTACGGAATGCCATCGTTTGTCCGAAATTAATCACTGCTTTCTCGATAAAATTGATCCCTATTCAAAGACGAAGCAATGAAATACATTATGTATTTCCGAAACAGTTTCCCCCAATTAGAAAGGTTTGGAAAAACATTGAATCAAAAGAAGAATAGATCTATACTGAAAATAATTTGGATGCTTTTTTCTTAATATTTTTCTTTCATATTTTCTTATTTAGTACACACATTTTAACTTCTCAACATATAAAATTAATGTATTTTGACATCTAGAGCAGTCGGCTAGACAAATTGGCGGACGGGTAGAAAAACGGACGGACGGGCAAACGAAGCACTATCTATATGGTGGTCCTCACTGAAAGCCTTCTAATTGGGGGCTGCAATACCAGATAGGCCTATTGTTTTGGAAATGATTATTGTATATCTAATTCGTCTTTGAAAAAGAATAAATTTTATCTACTATATATATAGACCTAGTGACGTTTTTCCGGACAAACACTAGTGCTTCGTCGGTGTAAATCTAAAACGTCACAAACTCAACTTTATTGAAGCTGTAGTTACGGGATTTTATAACAACACCTACGATTTATCCATATTTAACCGAAAACCCATTCTATTGTTAGGACAAAAGTCATTGCAATTCGAACAGTCATTGAAAATGTTCACGGTATCATAAATAAACCGTACAAGTCCCCTTCAAAAAACGTTAACTACGATTTTCACATCGGAAAAAAACTTCTACTCCAAGAATTGTAATGCCAACTTCAGAATCAGTCAGAGAAATAAAATAACAAAACTAACAATAGCCTCTAAGTGTCTCTCCGATTCGTCCATATTGTTTTCGGCGGATAAACACGTGCAAATCGTTGTGTACATGCTCAAACTAGTAAAACTGGTTTTTAAACGCGCATTTAAACATGAAGTATCTGTACCTTGTGTTCATGAAAAATGTTCCTCGCTTTGTCCGAGTTCACCACCAGTGAGTTTAGTTGTGATGGGATCGATAAACAGCATACATTTATGGTAATCATGTAAAAATAATATTCTACTTACATACTGCAAATTCAGATGGAGATTCCTCATGGATCAAGAAATGATCCTATGTGAAATCTTAATTATGAAAATCATTAGATCTATAGTTTAAAATTTGTGTGATTTTTGAAAGGGCAAAAATTCCTGTAATATTGAAGATCAATTTAACCCTTTCCCTAAACGACAAAAATTGGTTTGTTTCATTTCGAAACTTAACACAGGTAGCCTACTGATATTGTGGAAAGAGAACATTGGAATAATGCTTTATGTTGTAAACTTTGGGGCAAAAGTAGAAAATGCAACATTTCAGCTTTTTCATTGTTTGCCCCAAGGTTTCCATCTATTCCATTAAGGTAATAAGTTTACATGACTGACACAACAACAGTCAGTACACCCCGCAAACACCGACCCGAGCCCGTCGAACATGGAATGAGCAACTGCAACGCGAAATCATCACTCTCCAACATTATGTAGACACGAGAAGCATGTGCAGAATACGAAGTCATAATGCACATGGAAACTATCGACTCTGCTCGAAAGTGAGGATTGCTGATGAGTATCGATTATTCCGCGTCACAATCACCCACTCCACATCCACCGGGCCCAGGCCAATACCTACGGAGTATACATGCCTGCGATTTCTTGTCGAAGATCAAGCCAGTGAACATCGGTTCAGTATCCCAGCCTTTCAACAAGAACCTCGTAACAACAGCTTTAAACAAGCTGCAGTTACAAGGCTCCTGCCAAAAAGCAGCGATATAATGTTTTCTAAATAGTAGGTTGGCTAATTATACGTATGTACAAGGTATATAAAATTGTTAAGCTTGGATAGTCTAGCTAATTTGTAACAAATCCATTCTCTCCCTATACATGTTATGAACATGGGATATACATATCACATTTAAATCATATTGATCATTACTAAGGATAAACTTCATTTTCTCATTATTAGACTTGTATATAAAAGACTGGCAAATATTTTCAAGACATTGAAAGAAAGGCTCTCTTACATGTTTTAATTTTGTGCATGTTAGGATAAAATGTTCTTTGTCTTCAATACCATTTTGGCACAGTTTACAAACTCTTTCATTAACAGGGATTTTCTTATATCTCCCTTCTTCAATGAAGAGTTTGTGAGCACTGAGCGTCAATTTACAAAAAGTAGAAATTTCTTCTTTTGAACAATCACCTACTAATAAATATTTTTCTAGTGAATAGTTTGTTTTAATATTCCTATAAGTACGGAGTTTATTACCGTTAGTGGGATTACTACTATCATCAAACAAAACATTTTTCCAGAATACGGTATAAGATTCTTTTAATTTCGTGGTTATTGAATTCAATAACCTTGACTTAGAAAAGGTGGATTGATTATCCCAAACATGGGTGAAATTCAATTTATTCAGAAGCGTTCTGACATTAACTCCAAAACCCTTAGGTAAATTAATGCTATCCTTATATGCCTTGGTTACTAGCTTATCTCCATCAGATTCAATAATATGTAACCAGAATCCAATGCTAGATTTTAAACAAAAGAGGGCGATAGGAAATATCCCAAGCTCCGCTCTAACTGCATTATTAGAAGCCAATTTGTGAACTCCTAAAATATATTTACAGAATTTAAGTTGCATTTTTTCAGTAATGAGGGTGTCGTATTTCTGTTCGAGAGATCCTGCCTGCGAAACAAGTTTTTCACATGCCCATACTTCACTACAGTAAAGCAAAATAGGTTTAACACATTGTTCATATAACTTAAGAAATAAAGGTGTATTCATTTTATCTGAACCAATTGCTTTTCTAACACAAAATGAGGATTTTTGAGCCTTCCTGCAAAGATAGTTTATACCCTCGGTAAAAGTACCAGAGGATTTAAAAATTATGCCAAGATATTTATACGAGTTTACAACTTCTACTACATTCCCTTCAAATTTGAAAGCAACATCTCTAAACATCTTACCGCCCTTATTGAATATGATAACTTTAGTCTTAGAAATATTGACTTTCAAGTTCCATTTATTACAGAACATGCTAAGCTTATTTAATGTAGCTTGCAAACCTTTAGCACTATTTGATAATAGAACAATATCATCTGCATATAATAAACATGAAGTATTTATATCATCTATTTGAACCTGATCACAATCTCTGTCAAATAATGTCAAAATGTCATTTATATATAGAGAAAAAAGGCATGGGCTCATAATACAACCCTGTTTTACACCAACTTTAGTTGCAAAACTTTCACTTAGACAATTTCCCATTTTCACCGAACAATACAATGATTTGTACATGTCTCTTACAATGTTGTAAAAAGGGCCAGTGAAATTGTATTTTGATAGTTTATAGAATAAAGCATCTCTATTTATTGTATCAAATGCCTTACTTAAATCAACAAAACAAGAATATAGATACTTTTTTGACTTGAAAGCCTTATCAATTAATGTTTTTAATGTTAAAATATGGTCACTTGTTCGGCATTTCTTCCTAAAGCCAATTTGTTCGGGACTTATAATATTATTTGTTTCAACATAGCTATCCATTCTATCAAATAAAATTTTACTAAATAGTTTACTAAAACAACTAGAAATGGCTATACCCCTATAGTTAGAAGGATCATTAGTCCCTCCCCCTTTATAGACTGGTTTGATAATATTTTCTCTCCAACTGTCTGGATAAAAACTCTGCTGAAGAATATATTCATATGCAAGAATGGTAATTTTGAACATTTTTGTCAAATATTTTCATAAGTATGCATGAATTCAAAATTCTAAACCGTACAGAATGCTTATGTTTATATTTGGAATGGAAATGTAACACAGTTTAGGAATTACTGGCATTTTTCAAATTTCGCCGCTGGCTCTTTGGTGCTAATTATGGATTAATCCGAGTCTTCTCTGATGTAAATACGCGTATTTACATCAGAGAAGACTCGGATTAATTATGGATCTTCTATCTTCATTTGTTTATTGTGTTTATTGTACAGCTGAACCACTGTTGCTGATGACTGACAGCCCAAAACCTGGAGACCCGATGGCGGTCATGTTGTCCCTGCACAAACCGCAAAGGTATAGCTCGCGATAAATGACCTGACAGAGCAGCCCATACTAATCGATGGAGATGCTCTGTCAGGTCATTTATCATGTTAAATAAATACATGGGGCCGTATTCACTAGCGTTTCTAAATCGATTTTATAAATCCAAATTACATTACAAACCATCTGATTGGAATGTCGTGTAGCTTTAACCCTTTCCCAAACAAGACCTGAGGCGCGTTCTTTAGAGCGAGATTTCTTAAGATATCTCGAGATTTCTTAAGATATTTTAAGATAAAGCGCCCTTTTGAGCAAGATTTTTAAGACGATCACTGCGAGCCGCCATTACTCTATACTTATTTCGGAACCCCTCGGTAAATTCTGTAGAACCTATATGGGAGAGAATTGACCGAGTTGTTCCGAATGCTCAATGATTCAAAAACCGCGGAGTTCTGAATGCTCCATACTGCATACAAATGACGTCATGATGATGTCATTTGTATGAAGTATGGAACATTCGGAACACCTCGTTTATAATCTCGGTCTCAGAGACGCTGTATCAAAAACATCTTAAGAAATCTTAAAAAATCTCGCTCTAAAGAACGCGCCTCTGGTTTTGACGTCCCTATTAGAAAAGGCTTGGGAAAACATTGAAATAAAAGAAGAAACTGCTGATAACCAGCAGTTTCTCCTTTTGTCTCAATATTTTCTGTGCCATATTCTCCACAAATTTTATCTTTAATAACATCCATTTTGTCATTTGTTGCAGTTTTTGAAGTGGATCACCCTAAAATTTTGTCGTTTGGGAATGGGTTAAATGCCAACTTGGAGTTAGACTGATTGGCGAATACCACCCCTGGTTTTGACTTTACTACTGAAACAGGTTTTGGAAAATAATGAATCAAAACGATAAAATGCTGATGACCAGCATTTTCTTCTTCTGCTTTATTTCGGTTCTATTTGTGCTTTAATCCTTTCCTTAACAAGACGTTCCGGGTAGAAAAGGCTTGGAAAGCATTCAGCCAAAAAACGTTTTGACGTTCCGGGTAGAAAAGGCTTGGAAAACTTTCAGCCAAAAAACGAATGTTGATAAACAACAGTTTATCTTTTTTGTATCAATATGTTTCGGCTACATTTGTATAATTTTTGTACATTAATCAGATTTTTATTCTTATCATTTTTGTCGGCTGCAGCGGCTTTCAAAATGCTCCACCCTTAAATTTTATCGTTTCGGAAAGGGTTTATCATCATCTTTGAACTTTTTTGAAATTTATTTATTGGCAAAATTCGGCAAAGTTAATTGCCTTTGGCCATAACAAGTACATAAATATGACAAAACATATATAAGAATCATCAAGACTCGTCGTATCGTTTGAAATCAGTTTCAAATATAATTTCTATTGATTTTGTGAAAATCCGAGCGTTCTGATTGGTTTTTTTATTATAACTCTATGAAAAAACGATTAGGCCCCTTTTAGCATGACGTGTTACATATTTTTCCTATCATATTTCCAGCTCCATTACGTGCGGCAGTACGAGTACCACGTGCAGCACAGTAACTTTTATAACAGCGCTACTTCTTCTCGCATTCAAGAACTGGGACATGCCATGAATGTGATATGAAAGTGAAGAGCAAGTTAACATATTCCCAAATGGCAATCTTTTGACTGGTCCAAATTAACTTGAATGCAATTATATATTTCAGTGGTCTTTTTAGATAGAAAGCATTGTGGGAAATAAAGAAATTGCAATTCTTAAATTTTTCAAGGTGTTTTCCCGTGCTGTTTATCTTATTGGGCGTCAAAAGGCGTCATTGTATAAGGATGGGTTAAAGATCAAAATGCTTTTCATATTAGATGTGGAATAAAGGACTCTATTTAATTTTAACTCTTTCCCAAACAAGACCTGGTTTTGACGTTTCTAATAAAAATTGCTTGGGAAAACATTGAGGCAAAAGAAGAAACTGCTGATAACCAGCAGTTTCTCCTTTTGTCTCAATATTTTCTATGTCATATTTTACACAAATCCTATCTTTAATAACTTCCATTTGTCACTTTTGGCAGTTTTTGGAGTGGATCGCCCTAAAAAAATGCCGTTTGGGAAAGGGTTAAACCAACTTGTGTCCAGATCAGCCCGTGCGTTTTAGATGTATCGTTGTCACAGGTGGTGAACTCGGCCAAAGCGAGGGACGTTTTTTCGCGATCATGGTATTCCATCGGTGTTGTTATAAAATATCGTAACTACGGCTTCGATAAAGCCGTAGTTACGAGATTTTATATAGCTCACGATAATTGAACTGATTTTAAAAAGTTGCAGAGGACAATTTGAATTGAATATTCAACTCTTTTTTGTAAAACAAATTGTGTGAAATGAAGAAATTGCTTGTCGCAAGCAATTTCTTCATTTAGCACAATGTTTTTCAAAGCCTTTATCTTGTTTTGCGTCAAAGGAGGTCATTACGTATCAACATTTGGGTTAACAAGTTTATAACACGGAAAAATGAACATTTCTACATCTATATGAGACAATAATATACATGTATTATACAGTTATTGAATAAATGATGAAAAGATCTTCCGATCACAATGATTTTTCTTTGTTTTATGGTTTTATCATTATGGTAGCTATAGTCCCAATTGAAGTCGGCCCCGGTGAAGTTAGCTTATGAGCAGGGTGGACAACCCGTATGGACACATACACACAACGATTACCTCCCTTTGTCTGGAAAAAGGAACGCGAGAAAAAACACGATTTGGAAAAAAATACCATTAAATCAATTTAGAACAACACGGATCCAGATCAGCCTGTGAATACGCAAAGTCTGGTCAATATCCATGTTGGTCTCTAATAGCTGTCTCATGACCTGTAGCAACTGAAATAAATCAGCAGCACACTCGAGATCTAGAAGCATGGTAGTCTAAAATGCCATCATCCCATTGCCACAAGGTGATTCTTTTCCACAAGATAATGGCTTTGGAAAACATTGCAGAAAATGAAGAAATTGCTTGTGAAATTGGTATCTTTGTGAACAATACTTGAAATATCTTTAATGATATGCCGTTAGCTAAGCAGATTTTCTTAGAAGTGAGGACACTACGAAAAACTTAACATTTTTCATCATTTAACTTGGCAGAAACGAAAGCACGCATACCTGTAAATGACCGCAGAGGATGCATTTTGGAAATGTTTATTTTGATACACGCAGTAAAATTAGATTAGTGATTATTCTTCAATGAGTTAATACGGTGGATAACCCATGACATTGTGACTTTTAGGAAACGATCACACCGAAAAATCGTCCGCTTCAATGTAATTTTGTTTAATTTCTTAGCTTATACTTAACGGATTTTGACGAGATAAAGTGCATCGTACACGCCTTTGAGAGGACCATTCCCGATTCTTACTCACTCTGCACCGAATCACATGGTTTCTTCAAACATTCAAGCGAAAGCATTTTCTTGAATGTTTGATGGAGCCATTGGATTCGGTGCAGAGTGAGTTAGAATTAAATCATTGAATTGAGACATAAAATGTTTACTTGAAGTTCATCCAATCAGAACAAGAGACAGGCTTGTACTTTAACCCATTACCAAACGACAAAAGTTTTTTTTTAATTTTTAAGTCTTTTTAGATGGAAAACATCGTGGGAAATGAAGAAATTGCTTGTCACAAGCAATTTCTTCATTTTCCATAATGTTTTCCATGGTCATTATTTTGTGGGGAGTCAAAAAGAGTCACAGTGTGGTAATGGGTTAATTGCACACAAATCGGTGAGGCATACAAATCATAAAAATCTAAAAAAGGAAAAGTTTTTTTCAGGTAAGCCTTTAAAATTGTTGCATTTGAAATTGTGGCATTTTATTCTACTTATTTTGTCAATCCAGGATTTGTTCGTCAGGTGAATAATTAGATCATTTATTTCTTCTTTTTAAGTTTTTTTAAGCACTTTGGCCTCAGTATTTGAGTTTTAATCTTAAAGTGACATTCCAGAATTATTTTTACACAAATTTGACTTTTATTCTATCTGAAAGAGCATGTTTTTTAATGAAAATTCTGAAAATTTCAAGCCAAAATATTGAACCGTTTTCACGACTTATATGTTTTTGTGCTAAAATTAAACAAATTGTTGTGGACAACAGTTCAGATTTATATAGAATTTGTCATTTCTGTCTCAACTTTGAAGGCGTATTTTTCGCTTATTGATAATAACTTAAAAAACTGATAGCATTTCTACGCATTAGAATAAACAATCTTTGCATGAAGACATACTTTTAAAAAATGAAATAAATGTGAAATGTCACTTTAAGAAGGGTTGTAATAGCATTTGATACAAACATGAATTCAGATCAGCCTGTGTATACATTTAGTCTGATCAAGATCCATTGCTGCTCCCTATTATATACCTCGTGACATTTCGCATCTGTTTAGGAGTAGCTTAGGTCCTGATCAGACTACGAATGGAAACAGCAGGATCTTGCATAGTATATCTTCTTTTGTGTGAATGTAAAAAGTAAGAAGTGACGATTTGACTTCAAACTTCTGACTGTCAAAATATGCTAAAATTTGACCCTGCGTATGTTTAACACTATCTATAACAAGAGCTTCGCAGAACGGGGCATATACGCCCGAGAGGGGCTTGTCAGTAAAATTGGCAATTTTTTTCAATTCAAGGGCAGATAATTCAAACATGAAAAGTTATCAAAATTTTGTTTGCACAACAAGACACCAGAGATTCATTGTGGCTAGTTTGATTAAATTCTGGTTGAAACTGTAGAAGTAGCACACAGGAGAAAATGGGCAGTTTTGAGAAAATGGGCATTTTTCCTTATATTCAAGGGCAGATAATTCAAAAACGAAAACAGTTATCTAAATTCCGTAAGCGATGTGCACAACTAGACACCATGGAGATTCACTGTGGCAAGTTTGATCAAAGTCTGATCAAAACTGTAGGAGGAGTTGCGCACACAAGAAAATGGGCATTTTTTTTACTCAAGGGCAGATAATTCAAGAACGAAAACAGTTATCTGAATTCCGTAAGCGAGGTGCACAACTAGACACCATGGAGATTCATTGTGGCAAGTTTGATCAAATTCCGATCAAAACTGTAGGAGGAGTTGCGCACACAAGAAATTGCTAACGGACGGACGGACAGACAGACGGACGGACAGACGGACGAGCGGGGCCATAACATAATACGACCCTTTGGGCGTATAAAATCGAACTGTTTTGACGCCCAATTGCAATGGGCATAGAAAAACATTGACATGCCTACCAAACATTTTTCTCAGTTTGTCTAAATATTTTCTTGGAAATGTATAACTCTAGAAAGCACGTTTGTTGTTTATGGAATTTATTCTTTTCTAAACAGTCTAGTTTTGAAGACACTAAAAGACGTTAAGTTGCAAAACATTTTTTTCAGATTTTCCGCCGTTCAAAACAATACTTAACCCATTACTGCATAGTGACGCCTTTTGACATCCTAGAAGAAAATGGCTTAGGAAAACTTTGTGGAAAATGAAGAAATTGCTTGTGACAAGCAATTTCTTTATTTCCCACAATGTTTTCTACCCAAAAAGACCAAAAAATGTTAAGTTTCTTTTACTTGAAATTGTCGTCTGCAACATCTTTGAATTTGGACAACCCTAAAATTTTGTCATTTGGTAAAGGGTTAAACTTTCGAAAACATATTATCTTCTGCACCAGCTTGCAATTGAAACAGTCTCCAATACCGAGCATTTTTAAATGGGAAAATATACTAGATCTAGTGCACACATAGTTCTTTGTTGTTCTTGTATTTTTTTTTATCTACTTATCTAAATTTTTAACAGAAAGTAAAATAGTCATTTTTACGCTATAAAATTCATATTCTGTTTTCAGCAACATTTGTGTTCTCTTCAGCAACACTTTATAATGTACGACAGTCTGAAAACTTGATGTTTAAGAAAGTGAAATAGCTTATTTTGGGACATGTTTCAAAATATGTCTCCCTTAACTCGCCTTTAAATTGTTCTTTACAGAGGTAAAGACAATGGCGCCATATTTGACACTATATCTTTGTCTATCAACTTTGCTCTTAACAAAGTTAATCGCTACGCAGTCTACCAGCAATGAGTGTTACTGTTTGCATAAAGAGGTGGATAGACTTAAAGGCGCAATTCATGTTGAAGGAGTAAATATGGACGGCGAACAGGTGTACCTTGTCGCAGAACAACTCGGTGTGATCTATACCTACAACCCTAACAAATATGGTGGCACTCAATTAACACCCTACATAAACGTCAGCCATCTTATACTGGTTGACCCTCAACAACCTCAGGAAATAGATGGCTTGATGGGGTTTGCGGCCCACCCAGATTTCGTTGCCAATAAGAAATTGTATTTGTATACCGTTCGAGAAATAAATAATAAACATTATGTCGTGGTTAGTGAGATAACCGGTACAGATGTTACAGCCGAGAATGTCATGCTGGTGATTGAACACCGAGTAGATGTAGCGAAAGGCGGACAGGTAAGATCATTTAACCCTTTCCCAAACGACAAAATTTTAGGGTGGTCCAATTTGAAAAGTGCTGCTGACGACAATACGGATGTAATAAGAGATAGAGTTTGCGTAAAATATGGCACAGCAAAACATTGAGACAAAAGGAGAAACTGCTGGTTGTCAGCAGTTTCTTCTTTTGTTTCAATGTTTTCCCAAGCCTATTCTCTTAGGGACGTCAAAAACAGGTCTTGTTTTGGAAAGGGCTAATTTTCACTTTACTTCGCTGTATTAGATTATCAAACTTACTTCCAAATATGAAAGTTGTGTGATTTCAAAATTGCAGACACAATGTTAAGACAATGTTAATGAGGGAGCAGCATGTATTTTGTAGTATAATTATAGTGTACCAAAATTATCCCAGGACAGCTTAAATTTCGTCGACAAGTCCGTTAGAAGAAAACATTGCAGAAATATGCATATGTCCCAGGTCAATATTGGCCAATGGTGCATTATACCAGGTATTCAATAATGCAGTCTTACATTGCATTTGGAACACCTCGGATAATTCCATCAAAGATCGAATCATCGACTCGGAAGTGTGTGTATGAAGAAATGTTTAAAAAAATCGCATTTCTTAGCCGGAAGTTATTACGCTTCATAAAGTAGTTTTCGAGGTCATCCAAATGAACAACCATGGCAACTTGCGGGACTTGCACGGTGAAAATATTCTAAAAAGAGAGGACAATGCAACTGCATACAATGCATTTCAGTATCATTGTCGCTTTATTGTTGACAATAGTTACGGACAAACGTCTTCTTTTGTTGTTCTATTCTATTCATAATATGAAAGTAGATCCACGACATCCAAGGTATGATTCGACAGAATTGTCCGTGGTGTTCCAAATCAAATGTCTTTCATTGCTGAAGCATCATTTGATACTTTAGGTATGTCTTCCACTCTTTATTACAGCTTTTGTTTGGTTTGGATGGCTATTTGTATGTGTTTCTAAGTGACGCCGTACAAAGTGGGAACGTGACGCACAGTGAAGCACAAAATGGGTAGGTAGTAAAAACAATCTGATTCAAGTCTGGTGTTAACTTACATTAACATCTGACAGGCACCAGATAGGGGTCAACTTCTATGACCTTGAGAAAACCAAAACATTTATATTTACTCTTATCTCTTGTCATATATGATTTTTCCATGATAAGCACATGCAAACACGACACATGGTCAAGACCCTTAATTGGAAAACACTAGAACATCGAAGGAACATAGCGTCACTGATCATGCTTTATAAGATTAGGTCAAACTCTGTTGCTGTAGAACATCACCATCTCTCTCCCACAAGAAACTTACAGTACAATATACCCCATTCTAAATCAAATTATCATGCAACGTCATTTTTCCCCAGAACCATAAGGTTATGGAACAGCCTTCCATTATGTGTCCAGTCGAGCCCTACTTTGCCCATTTTTGTTGGCAAGTTGGACTCTATATCTTTTAACTAATCCACATGTCCTGTTTTTATCCTTGTAAGTAGAGTTCTTATCTTTTAAGGCTAGTCTTATCTCCGATTTTTAAACAATTTAATATCCTTTAATTCCATCTTAGATCATTTCCCATATTTTTACTGCCAGTTTTAAAATGTTCTTCTTTCTTTTTTAAAAAACACCCACCCCTTTAAGTAGACCTTAATACTATATGCACTCTTTATCTTTTATCTTCTTTATTGCACGTTTAACATCACAACTAACAATTTTACATTTTAGACCTAACAGCTGCTCCAGACAGCGCTAGCCAACAGTAATCAGAATTGATTTTATGGCTGAAAAAGTTGAAGTTAAAATTGAAGTCAAACACGTGGAGCGGCACTGATATTTGATGTCCTCAGTTCCCAGCAAACATTTCAGATCGGCCCAATATCGGCCCGATATTCACAGAAATGTCGACCCGATGTTGGCTCTTTAAAACCAAATGCTATCGGCCCGATATCGGCCTGTCGATGGTCCGTAACCGGAAAAAATAACTATATTCAGATTTCAATCTGATATAGACCCGACATCGGACGGACAAAACGAGCCAATATATATGGTTAATTCACGTTTTTGAGGTCGTTAACATTCGCAGAGGCCCAAGAAATACGTTAACGCCCGTGTGAGTAGCACGAGGGTCGTTTTCGTATTTTGAGGGCCTCTGCGAACGTTAAGGACTGAAAAATACGTGAATTTACGCTATCAATGCATAATCAATGCATAAAAAACATAAAATCCCAATGGTTACTTACCCCAAACCTATTGATACGAAAAAATGAACCGAGGTGAGAGCAAAAATATCCGCCAATGTTGTTTTGTTCTGATAATTCTTCCGAAAAGTTTTGTTATGCGTGACGTCAGCAAAACGACGTTACGTCGTTATTTGGCGCCAATGGCGAACGTCTCTTATTCAACATAAGCCAATGTCGGCCCGATCTGGCTGGTCACGGGAAAAAGTTCTTGAAGATGATCCATGATTGGTGCTTGTCATGTTACTCTAAGTTAGCAACAGATTGTTATCATTTTGTAGAGTTTTGACATTTTCTCAAACAAGGCATGGTTTCGACGATATTCTTACCGAAGGTTTCAAAAAAAGACGTTGCTGACAGCATTTTGATATTTCGTATCGATATGTTTCACTGTTCTAAATCTCTGGTACCTGATAGGAAATGTACATCCAAGAAAAAATTGTGGTAAAAGAAAATGCTTTGGGCAGAATTGTGGTAAAAGAATAAATTGCTTATTACCAGCATTTTCTCCTTTTTCCCTCAATAATGTCGTTGACATAGATCTATTGCACATCAACTCCATCTTGAATGAAACTTTCAAATGTGAAGGATGCGTAGAATATAATTTGTAATTCATCCATTACCAAACGCAAAATTTTACTTATATATGACTTATACAAATTCAAAGATGACAGAGACGACACTATCAAATAAATGGAGTTTTACAATTTTTTCGCAATTTCTTAATTTTCTACGATAATTTTGAAAGCATTGTCATCTCCGTCTTCGGGCGTTTATGGTGATGGGTTAAACAAGCAGGTGATCTAGTATAAGATTAGATGGCAAGTTTGTCCAGACTGATCTTGTTATACTCGTTCTAACGAAAGCAATCAAATAATGCTGAAATCCGAACGAAGTTTGAAAAAAAACAAGATGAAACCAACTGGTCCGAATTGACGCCTGAACGTTACGGAGTGACACCGGCGTAATCTTTCCCTTCTTTAGCCTATGTTAAAATGGTCAACTACCGCTGTCACAGCACCTTCCACAACATTCGCGGACACTCATGACTTGGGTTGCTTCATCTACTGCTTCTATACTCTCTTTTTATGGTGGTTTCAATACATGTTGAGAAGGAAAATCTGAAAATATCCAACAAAGAACATGACCAGTATTTACTTTCACTTTAGAATGGCTGTTTTCCGCCAAACTACATGTACATTTTTGGGAAGTATCCGCAGAAAGTAGTCCTGCAAATAATGCAAAAAAATATGCAATAAAACCAAAGAGCAGATGCAAAAATACTAAATTATCAAAGAAAACAGTACTTAAACTATTGTTTAACACTCCAAACAGCCCTCTGCATGCAGAGACAAAAAATTCTTGGACTATTTTCTATTGTACAACGATCCGGAAGCAAAAGGTTGACTGGGGTCACTCCTTACAGTAGGGCAGAAGCGTATTGCTAAATATCGTCGGTGTTAATGCACATGTTTATAAAAGAAACCTATTTACAAGGTCATACATGTGAAACGATGTATAATTTACTTTTCAAGTTTTACTTCATATGTTTTATGACATTTTTCTAATTATCTGATCGTTATGCAAGACATGCTTGAGCTAAATTCAGATAAACAAATCTCATTTTTTGTTATTAAAACTAAACGACTTCGCGTTTATCGCATTATACATTTTTTCTATATTAACTGATATTTTGTAAACGATTTCACCCTTTACCAAAAAATCTATTTTGACGTGCCCGAAGGACAAAATTAATGAAAACAAAAAGAAAAATACTGATTAACTTTTGTCAACAATATCCATGTTATGAAATTTTTTGCCTTTAATAACGGTAACTGTACATGTTATGTTGTTACATTGCCTTACCGTAAAAAATCTTAATATGTCTTATCTTAACATATCAAGACAGACATGCTAGGAAAGCAACAACCAGCTTTTCACCTGTTGCCTCCATATTTTCTCGGATATTTTGTATCAACATGATTATATATTTTGTTGTCTGTAATATCGTTCGTTTGAACCGCTTCGAAATTGGGTTATTTTGGAAAGGATTAAGTAAACGTTGGCCTATTTCTAGATAAAGTAATCTTCATCCCACATTTCACAGGAGGGACTTACTGGGAAAAGTTTTACGTTTGGATGTGAATAAACTGACAGTGGCGGATTTCAAATTACAGTACTACGACATACCACCCAATAATCCAAGAAAACCAACATGGCGACCGGAAGTGTACGCTACGGGTCTGTGTCATCCATGGCGCTGCTCAATTGACAAAGGTGTAATAGCTATATCATCTTCGCAAGCCAAGTGTTCTGCCTCCACTTTGTTCCTTACGAACAAGGAACAAAGTGGAGGTAGAACACTTGGCTTGCGAAGATGTAGCTAGATCCATTATCCATTTAACCCTTTCCCAAACAAGACCTTGTTTTGACTTCCCTATCAGAATTGGTTTAGGAAAACATTGAAACAAAAGAAAAACTGCTGATAACCAGCAGTTTCTCCTTTTGTCTCAATATTTTCTATGCCGTATTTTACACAAATTCTACCTTTAATAACATCCATTTTGTCATTTGTGGCAGTTTTTGAAGTGGATCTACCTAAAATTTTGCTGTTTGGGAAAGGGTTAAATACCGCGCTGACAACACGAGTCTAGACTGATCCAATCTGAAAGCAGCTGCGGATGGCAAATTAGTTGATGATTAGGATATGAATTGTGTGAAAATATAGCAAAGTAGGTATCAAGGCAAAGGATTGAACCGCATTTTCAATGAGAAAATGCTCTGGTTTTCTTCTTTTGTCCCAGTACATGTATTTTCAAAGGAATAAGGGACGTCAAAACTAAGTTTTGTGTTGGAAAGTAGTGAGTTTTAATCCATAATTTTAGCAAAAACCTATACATATCAAAAGGTGGACAATGCAACAGATGTGCCACACGATCTTAATGAAACGTCTAAATTATTGCTTATTTCTCCCAATGGCAATGAATTTTGTGCTAAAAATGGAATTGGTTTACCGTTATGTTTTGATAAACCGTCGGTGTTGTTAATAAATCTCGTAACTACGGATTGATTCGAGCCGTAGTTACGGGATTTTATAACAACACCGACGAACTACTATTTGTTTGTCCGAAAATACGTCACGATTAACTTGATAAAATCATCCCCTATTTATACGAGTCATGCATGATATGATTTATGTGTCGAATTTCAAGAATTTCAGAAACACGACAATTAATGCCCCCTAAAATTATGAAATTTTACTTGCTGCTTAATTCACACTAATCTACCCCATGTATTGTTTTAGGTTATTTATCCTCGGTTGCCGGTTGCCCATATGACCGAGTAGTAGACTGGGCGTGCCCAGGAAGGAACTCCCTTCTTTTGACCTGTTTCCAGCTTTGAATGGTGGAGGAAGACCCCAAGTGAGCACCTGGGTAGAACCACCGACGTTCCACAAGCCAGCTGGATAGCTTCCTCACATGAAAGTTCATACGTCCCTGGCGGGATTCGAACCAACAGAGGTGAACCCCATGTAGAAACCAAGTTAACTATATATAGTGGTACCATCAACATCGAGACTCAAATGTACTTTTAACTATTGACTGCCCTGCGTGAGAGGGGTGTTGTGATTACATCTTACGGTAAACGCCTTCTTAAAACCACGACGTTTACATATCTGGTTTACCTGTTCAGTTTGACTCGTCTGTCCAGAGGTCATGGTTTATTTATAGTTAACATTATGTGTTTCTCTTCTTGTTCTATCCGCTTTTATACAAAATGATTATTTGCAATTTGATCGTTTCATTACACAAACGCTGAAAAATGGCTTTGACGTTCTTTACACTTTCCATACATTTAAGGTGACAGCAGAGGGCGCATATTTTGTGGAGACATCAACGACATGACTGCAGAAGAAGTCAACATCATCCAACCAGGAGGGAATTATGGACATCCCTATAAAGAAGGACTCACTTGTATGGTCAATGAATCTTTGTGTAACAATATAGGTGAGAACCACTTAGTACCCAGGGTGAGAGTAATAGGTGCGTTCAGGGTTCTCCCATCGGCGCCTATTGGTACCTTTAGTAGCCATCGGTAGCCATCGGTAACCGTCGGTATACCGATGGATATTTTGTTGGTAACCAATTGTCCCGAGAGTAGACAAGTCGGGTAGCATCGGTGGCCTCGTTTTCATTACAGTAAGATGGCGGATAACAATCCAACTACGGCGATCTTAAACATATATTTTCTTCATTAGCAAGCGAATCGCCTTCTAACCGTTCTTGATAGAACATATTGTAATAGTTGAAGCAACAGTTATTTTATTTAGCAATTTATTTCTGAAGATTTCTTTTTATTCATAATCTTTGAAAACGAACGACCACTCTGCGGGGAGAATGTGCTCTTGGTAGTTGAATATCCGCCTCTTTTATCGATCGGCACAATTTTCGTTTAGAGTTTGTTGGTTGCCGACGGTGCCATCGGCTACCGATGGTGCCATCGGTAGCGGACTGTTAATACACTCGGTTACCGACGGGAGAACCCTGAATGCACCCATTGTAATTGACTCCTTTCATTTATGTTTTAGTCCATACCCGTAGAACACTTCCGGTAATTCGAGTCTTCGCTGATGAAAATTCGATCGTTGATATTTGGATGTCGCTATTTACAACAGAGCGTTGTCCCATTCAAAAACAAAAGAAAAGTCCGACACAGCGACACATTACCAAACGGCAATTTTTTAGACTAGTCCAAATTCAAAGATGATGCAGACGACAATTTAATATGAAAGAATTTTTTAACATTTTGGTCTTTTTACGTAGTTCTAAACATTGTGGTAAATGAAGAAATTGCTTGTCACAAGCAATTTCTTCATTTTCTACGATGTTTTCCAAAGCCATTGTCTTGTGGGAATTCAAAAGGAGTCACTGTGTGGTAATGGCTTAAATCGCTGCTTTGATTCAAAATCGTGTTAACTACAGCTAGTTCAAACTGTATGTACGGTGACTGGGAAAAAAGGCAGCGGTGTTTTGTCTTTTTCCGAAACTTAATGACATTTGTGTAAAATTAGTGCACTTTAACAATTACACATATTTTCTAAGCACCTAGTCAAAACTTATTTTCTATCCATTTCTAAGTCTTTGCACTGAAAAGGGGATTCTTACATTGAAATACCGGTAGTAGGCAAGGTGCGCTACATGTATCTGTCTTTAACTTATTCTTCACTTATTTGTGCATCTTTATTGCCAAGTCTTGTTACATCGTGTTGTTGTTCATGTATGTCGTACAAAGCGATATTATGAGACGGAATAAAAGTGGAGAATAGCGTAATATAACAATAACGCAATTTAGAAAAATACGTGATCGATTTAAAAATGGTTTGAAGCAGAGAAGAGGGAAAATAGCCAGTGACTCTGGGAGTGATGGATCTTTTTATAACAGCACCTCATACAAAAAAGTTATCGATGGGCAAACGAAACAAAATGCTGTATGTAGAAGGTTATGTTTATCATGCATTCATTTTTTTCTTTACTCCAGAGGATGAAGTCCTTCCCATTTATGCCTTTAACCGCAGTACAGGCCAGGTATCGGTCGTTGTTGGTGGACCATTCTATAGAGGCACAGAATTCACGTCAATACAGGAACATCTTATTATTGGTGACTATGCTTCCGGGTAAGAAAATCTGTAATTGATAATATTCTATCTTCCGACCAGTTATCATAAAAAATGTTACATCAATGGAAGCCTATATATCGTTTGATATTTCTGAAGCAAAATGAAAAGGGGCTCTTTTTGCTATCTTGTTAGAAGAAAATACCGAAATAAATACAATTGTTAAAACTTAATGCCAACCGTGTTGAATTTCAAAATGGCCACCAGTAAGAAACTGAGTTCATACGAGTAGTAAATCTAGATCAAGTTCGTCACCACATACTAATCCGAGTTTTATCTGATGAAATTCGCTTTTTGATATGTTGATGTTGCTCATTTACATCAGAGCGCACTGCCATTCAAAACAACGGAAAGTTCGACACAAGTTGTGGCGCTTTGTTCACCGTCCCATCTTAAACGATATCCTTAAAACGCCTTATGATACCGATCATTGAACCATTGATTGTCATGCCTGGTGAAAAATTTAAGACCAAAAAGTATTTCTAAAAGGTTATAGGAAATGTTTTGCAACGACCCCTCACCTGAACAGCCATTGATAACAATGACCTACTTTCCGTTGTTTTTGAGTGGTAGTGCGCTCTGATATAAATGAGTGACATCAACATATCAAAAAGCGAATTTCATCAGAGAAAACTCGGATTACACCACATACATGCATTTTCAGATTATTGTACACTCTGGAGGAGAACTCTGCTACATCAACATGGACTCTACATAACTTTACAGAGTGTAGTCCCGAAATGTGTGGATGTAACTATGAAAGTCCACGTCTACGATTTCTCGCATCATTTGGAATAGCCTTCTCAGGTATTGGAAATACTTTTCTTTGACCCTTTTCCAAACAAGACCTGGTTTTAACGACCCTATTAGTTAAGGCTTGGGGAAAACATTGAGGCAAAAGGAGAAAGTGCTGATAATCAGCACTTTCTGCTTTTGCCTCAATATTTTCTGAGTTATATTGCTCACGAATCCAATCTTAATTAACACATATTTTGTTGTCTGCAGCAGCTTTTGAATTGATCCCCCCCCCCCCTAAAATATGTTGTTCGGGAAAGGGTTAAAAGAAAAATATGTGTTAGTAAATGGGTATAAAATAACTATACATGTACTGTGCAAAAAAGTTTAGCACACTCCGAAAATGTTGATTCTCAGTTAAAAACTGTAGCAAAATCTTTAAAAGGAAAAAATACTTTGAATGTGCATTCATTTTGCTGATGTTTCCTGGAAATTTTGTGCAAAAACTCTAAAACGTTAACTTGATATCTTACGTTAAAGTGCATAGGGGTCAGACATCGAAAGTCAGGCGGTCACTAGCTGTTGTGCTTGTTACGTCCCAGAGGAGTCGGGCTAACTTCCTACTAGACGGACATCTGTTACGTCGTGAGGACGTCACAATGAAACTTTCCTCTTTAGACGTCGTTTTACGCGATCTGTAAGATTTATGTCGATCATTTGCGACCAAACCTGCATCAATTTTGTACCGTAGGCGTCTGATTGTCGATTAAATAACGGGCATGCTTCATTGGATCATGCTAAGAGCCCTCTGACGTTGATCTAACGTCATTATTTTTCAATTATCAATTTCAAAGAATTTGTAACAGTTAAATTGATTCTGGTAAAAAATCTGTAATTGTGTGTTTTTGGACAAGATGGACAAAATCGATGACACTGCACACGTGACGCACGTGACTTTTGCTTATCTGGATTTTGTCCAATATCCTGACTGTTCATTCCACACACGCACTGTATTATGTGATGGTGGTCAATGGGGACAACTTTACAGCATAAAGCATTTTTTTATGTAATAATCAGATACTGAAAAAATATTTGTTTCAAAACATGCTAAACTTTTTTGCACAGTATATAAATGTTCTCGTTGTAATATCAATCTAATACTTTGAACGTGGTATCTGACTGACAATGGCACCACAGGAAATATCATGTCGCTAATAACATCATGAGACATTGTTTAAAACTTGCACTGTTAAAACAACTTTCTTTGTGTTCCAGGAGAGCCCATGTTATTGATGTTGGACAGTCTTCGACCTGGAGACCCTACCGCTGCCCTGTTGTCACTTTATAAACCGCCAGAGTAAGTACATGTATTGGTTATAACCTGAAATATGTATTTCCACGGCGGGTAAGCAAGAGGAACAATTCTTCAAAATGTTCATTAATTCTTTTAATAACCGAGTTGAGAAAGGTTTGATACAGAGGAGGCGGAAAATGCCAAGGAATGCAAGCGATCTTTTAAAGAGCAATTCATAACAAGAGCTGTCTCAGGAGAGCAAAGAGCGACTATCAGGTGCTGGATAGTGAAACAGTCCGAAAAGGATAAATAAAGTTTACTAAATCATATGTCAGAGTAATGAATCTTTGCCTTTGTGACATCTTTGCCTTTGGTCACTAAGGCATGTTTGAAAGCAATAGCTCAAGCAGAAACAAAGTTGTCACCTTTGCCTAGAGGCTGATATTATGGTCACAGAAGCATGACTTTCAGAGCAATAGTATTGATAGAAACAAATATCTATAACAGGTAAACGTGAAAACTTAACCAAAGCATTACGCCAACACAGACGCTTGGGCGACTAGAATAGTCCCCTGTCCTTCAAATAGTCGCGCTAAACAAGTTATCGACGACTTAAGGTAGACTACCCCTAATGAGGTTCGCGCGACGTCGAAATTATTCGGGCGCCGTCGAAAACATTCGGCGATGGAACTTTCCACTGCTGAATGTTTACGACCGCGCCCGAATAGGTTCGGATACGTAACGACACTCGGAAAAATCCGATGTTTTATGAATTTCAAAATGGCCGCATTACGGGTATTCTACCTTAAGCAGAAGTTCGACTCATCTGATGTACAGATAGGCTAACAAGTGTCAACTACACCATGGTTATGTGTCAACGGCTGTCCTTCTTATCCCATGCTCGGACAAATGAGTTTTGGTGTCTTATAATTGAAATAATTTCTTTTTTTTCAGACAATTTACCTGTGGGGCCACCCAGTTCACCTCCTGTACAGTGTCTACATTGATGGTCATGTTGCTAACCACCCTACTGATCTACGAATTAGAATGAGTATAATCTACCCCGGAAACTTGAACAGTTTAAAACCTTTAACCTTTTCCCAAACGGCAAGATTTCACGGGGATCCACTTCAAAAAATACCACAAATGACAAAATGGAAGTTATTAAAGATAGAATTTGTGTAAAATATGGCATAGAAAATATTTAGACAAAAGGAGAAACTGCTGGTTATCAGCAGTTTCTTCTTTTGTCTCAATGTTTTCTCAAGCTATTTCTACTAGAGACGTCAAAACAAGGTCTTGTTTGGGAAAGGGTTAAAACCTTTAAGACAATTCTGTGTGTGTTTTGGGGGCGAGGTGCGTCAGTTAATATGTTTAGTTGAACGACATGCCTAATTCAACATTTTTTTATTTAAATAGCATATTAGTGTTGTATTCAAAATACACTTCTTTCTATCTTGATACATTGCTGCACATCCTCAATGATAACTTGAAACACTAGCACCAGTACAAACAAAAACGTCCGAGTCTGAGACACAAGCACTTCACCTCTTGGGGGCAATTCGAATTCATCCATTGGTGGAAGAAAACACGGCAGGAAATCACGAGACAACATTTTCGATATATTTCAATAATTCTGTTAATATCAGACAAAATTGAAAAGGGTTGGAGTCAGAGAAGGCAATACTGCGCCAGAAATTTGCTGAATGTGGAAGACTATGGAGATGGTTATTGGACACATTCAACAATTGACTAGTCATAATATCGCGTGGCTGGTGCACCTAACCATGTCCATTTTCTGGTCAGTTTAAATTACATGTACATTTATAGTCAAATGGGATATAGATCTATAACAAAAACTTGTATACAAAACAAGAACTTTACTAATAACTCCCTCATTACAAAAGTAATAATTGATCATTATTCATACATATACTCATTTAGCACAGTTTCAATATCGTAAATATATCATTCGATTATCATACATGCAAATATATATACATTTGAGCCACAATCTGGAAATTGGACCTTGTGACATTTTTTAACACCATGAATCCAGATCAGTCTGTGCCTGTGTGTGCAGTCTGATCACTGATCAGGATCCATGCTACCCTCTGAGAATCGCTGCATGTAATAGAGAAGCTATAACAGAAAAGCATGGATCTTGATTAGACCAGTACAGTCTGATCTTGATCCATGTTAGTTTCAAATGCCTTTAGAACCCAGCATGACAAGGTTTATAATCTCATGGTAATGCATTATAATACATTACAAACACTTTTTGTACACCAAAAAATGTAATAAACTATTGAATAAGAAAGTGTATCTTTTATTCAACCCTTTCCCTGACAAGACCTGGGTCCTGTTTTACTAACAATCTTACAACCACATATTGTGTAAACTTTGTAAGAAGACATCTGATTGCTTGAGAAATCAGATTGGACCAATCAGGTTTGTTGATAAGCATATCCTTGTTGGTAAAACAGGGCCCTGGTTTTGACATCCCTCTTAGAAATTGATCTAGTTAGAGAATCAACAATTTCTCATTTTCCCTCAATATTTTCTGCTATAACATACACATAAATTTTCTTCTTTTGAAATCAATTATTTCAGATTAGAGCAGTCTGAATTTTTATCCTTTTGGAAAGGGTTAACAATACAAAATTAACCTGGTTAAGACATCCGTAAGAAAATAGGCTTATGGAAAACATTGAGACAAAAAAAAGAAAAAGCTGATTATCAGCATTTTCTCCTTTTACCTCAATATCTTCTGTGCTATATTAGATCTATAGACAAATCCTACCTTCATCAATATCGATTTAAACTCTGCAACAGCTCTCAAATTGGACCACCAAAAAAATTGCTGTTTGGGAAAGGGTTGATACCAATTATGATAATGAATAACATGATGTTGAATCATAATAATGCAAGAAACTCAGCAAATAATACCATGGGGAATCATGTGACACAACAATAACAACCATTGAAGAAAATGTTCAATCATTCTGTTAACCCATTACCACACAATGACTCTTTTAGACTCCCCACAAGATAATGGCTTGGAAAAACATCGTGGAAAATGAAGAAATTGCTTGTGACAAGCAATTTCTTCATTGTCCACAATGTTTTCTAACCAAAAATGGACAGGTTTTTAAAATTTCATCAACTTGAAATTGTCGTCTGCAACATCTTTCAAATTGAAATAGTCCAAAATTTTGTCGTTTGGTAATGGACATGTGGCTGATTTGAATTCACTTTGAAGCAGTACAAATATCAGGGATTTGTTGGATGTGATTGATCTTTTAAACGATCACTTGATAAAAAGTTACTGACAACCAGACAAAATTTTGTTTAGTCATCAATAACTTTTTAATATCGAGAGATGTTTGGAAGATCCACCACATCCAGCAAAGTCCTGCTGTTTTTCCATCTTCTCTGCTTCAAAACCTTTTCAAATCGGTCACATATTAACAGAATTATTGAAATTATCTAAAAAAAAATGTCACGCGATTCTGTCATGAAATAATAGCATGGATTGCCCAATCTGACTAGAGTAAATAATTTCCACACTTAGATGATTTTATGAAGAGTGATTTTCTACCTTTTAAGTTCATTTTCACCATACTGCTATCTGGTTGATATCTGAATGGTGCAGTCTTTTTCTCATATCCCTGCTTTTCAACAGAAACCTTGTAACTGCAGCTTAAAAGAAGCTGCAGTTACAAGGTTTGTGTTGAAAAGCAATGATATATAGATTTATCGTATTTATTTCCTTTTTACATGTGATGGTTCACATATATCAGTACACAACCTGCAGCAGTGCTTCACTGTTCTGTTGCTGGTTTACGTTGACGTAGACCAGTCCCTAATAAAGTGTCTTCCGTATCTGACGCAGCACCTAGTGTCTCGCAATCTTCAGGGGCCATCTCATCTGGGCACAGTAAAGCTATGGGAGAGACAATCAAATAGGGAGTTTTGATATAGTAGGCAACTTGTAGACATAGATTATTTGTTACATATATCAGTACACAACCTGCAGCAGTGCTTCACTGTTCTGTTGCTGGTTTACGTTGACGTAGACCAGTCCCTAATAAAGTGTCTTCCGTATCTGACGCAGCACCTAGTGTCTCGCAATCTTCAGGGGCCATCTCATCTGGGCACAGTAAAGCTAGGGGAGAGACAATCAAATAGGGAGTTTAACCCATTACCACACAATGACTCTTTTTGACTCCCTACGAGAAAATGGCTTAAGAAAACATTGTGGAAAATAAAGAAATTGCTTGTGACAAGCAATTTCTTCATTTCCCACAATGTTTTCTATGCAAAAAGACCAAAAAATGTAAAATTTCATTCACTTACAATTGTCGTCTGCATCATCTTTGAATTTTGACCAGTCTAATATAGTAGGCAACTTGTAGACATGGAATGGTCTCTGCATTATTCATCACGCATCTTATCTGGATACAATAAAGCTAGGCAAGCGACAATCACAATGGGGTTAAATTAATGTTGTCCAAGTTGGTGGAGAGGTTTCTGGGTCTAAAGCAGAGTAAAGCAGGAGAAGAAATGGGTACCAGACGATTTTGAGAACATTGCACATTGTATCTGGTTTCAATGTTTGCAAGTTCACTCAGTTTTGATCAAGTCTAAAATTTTTACTTCTGATTATAAACAAAGAAATAGCCATTTCTCAGAAAAGCTCGGGTATCAACCGTCCTAATCATGAAGCTTTGGAAAGCTTGGAGAGAAAGAAGAGAAGGCTGATAATCAGCTTTTCGTCTTTCCATTCAACATTTTCTAAGTTTGTTTTAAAAGACAAAAACATTTAATATGTAAAATTATTTACAAAGATTTTCTCATCTGTGACAACTGTCAATTTGGAGCTGTCCACATTTTTGTCATTTGAGAAATTAACCCTTTCCGAAACAAGACCTTGATTTGAGGTCCCTTAAAGAAAATGCTTGGGAAAACATTGAAGCAAAAGAAGAAAATGCTGATAATCAGCATTTTCTCCTTTTGCCTCAATAGTTTCTCGGCAATAATATGCACAAATTCTTCATTAATTTCTATCAATTTTGTTGTCTGACGCAGCTTTCAAATCAGAACACCCTAAAGTTTTCTCGTTTGGGAAAGGGTTTAAGTAAGCTTCATGTTACACTAGCACTTACCTTTGCCTGTTTTAATTTCTTTCTGTCTTTTCCAAGGCATATTTATCCTAGCCAATACATGTGCTTCTTCCTTTTTAATCTTGTTTACCCGGAATTGGAACCATGACAAGAAGACAACAAAACTCAGAAACATGAAGATCCAGGAGATACCGACCACTGCAGAGGTTACTGGCCAATAGTACAGGCAATATCTGAAAATAACATCATCATGTTACAATTTCAACTGTCACATTGACCCTTTCCATTCAATGCATGGTTTTGAAGATGCTGTGCCATTATAAGTGAAGAACAAGAGCTTCGCAGAGCGGCGCATATACGCCCGAGAGGGGCTTGTCAGTAAAAATTGGCCATTTTTTCAATTCAAGGGCAGATAATTCAAACATGAAAAGTTATCAAAATTTTGTTTGCACAACAAGACACCATAGAGATTCATTGTGGCTAGTTTGATTAAATTCTGGTTGAAACTGTAGAAGTAACACACAGGAGAAAATGAGCATTTTTGAGAAAATGGGCATTTTTCCTTAAATCCAAGGGCAGATAATTCAAGAACGAAAACAGTTATCTAAATTCTGTAAGCAGTGTGCACAACTAGACACCATGGAAATTCATTGTGGCAAGTTTGATCAAATGCTGATCAAAACTGTAGGGGGAGTTGCGCACACAAGAAAATGGGCATTTTTCTTTAATTCAAGGGCAGATAATTCAAGAACGAAAATAGTTATCTGAATTCCGTAAGCGTGGTGCACAACTAGACACCATGGAGATCAATTGTGGCAAGTTTGATCAAATTCCGATCAAAACTGTAGGAGGAGTTGCACACACAAGAAATTGCTAACGGACGGACGGACGGACGGACAGACAGACGGACAGACGGACGGACGGACGAGCGGGGCCATAACATAATACGACCCTTCGGGCGTATAAAAATATGAGGGAAATGATGAAAATGATGATAATCATATTTTGAATCAACCTGAGGGTCAAATCAAAATTTACCGAGTGAATATTGCAAATGGTTTTTCCGTCGATTATATTTGCTAGTGAAGCATCAAAGTTTGTGAAGCAGTCATGGCATAGATTTCTTTTGTCACAGGCAATAACAGTGAATTACTAATCTTAGTCACTTTCAGAATGAATAGATGGTGTTCAAAGCCTCTCTTAACTCTTTCCTTAACAAAACCTGGTTTTGACTTCCCCAACAAAAAAGGCATGGGAAAACATTGAGGCAAAAGAAGACAAGGGCTGTCATAGACGGATTATGCTCCCCGAATAAGTGTTTGTCACAAAATAAAAACTATCATACATCAAGCCTCCTTTTTCCATGACAGATTTTTTGTAGACACATTATTTATAGAGTATGGTCTAGAACATCTCATTTATCACATAAGTACAAAATTTCATTGAATTCTGCCCATTAGATAAAGAGAAATTAGGGAAAAACTAATTTTTACATTAAGGCCCCTTTTTCCATCACACAGCCTCAAATTAGGAAACAGAGAACAAGGTCCCTAGGGATTATCCCAGGGAGTTCACATGTGAAGTTTCATTGAATTTGGACCAAGGGCTGCCGAGATATGGCTGTGGACGGACGGACAGACACACAGACGGATGGACGGACGGACCGACAGCGTGGCAACTATATGCTTCCCCGAAATATTTTCGGGGAGCATAAAAATGCTGTTCATCAGCATTTTCTCCTTTTGTCTCAATATTTTCTTGGAATTATTGTACACAAATCCTTTCTTTATTAACATCCATTTTGTCACGCCCACCAATTTTGTTGTTTGGGAAAGAGTGAACAGCATCTTAGTCATCTCCCAGTAACTAGAGCATCTTATCGTGGATTCCTGTCAATTCTCCAAGTTGTCCTACCACAACATCCTTTTTGAGCCAACAGCTGCTCAGACCCTCCAACATAGGTTTACAGTTATTAAAGTGACATTTCACAATCATTTTACATAAATTTTACTTTCATTCTATCTGAAAGAGCATCTTTTCTTATGGAAATTCTGAAAATTTCAAGTCAAAATATTGAACCGTTTACAAGAAATATATATTTTTGTGCCAAAATTAGACAAATTGTTGTGGACAACAGTTCAGATTTATATAGAATTTGTCATTTCTGTCTCGACTTTAAAGGCGCAGTTTTCGCTTACAATTAACAACTTCAAAAAACTGATAGCATTTCTACCCATAAGAATAAACAATCTTTGAATCAAGGCATACTTTTAAACAAGAGCTGTCCGAAGACAGCGCGCTCGACTTTCTAAGTTGCTTAGTATAAAGGGGGCATAACTCCAAATAGAGTGGTCCCAGAGTCATGGGCCCTGATAGTAAGGTAGAGGGTGTGATGGCGAATAAGTATTCCAAGTTTGGGTTGAATCCCTTTGATAGTATGGAAGTTATTGATGTTTGAAAAAACTTTAACCTTGGTTGCAACGCCAACGCCGACGCCAACGCCGACGCCCGGGTGACAGTATAAGCTCTCATTTTCTTCGAAAAGTCAAGCTAAAAATGAAATAAATGTGAAATGTCACTTTAACCTTTTGCATGGAATTAAAATATCTGCTGAGGATCAAAAGTTGGTTTCATAATCTTAGAAGTGTATATTTGAATGGCCAGAGGGAAGGTTACTGAAGATGACCACTTAGGGGTGCCTAGCATGATATATTACCAGGGAAGTTAACATAAGATTTTAATCACAATGTTAACCCTTATCATGCTAAGCGCGACCACAGGTCGCGCTACCCTACCCCATTCGCCACCGCTAAGCGCGACTCTAGGTCGCGCTACATGGGTTCCCTAGATATGAGCCTCGTATTCACGAACTGATGACGTTTGATGCAAGTTTTGAGCTATATTTAGTAGGACACTCTCAGTGAAGGTCAATTCTGTAAAAATATCAGCCAACCAAAAGCCTTAGACGTCATAATGATGCACTGAATATTCAAAAGTGAAATTGGGAAAACCCTAATCCAAAATGGCGGCCCTCAGAAGGCCAACGTGTTGATGAAGTTTTGCGTGAATTTTTGATGATAGTGACTTTTAAGCGGAAAGTGACTTTAGTAGTGATGGTTAGAAATATATTTGGAACAAAATATCGTAGATTTGGACTTTGTGTGTTAAATACCAATGGAATAATCGCCCCGATAGCGGAACGTACCAACTGTCACTTTTAGTGGGTCGGGCTTGATTGACAACGGATTTGTTATGATGCAATTTAAGTGGGTCAAAGTAAACCAACAACATGGAATTCTCGATGATCCTACACGGTATGTAGTCTTCTCTCAAAATCATAGGGTTTATAGGGCTAAAATGCCTCATAAATTCAAATTATAGTGTCGGAATATATACCCTGTGCACAGTGAATTAATTCAGTGGTACGGAGGTGTACTAGTCAAAATTGATTCAGCATGATAAGGGTTAATATGATATACCTGACTCCGGAGAACTGTGTAAAAATCTTGAGTTTTGCTGTATAAAGTTGTACTGACTGACTTTGTACTTCTATGTAGGCCCCTACTGCAGGATTATACTGAAATGAAGACAGGGGCTACAACCCTTTACAACACAATGACATTTTATAATGGACACAATTGAAAGAATTGATTGATTGGTTGATTGATTGATTAATTGAGGTTTAAAGTCTTTTTCAACTATGGTCATATCATGGTGGCTTGAGCACCTAACCATGGATTCCTTATTGTTCTCGCACCATTATTACCAGTACCTCAACATCCTTACCAAACACACATGTAGGTTACCAATTATCAAACCATTGGTCAGTGGCAATTACCAATTTGATAGTAGGTGCAGGCAACCAAATGTAGAGAGAATTGCTGCTTTTTATCATTTTCTGATATCTCTCAATGCTTTCTAACACAACTAACCACAATTGGAAAAATAGCCTCACCTCTACCTTGTCACTTAACCGTTTCCCAACATGCAAAATTTAAAGTAGGTCAAATTCAAAAGCTATTGCAGATTACAAAATGGATGTTAATAAAATTGAAAATGTCTAAAATACAGCCAAGACAATATTGAGGCAAAAGGAAAAAATGCGGATTATCAGCATTTTCTTCTTTTGCCTATATGATTTCTAATGCCTTTTCTGTTAGGGACTTCAAAACCAGGCCTTGAATGGGAAAGGGTTAAATAGTGCAATAAACCAAATGGTTCTCGAGTTAGTAATTTTAAACAAATTTCATTTGTGACAAAATTTGGAAAAATTCTGTAAAGTTTCATGGTCCTAGGTCAACAGTTCTCGAGTTAAAGCATGGAAATGATTTGATTGAATTGAGTTTTACATCCCACTCAATGGCTAAGGTCATAAGGAGACGCCTGACGGGACCTTCGTTTAAAGTCTCATCTAAAAAATACTGGATTGGCAGGAAATTAAACTAGCATTCCATGTCCAGCGTGTTACCATTACACTAAAACTGCCCCTGGCGTGGAGATGAAAAGGTCTGCAGATGGATGGACGGACAAAAGGACAGTTTGAACGATAGACAGACAGACAAGGTGAGACCAATATATACGTCTCTAGTTTAAAGATGGGTGGTATAACAATGACAAATCTAAACCAATTTAAAGATGGGCGGTATAACAATGACAAATCTAAACCAATTTAAAGTGACAATTCCCATTTCTAAATACATGGTTAGTGATCATGCAATCAACTAATTCCCATAAAAACAAGAGATGTTTGTAAAACATATATGCCCCCTCAAGGGCCTACATTTGATGTAGGTCAAAGTCCAAGGTCAAGTTAACAAGGTCCAAGGTCATGGTCAAATATGAAAGTTCTTGGTAGGAGGTGTCTATGTGTGAAATATCAAAGCTGTATATGTAAAAGTAAAATGAAAAATAGGCCAGGTTAAAGTTTTTAAAAGTAGGCCAAATGCCAAGGTCAAGGTCATGGTCAAATGTGAAAGGTCTTGGTTGGAGGTGTCCATGTGTAATATCAAGGCTGTAGGTGTAAAAGGACATGGTATATATGCCTGGTTTCAGTCTTTTTAAAAGTAAGTCAAACTCCAAGGTCAAGGTTGCAATATTCAAGGTCATGGTCAAATGTCAAAGGTCTTGGTAGGAGGTGTCTATGAGTAAAAATATCAAGGCTGTTGGTGTAATAGGACATAAGATAAAGGCTAGGTTAAAGATTTCTAAAAGTATGTAAAAATCAAAGGTCAAGGTCACACAGGCCAAGGTCATGGTCAAATGTGAAAGGTCTTGGTAGGACGTGTCATGTGTAAAATATTGAGACTGTATAGGTAACAGGACATGAGATATAGGCCTAGTTTAAGTTTTTTAAAAGTAGGTCAAACTCCAAGGTCAAGGTCCAGGGTCATGGTCAAAAGAGAAATATCTTGGTTGGAAGTGACCATGTGTGAAATATCAAGGCTGTATATGTAAAATGACATGAAATATAGGCCAGGTTAATGTATTATAAAAGTAGGTCAAACATGAAGGTCAAGGTCAAAAGGTCCAAGGTCATGGTCAAATGTGAAAGGTCTTGGTCGTAGGTGTCCATGTGTCAAATATCAAGGCTGTATGTGTAAAAGGACATGATATATCGGCTAGGTTAAAGTTTTTTTAAAGTAGGTCAAAGTAAAAGGTCAAGGTCACAAGATCCAAGGTCATGGTCAAAAGTGAAAGGTCTTGGTAAGATGTGTCGAAGTGTGAAATACCAAGGCTGTATGTGTAATAGCACATTAGATATAGGCCCAGTTTATGTTTTTTTAAAAGTAGGTCAAACTCCAAGGTCAAGGTCCAAGGTCATGGTCAAAAGTGAAATATCTTGGTTGGAAGTGACCATGTGTAAAATATCAAGGCTGTATATGTAAAATGACATGAAATATAGGCCAGGTTAATGTATAATTAAAGTTGGTCAAACACCAAGGTCAAGGTCACAAGGTCCAAGGTTATGGTCAAATGTGAAAGGTCTTGGTCGTAGGTGTCCATGTGTCAAATATCAAGGCTGTATGTGTAAAAGGACATGATATATCGGCCAGGTTAAAGTTTTTTAAAAGTAGGTCAAACTCCAAGATAAATCTCACAAACTCCAAGGTCATGGTCAATTGTGAAAGGTCTTGGTAAGATGTGTCCATGTGTGAAATATCAAGGCTGTATGTGTAAAAGGTCATGAGATATATGCCGGGTTTAATTTTTTTAAAGTAGGTCAAACTCCAAGGTCAAGGTCACAAGGTCCAAGGTCATGGTTAAATGTGAACGATGTTGATAGGAGGTATCTACCCGGTATGTGTGAGATATCAAGGCTGTATGTGTAAAAGGACATGAGATATAGGCAAGGTTAAGAATTAAGTGTAAAAATCAACAAAGGGCAATAACTCTAAGAATTTGATCAGAAGAGTTACAGTTCCAGTGCACTGCACCTCTCCATAATGAAATATATTCACCTGTAAAGTTTCATGATTCTACCTTACATATTTTTTGAGCTGTGCTCCGGACAAGAATCAAGTTATAAAATCAACAAAGGGCAATAACTCCAAAAATTTGATCGGCAGAGTTACGGTTCTTGTGCACTGCACCTCTCCATAATGAGATCTATTCACATGTAAAGTTTCATGATTCTACCTTACATACTTTTTGAGTTATGCTCCGGACAATAATCAAATTTGAAAATCAACAAAGGGCAATAACTCCAAAAATATGATTGGCAGAGTTACGGTTCTTGTGCACTGCACCTCTCCATAATGAGATCTATTCACCTGTAAAGTTTCATGATTCTACCTAACATAATTTTTGAGTTATGCTCCGGACAAGAATCAAGTTTGAAAATCAACAAAGGGCAATAACTCAAAGAATTGGATCGGCAGAGTTACGGTTCTTGTGCACTGCACCTCTCCATAATGAGATCTATCCACCTGTAAAGGTTCATGATTCTACCTTACATACTTTTTGAGTTATGCTCCGGACAAGAATCAAGTTATAAAATCAACAAAGGGCAATAACTCCAAAAATATGATTGGCAGAGTTACGGTTCTTGTGCACTACACCTCTCCATAATGAGATCTATCCACCTATGAAGTTTCATGATTCTACCTTTAATACTTTTCGAGTTATGCTCCGGACAAGGTTTGGTCTACGGACAGACCGACCGACCTACGGACCGACCGACCGACCTTCCGACCGACCGACCTTCCGACCGACCGACCTTCCGACCGACCGACACTTGCAAAACAATATACCCCCATTTTCTTCGAAAGGGGGCATAAATATACAGTCGACACTCGTTTTGTCGACATCAGATAAGTCGAATTTTCGCTTAAGTCGAAGTTCCATCCTGGTCCCGTCCCCATCAATGGACAAAAAAAAACAATTTCGAACTGAATATAGCCATTGAAATTTAGAAGGAAAAGGATAGAAATTTCTCGAAACGAGAAAAATCTTTCCTTTTCCTACTATATATCATTAGAATCGTACTTGATTAGTTTAAAAAAAGACGGTCAAATATCAATGTTATCGAAACCGGAAAAAATCGGATGAGTCAAACTCTGGATATGTTGAGGTATTTTGACGGCCCCTCCGACTTCAACACAACGAGTGTTGAAAGTAGACCATAAACATTTACAAATTATCTATAGATTATACTGATCAAAACGAGTCATATCGATGATAATAAGGATTGTTATGTAATTGTGACGAGATTACTTGCATGTGCGTCTCTATATTAACATGTCTTATGGGTTTAAATTTTGTTCATAAACATCAGTTTATCTCTCTGTACTTAATACATGTACTTACTGTATGTTGGAGAAGAATTCCACATGTACTGTCTGCTTCTGTGCAATATAGCCAAATAAGTAGAATGGTTTGAAGAGCGAAATGTTGTGAGAATTGATAGACACAACAATTATAAAACTGGGTTCAGTTTATCAAGACAATTGACCAAACGCCGGCTGTCAATCAAAAACATCGATAAGCCAATGGACGATCAGAAAAATGCCACGCCCCAACTGTTTTTCTTAAATTCTTCATTGCACATGTTATTGTATCGATCTCTCCATTGACAATCAAAATAATCCACATGCCAATAGCAGTGCATTCTGTGCTAAAAATAGGCTAGGTTTGGGTTATATTTTTAAAGTGACATTTCACATTTATTTCATTTTTTAAAAGTATATCTTGATGTAAAGATTGTTTATTCTAATGCGAAGAAATGCTATCAGTTTTTTGAAGTTGTTATTCATAAGCGAAAAATACGCCTTCAAAGTTGAGACAGAAATGACAAATTCTATATAAATTTGAACTGTTGTCCACAACAATGTGTTTAATTTTAGCTCAAAAATATATATTTCTCGTAAACGGTTCAATATTTTGGCTTGAAATTTTCAGAATTTTCATAAGAAAACATGCCCTTTCAGATAAAATAAAAGTAAAATTTATGTAAAAATAAATTCTGAAATGTCACTTTAAAAACCGTCGGTGTTGTTACAAAATCTCATAACTACGGCTTGAACCAAGCCGTAGTTACGAGATTTTATAACAACACCCACAAGTACCATTTGTTTGTCCGAAATTGAGTCACTCTTAACTGGTTAAAATCGTTCCCTATGAATGATCACAACCCGATTGTTTGTCTTAAATTCTATGTTCGGCGGAGCGATCTGTCGATTAGCGTTTGGTCAATCACCATGTCTAAATACATGTACTTACTGTATGTTCTAGAAAGTTGGAGAAGAATTCGACATGTACTGTCTGCTTCTGTGCCATATAGCCAAATAAGTAGAACGGAGCAAAAAACATGGTCTCCAATGTTTCAAGTAGAAATGATTTGTAGTTCAAGGATGCCTGAAAAGAAATCTAGATTTAGAATGTTCAACAAGAGTTGTCCGAAGACAGCGCGCTCGACTTTCTAAGTTGCTTAGTATAAAGGGGGCATAACTCCAAATATACTGGAGCCAGGGTCATGGGCCCTGGTAGTAAGGTAGAGGGTGTGATGGTGAATGAGTATTCCAAGTTTGGGTTGAATCCCTTTGTTAGTATGGAATTTATTGATGTTTGAAAAAACTTTAACCTTTGTTGCAACGCCGACGCCAACGCCGACGCCCGGGTGACAGTATAAGCTCTCATTTTCTTCGAAAAGTCGAGCTAAAAATGGCTTATCAATTCTTTCCCAAACAAGGCCTGGTTTTGATGTCCCTTATAAAAAGAATTTAGAAAACATTGGGTCCCAAGAAGAAAATACTGATGACCAATATTTTCTCCTTTTGCCTCAATGTTTTCTGTGCTAGATCTATAGTGTGGCGCATTAATCCTTTTTTTACCAACAACATTTTGTAGTCTGTATTTCTAAATGGAAACACGATGAAACAGTCTAAATTTTTGCCATTTACAAAACGTTGATGCAACAATTTTTGATAATGACCTTGATATTTCTGGCTTTGACTGTTTAGGGACTTTCAGCCCTGTCATTTTGACTGCAGACAATTTTAGTTGTTTTGAAAAGCAACATGGAATATCTGCAATGAGGTACAAAGCACTCTTCCTTCAAGCATTGCACTTCTGTATTCAAAAAGCTCTTCTGCGGAAATCAAGACAACCTTTGGTAGAGAGTAAGAATGTCTTGTAGTTTATTTTACATTATTTCTGACAAACAGACAATGACATGGCTTTGCAGCAGCCATAAAGATACATGCAATTCAACCCATTACCAGACGGCAAAATTTTGGACTGTTCCAATTTGAAAGATGCTGCAGACGACAATTTCAAGTTGATGAAATATTAAAAATCTTTCCATTATGGCTTAGAAAACTTTGTGGGAAATGAAGAAATTGCTTGTCACAAGCAATTTCTTCATTTTCCACAATGTTTTCCCAAGCCTTTTCTTGTGCGGGAGTCAAAAGGCGTCATTGTGCAGTAAAGGAACTTACAGATCTCTGAGATGTGTGGACAATTTCTCCAGCATGATTGTACAGCTTCAGCTCCATCATAAACATACCTACAAATAAACCATAACAAATTGATGGTGATAAAAAGTGATAAAATTAAAACATTACCACACATGGACTCTTTTTGACTCCCCATGAGATTATGGCTTTGGAAAACATAGTGGAAAATGAAGAAATTGCTTGTTACAAGCAATTTCTTCATTTACCACAATGTTTTCTTACAAAAAGTTCAAAAAAGTAAAATTTAGTTCACTTTAAATTGTCGTCTGCAACATCTTTGAATTTGGACAAGTCAAAACATTGTCGTTTGGTAATGGGTTAAAACAATTTTTACAACACAGTATTGTGGCCCCATATTGTTGATGAAACAATATAATTCTGTCCAAATCTTTTGTCATCATTGACATTTCGTCGGTGTAAATGCAAAAGCTGGTATGTCGATTTTTGCGATTTTCAAAGTACAAACTTGTATGCCCAGTTAAGACAATTCACGCAGGTTTTGGGATATTTTTACTTATCAGTATTAAAGACACATTCTTTGTGGACATTTATGTCCGAGTTCCAAGTAAAACCCTTCAGGTTCGGAAAAGTTATCAAATTCTTTTCTTCCCCACTAAAATTTTCCAAAAAATGAGATACAAAGTTTTTATTTACACCAACGATTAGCAAAATTTCATATCAAAAGACCCTTGCATGCTACTTTTTTACTTTGCCATTTTTATTCAGAAGACTTTGAACACATAATATCATGTGGGCATAGACTGATTATCAATTGACCAAACGCCAATCGACAGATCGCTCCGCCCAACATAGAATTTAGGACAAACAATGAGGATGTGATCGTTAATAGTGATCGATTTTTATCCAGTTAATCGTAACGTAAATTTGGACAAACAAAATAGTATTTTGTAGGTGTTGTTATAAAATCTCGTAACTACGGCTTGATTTAAGCCGTAGTTACGATATTTTATAACAACACCGACGGTTTATCAAAACATAACGGCAAACCTAGTCTATTGTTAGCTCAAAATTCTTTGCCATTAGCCTGTCGATTGTTTTGATTGTCAGTCGATAAATCGATACAATAACACGTGCAACGAAGAACAATTGGGGCATGACATTTTTCTGATCGTCCATTGGCCAATCGATGCTTTTGATTGACAGTCGGCGTTTGGTCAATTGATACTGCTTCATCTTTACTAAACTAAGCAGTATCGTGGTTGATAACCAGTCAAAGCTTCTGCTTCCACTATAAGATTTCTGGAGAGAAAAAGTAGCCTGAAAGGCTCTATAACATTAACCCATTACCAAACGACTAAATTTCAGTCTGGTCCAAATTCAAAGATGTTCCAAACGACAATTTCAAATCAATGATTTTTAAACTTTTTTGGTCATTTTGCGTAAAAAACATTGTGGGAAATGAAGAAATTGCTTGTCACAAGCAATTTCTTCATTTTACACCATGTTTTCCAAAGTCATTATCTTGTCGGGAGTCAAAAAGAGTCACTGTGTGTTAATGGGTTAATAGATCTGGAAATAAAGTAACTTGCATTTGAAATCTCCAACAAAGCAAAACAGTCTTAACATGAAGGCCCTATTACACTATCAAAATGTGACTAAACTTAACTAAAGGCCCACCTAGCTGTTTGTTTATCTCTGTTTCTGGAAGCTCCAGATCTAACACTATCTTGTAGGACTGCCCTCTTTTGAATACCTGAAATAAATCATAAACACAAGTAATAAAACCTTAGCAATTTCTAAAACATTAAAAGCTTCTGAAAGTATGGGGTGAATATCCCAGATCTACAAAATACCGGAAATCAAGGGCAAGTAATCCAGAAAATACAAAAGCTATTTTGAAAATTTTCATATTACAAATTACAGCAATATATCTTCATTCACCACCAGAAAGATAAATCAAATGAAATAAGAAATAAAAGCCTGTTGTGGTTTTTCGTAAAGTTAGCCCATCCAAAAATCCTAAAAATTCATAAACATGTTTAATGCCCCTTTTCTCCTGTACATGGCATCCAATGGAATAAACAACAACATGTATTTAAAGTACAATACACATATATTTCACTGCATCAGCAATTTTCAAGTTATAAATTGTAAGTTAAACTGTATAAGAAATTGATTACCATCTAATGGCATAGTGGATGACTTACCCCACCAGCTTTGATTTAATATATCTTCCAAACCAAGGCTCCGTTCAAATTGATACTTTGCCTACATAAGGTCAATATGTTAGTGGTCATGTGTGGCGAAAATGAAGAAAATCGGGTTGGGTCACGGAAAGGGCCTTATTGACACTCATCCTTTACATTCAATCTTACCTCATTTTGATTTTCAAATCTGAACAAACTAAGATTAGCTTTTGGATATGAACAGATGCCTGCACCATGGTCACAAACTCTGAAAAATAACATGAAAGTATATTCTGATTTAACCTTTTCCAAAACAAGACCTGGTTTTGATGTCCCCAGTGGCGGATCTAGCAGGGGTTCGGGGTAGGGGTGCTGGGTTCAAATGAACCCCCCTCTTTAGCCAGATTATTTCATTTTCATGAAGAAATTCAGTCAAAGTTGTGTAATATTTAAACAAGAGTGCCTGAAAGGCACTGATATCGCTCACCTGAGTTCTTCCTGTATTTGATTGTGTATGATATAAATTTTGTTGTGAACAAATATAGAAGTCGTATCAAATTATTGTTAATAAAGTTTCATAATTTCCAATGAATGCAATGAAGTCACATTAGTATTCAATCATATTGCATGTAGTGACATCTTAAATATTGAATATCATGTGCTGTTCCAGTTTGATTTTTATAACCAAGATTTAACTTTTACAATTAAATTTTGAAACATCAGAATGATACATTACAAGCATTAATATGCTTAATATTTTAAGCCCCTCCTTGCCTCATCAACATTTATTAACCTGTCAAAAATTTATAACAAAGTGTTTGAAAGAGTAACTCAATAAGCATTTTGCTATACTTGGTTTAAATTGGCCCCATAATTGATTTTTGAAGAATTTCTGTACGACTTTTTTAAGTCTGATAAGCCCTACCCTGCCACACTCATTTTTTTTAACAAATTAAAAATTCACAAACAATATTATTGTTACAAAGAGTCACTCAAGCAACATCCCTGGTACAAATTGGCCCAACAGTTGATTTTTCTTATCATTTCTCCTAGTCGAATAAGTCCCACCCTGCCATGTCCACATTTTTTACGAATCAGAAATTTGTAATAAAAATAAAAAGGGGTACTTAAGGAACATTCCTGAATAATTTGGTATAATATGGTCCAACGGTTAAGGAGAAGAAAATTTTCAAAGAATTGTTTAATGATTTCTCCAAGTCTGATAAGCCCCGCCCTGCTATGCCTACATTTTTTGACAAATAAAAAAATTCATGAACACACATTGAAAACAGTCACTCAAGAAACAGATCTGCCAAGTTTACTTCAAATTTGACCAATGGTTGATTTTTAAAGATTTTTTTCATGATTTCTCTAAGTCTGATAAGCCCCGCCCTGCCTGCCCACATTTTTTGACAAATCAAAAATTTGAAAACAAGTTTTGCAAAGGGTCACCAAAGGAACATTTCTGCCAAGTTTGGTAAAAATTGACTCATTGGTTAAGGAAAAGAAGATTTTTGAAGAATTATGTAACAATTTCTCTAAGTCTGATAAGCCCCGCCCTGCCATGCCCTCATTTTTTGACGAATCAAAAATTTCTCGACACACAGTGAAGACAGTCACTCAAGAAACATTCCAGCCAATATTGGTACAAATTGGATAAACATTTGATTTTTAAAGAATTATTTAACAATTTCTCAAATTCTGATAAGCCCCGCTCTGCCACGCCCACATTTTTTGACAAATCAAAAATTTGAAAACAAGTTTTGAAAAGGGTCACCCAAGGAACATTTCTGCCAACTTTGGTAAAAATTGACATGATGGTTAAGGAGAAGAAGATTTTTGAAGAATTATTTAATAATTTCTCTAAGTCTGATAAGCCCCGCCCTGCCACGCCCACATTTTTTAACGAATCAAAAATTTGAAAACAAGTTTTGAAAAGGGTCACCGAAGGAACATCTCTGCCAATTTTGGTAAAACTCGACTCAATGGTTAAGGAGAAGAAGATTTTTGAAGAATTATTTAACAAATTTCTCTAAGTCTGATAAGCCCCGCCCTGCCACGCCCACATTTTTTGACGAATCAAAAATTTGAAAACAAGTTTTGAAAAGGGTCACCCAAGGAACATTTCTGCCAACTTTGGTAGAAATTGACTCAATGTTTAAGGAGAAGAAGATTTTTGAAGAATTATTTAACAATTTCTCTAAGTCTGATAAGCCCCGCCCTGCCACGCCCACATTTTTTGACGAATCAAAAATCTGAAAACAAGTTTTGAAAAGGGTCACCCAGGGAACATGCCTGCCAAGTTTGGTTAGGATTGGCCCAGTGGTTAAGGAGGAGAAGATGTTTAAAGAAATTGTTGACGACTTCCGACGCACAACGCACGACGCACGACGCACGACGCACGCCGGACACAGGGTGATCACAAAAGCTCACCTTGAGCATGTTGCTCAGGTGAGCTAAAAACGAACCCCCTTTTTTGTAAAAACGAATCCCCCTCACAAAAAACCTGGATCCATCGCTGGTCCCTAGTAGAAAAAGCTTTGGAAAACATTGAGACAAAAGAAGAAATTGCTGATAATCAGCAATTTCTCCTTTTGTCTCAATATTTTCTGCCCTATAATCTACACATTCTATCCTTATCAACATCCCTTTTGCCGTCAGCAGCAGCTTTTAAAGTGGACCACCCTATTATTTTGCCGTTTGGGAAAGGGTTAACATAGATCCTACAGCAACAGAAAAGAGGGAGTGAAGGCATTCTAAATCTATTATTTCAAATCCAAATTTCAAATCGAAGAAATAATTCCAATAAGTCTCCACAATCAGTGGGGTATCGGGGATTTCTGTGAAGGGGGTTCAAATATACAAATAGGGGGTTCATTGTCCTAGTTTTACACAATTTTGACTGAATTTCTACATGAAAAAGAAATAATTAGGCTACTGAAGGGGGGGGTCGTTTGAACTCCTGGACCCCCCTCTGGATCTGCCACTGACAACATAGGATTTGATAAATAAATAAGATATTGGTAAAGTCTTGATTTTATGATTCTGTTGAGTACCTACAACAAAGAATTTGATGAATAATAAATGAAACATACTACTTTGAGAAGCCATTAGCCCCTGTCAGAGCAACAGATATTAACCCTTTCCCAAACAAGACCTGGTTTTGATGTCCCAGGAAGAAATGATTTGAGAAAATGTAACCCGCACATAAATGTCATATCGACTCCTGTGGGGATTCGATCCTGGGACCTCTCACACCATAAGCGAACACTCTACCACGTCGCTATAAAAGCTAGCTTGTACGGCGAGATAGTATAAGTGCCGCTTATACTACACCCGGCTACAAAAACATTGAGACAAAAGAAGAAACTGCTGATAACCAGCAGTTTCTCCTTTTGCTTCACTATTTTTTGAGCTATTTTGTACTTATTATTTTTCTTAAACAACATCCATTTTGTTGTCTGCATTTGTCTTTAAATTGCAACACCACAAAATTTGGTCATTTGGTAAAGGGTTAAAGCGGGAGTGAAGACATTCTAACTTTGTTATTTCAATTCCAGACCCTATGTTGAGGGTACTCATTTGAATCGTCTCAGTGACAGGATTCCAATGAGTACCATCAACATAGGGCCAAGTGCAAATAAGCATTCAAAATTTATGTTCCAGGAAATAGCAAATTATTTTGAAAACATCTGTACAGGTATCATCAAAATAGGTTAGTTTTCTGAAATAAGGATGCATTTTTTAATTTTGCTGAAAATTTCAGACAAATCGGTCGAGTCGTTCAAAAGGTATAAAAGATTGAATATCGCAAAAAGGCTGAAAAAACAGCTTTTTTGTGTGACATTGATCAAAAATGCATTTTTGTTTTTTAAATATTTTTTTCATTAAGCGATAAATAGGATGTTGGTCTTTAAATTTCTCATCTAGAGCCAGTTTCTGAAGAGAAAACAAACACAATTTGTCAAAAATTAAGAAATTCTTTGTTTTTGCGAAATTTTTAAAAAATGCCAAAAATGGGCCAAAAATCCAAAATTTGGGTATTTCACTGTGGGTGGATGCCACAACCACAAAGAAAGTGGTTCATGAGATATTATAACACACATGTATGGTGGAAAGGATGTACTTTCTGATTTACATCACTTTTTTCTTTTTGATTTCATGTCAAAATTTTGATAGTCTTTTTCTTTTAACAAAATTTTGTCCCAACAGTAACGGTTGCCACCCTGCCTTTGTTTTTTAATAGCTATTATCATTATACAGATAATTTCTGGCCTCATTCACAGCCCCATTTTTTTCCAAATGGTTGTCAAACACTTTCCATTTTAATACTTTGTTGTATCTACATATTTACAGCAAACACATCAAAGAGAAACAATGTCCCAACAGTAACGGTTACATTCCTGATAAGCTGCTCTTGTCTAATAGAGTATATAAGATGTTTATTAGCGGTCCTGTGAAACTTCAAGACATCCATGTTAAGTTGATACTAGCATTACAAGTTAAATATCAAATGAGCCAAACGTTTCAGGGGTTCAAAGTCAGGCCTTAATAGAATGACTTCTGAAAGTTGTTTGTCCAAACTATAAATTGATTTTTTTAGATGACAGTATGCATTAAACTTATTAGATTTAATCAGTAAGACTCTGAGAACAAACTAGAAAGACCTGAAGGTCTTGAGTCGCTCCACAGGCCTGAATTTCTTATGGTTCAAGCTGAAAATTACACAAAGGCAATATCTTTTCGTCACCAACATTCTGTTCTAGTTTTGTCTTGATTAGTCCATATTTGTAGATGCTAGAGTGAAATCAAAGTCAAAATAGAGCCGAAAATGGCAATTTTGTCAATTTCAAGGGCACATGACTCATGATATAAAATTCAGATCAAGCTGAAAATTATACCAAGGCAAGATCTTATGGTCACCAATATTCTGTACAAGTTTTGTCTTGATTAATCAGTATTTGTAGTTGCTAGAGTGAAAACAAAGTAAAAATAGAGCCGAAAATGGTAATTTTGTCAATTTCAAGGGCACATAACTCATGATGTAAAATTAAGATCAAGCTAAAAATTACACCAAGGCAAGATCTTATAGTCACCAACATTTTGTCAAAGTTTTGTCTAGATTAGTCAATATTTGTAGTTGTTAGAGTGAAAACATGTCAAAATAGAGCCGAAAATAGCAATTTTGTCAATTTCAAGGGCACATAACTCATGATGTAAAATTCAGATCAAGCTGAAAATTACACCTAGGCAGGATATTATGCTTATATATATTCTGTCCAAGTTTTGTCTCGATTGGTTGATATTTGTAGATTTTAGAGCAAAAATAAAGTCAAAACCAGCTATTTTTAGGGCAGATAATTCAGGTTATTCTAATTCGATCAAAATTCTTTGAAGGAATCTGAGAAAGGGTCACCCAAGGATCATTCCTGAGAAGTTTGGTTGAAATCCATCCAGTAGTTTCTGAGGAAAAGATTTTTAAAGAAAAAGTTTACGGACGCACGCACGCACGGACGCACTGACGCACGACGGACACACCGCCATGACAATAGCCCGCTGGCCTGAAAGGCCAGTGGAGCTAAAAACAAGTGACTAAGAATGACTGCATAAACCTTACTGTAATAAATGCATGCCTAAATTGATTAAATGGCTGCCGTTACTTTTGGGACAGATTTCTAGACAATTTAATTCAAGGAGCTACTTGGTGAAAAAATGGTATCATTAACTTTCAAGAGGACTTGGCAAGCCAAGAAACCTTTCTCAAGCTACAAAGTGCATTAAAAGACTCAAATTGTATGAGCATTACTGAAAAAATTAAACACTGATATAACCCTATTAGACCTACAGAATGCTGGATGGCAAGCAATTTTACAATTTATGATGCACATGTATTCTTGATCTCATTAACAAGATATATCTCATATACATGTAGCAATTGATATTATCTAAATTTGATAGATAAGATAGGATCTTCTTCCACTTTTTATTGTGTAGACCTCAACTAAATGCAGATTTGCCCAAGTCAAAAGTGATACTTTTTATTAAGTTATTTAACCACTGAAACTTTGTATCTTTGGAACCCAAACATAGCATTTAAAAAGGGGTTGAAATAAAATGCCATGCATGTATCCTAAGCAGGTCTGATCCAAAGAAAGAATACAATATACTTGTACATGTTTGAAGGTGAGTTATAAAGCTCATGCGATCATATATTATAATTTGATATACGTATAAGATACATTATTGCCTAAAATGTGTGTTTTCAGTCTGTTATTGGCATTGTATAACCAGCAGAAAGCGGGCGGATATCCAGAGAAATAGTGCATTAATCGGCAGATTCACGTGCGATATCGGACCAGTTTTGCACTCAAGTATCCTCGATCGGGGATTTGTTGTGAGTGCTTCAGAAAATTGAAAATAAAGCCGAAATTTTGTCATTTCCCTTTTCCGCGATGTAAATTCTTGTAAGACCCAATTTCCAGTTTACATCCCAATAAATAAACTAGGTCTCCCAGTGTTACCATATCTGATGACGTAATAATTATAGTGACGTAGGTTTAATTCTTGGAATCAAAAAGTAAACAAACGGGCAGCTGACAGATTTTAAACTAAAAGTGTATTTCATGGACATGGAAGGATAGAATTTAGAATTGAGTGGTTGTGGTCTAGGTCAAATGTGGTGGTAAGCCTATGTGTTTCTTGTTCTTCTTTTAGTTACTGCAATTTTTCCTTTACAACTTTGTTTTTATTGAAATGAACGAATGTCTGAAACGAACCAAACGGTCCAGAGATCTACCTTGGAAATTCCGACCTTTTAATTTATTACTCGCACTGAAATGAACGTTAGGATATCCGGAGCATGTTTCCAAAAGAAAACTAAGTCGAATATTGTTAGGATTTCGCCAACCCAAATGAAGATTATGTCAGTAAAAATGCGATGAAACTTGACTATATAGCTACACGATGAAAATCTAACGGCCCGTCTAGTGGATATCGCACTTACTCGATATATGTCGAGTCGAATGCCGGAAAACTCTGGTATCTGTCGGTGTAAATGTGGCTAAATTTTCACTAAGTTTTTTAGTTATTCGTCTTATTTTATTACATTTCTTTGCAAATTATTTATATTTTATGCAATAATAGCGTCAATTCACGTTTTTTCGGTCGTTAGCATTCTCAGAGGCCCACAAAATGGGTTATCGCCTTCGACCTCCGGTCTCAGGCGATAACGCATTTTTTGGGCCTCTGAGAATGTTAACGACCTCAAAAACGTGAATTAACCCTATAAAATATCCATTATATAGACAAAAATTAGTTTGCACATGTATTTTAAATTTTACTCTCTGGAGTTGTTGAAAATGGCAAAAAGTCATGAGATAATCATTTAAACAATTTTGTTTTATCTTAATATACATTCACTTAGCCACTAAGGACTATATAATGATACATAATAGTACTACCATACACAATTTATCAGCCCTGCAAGAGTTTTAATCAGATAATGTCTTACAGAATATACAGATAATACACCAAGAACAAAAATTTCATAGGTGAAGTTTGATTTGAACTAATGTATATGCATATATTTATTCATTCATAAGTTGGTATAATCAATCAATTAACATGTAGTGGATTGTTTTAACATTTTCAGTTTGATTTGACTTTACAAGTTTATACTGAAAATGCTGCAGTAACTTTCAAGTCATGAATAATTGGTTAACCAGTGCAGTCCGTTATTTTCTTGTCATTGTGAGAACAAATGTTGTCTGGCATTAGCAGATCTGTTAGAATGAATAGCACAATTTAATACATAATATACAATGATTTTGACCTCTCCTATTGAAAACAGGGTTAATGCAGTGAGTTGGAAGATGTATTTAGTTCTCACCATTGATTTAAATATTTTGGCTGGGAGAAAACCGTTACTGTTGGGACATACTTTAGCTTGAAGTTAAACTGTGGAAAATTGCCTGGAATCCAGTATATTTTCTTTAAATGAAACTATGCCTTTCTTTACCTGTTTCAATGTGTTTCTTATACAATCAACCATTTTTAAGGTAGCTACACCATCAGAGAGTTGACTATTTGGCTTTGAGCACTCACATGATGATGAAATACATGTAAATCAGAATTTTTTATCTTCTTTCGAAATCAATGCTTAGTTATCCTATCTAAACACCAAGATGATAAATCCCATTGATAAGTAGCCTTTTTAAAGTGTTATAAGGCTCTAAATACATGGAAGCTAATGGTTTCCCAACAGTAACGGCAACTCCGTTCATTTTTAAATCGCATATTACAATGTAACAACACGAACTATTGAAGTAATTCTTGTTTTTTATTATTGAGTTATGATGTCTTTTTATTTTAAAATTGTTTTATTTGACATATTATGCTTTATCTTCACTGAATAAAAATAAATACAAGTATGTTTTCACATTTCATTACTTTTCAAAGCATTTATTTTAATATTTTTCTCAAAAAATCAAATGAAATGGACAAAAAATGGGTAAAAAGTTTATATATGGCATTGGCTTACTATGAAACAAAATATATTTGACAGTCCTCTGAGAAAAAGTACTTTTTTGTTCCTTAAAAAAACAATAAAAATGAAAAATATGCCCCAAATATTATAAATAAAGCCCAAATAATTTTCACATCTGACTTAATTTCCTCGAAAACATAACTTTTTTGCAAAGTTGAACATATATGCTACCATAAAAAACAACTGAAACATACAAAAACAAAAGTTCATTTTTTGACATTTTGTCACACCTTATTTGCACTTGGCCTTAGGGTTTGATTAATTATAAATGAAATATTGCATTTTGAAAAGCTTTTACTTCCTCTTATTTGTAGTTCGGAATGATTATTTTTCAGCAGGACTGCGTCTTATTTCAGTTATGATGAATGCTGCTCTCTTTTAACCCTTTCCCAAACGACAACATTTTAGGGTGATCCACTTCAAAAACTGCCACAAATGACAAAATGGACGTTATCGAAGATATAATTTGTGTAAATATGGCACAGAAAATATTAAGACAAAAGGAGAAACTGCTGGTTATCAGCAGTTTCTTCTTTTGTTTCAATGTTTTCCAAAGGCAAAGCAGTTACTATTAGGGACGTCAAAACCAGGTCTTGTTTGGGAAAGGGTTAAGGTAGAATACCTGAAATGTGGCCATTTTGAGATTCATAAAACATCCGCTTTTTTCGAGCGTCGTCATTAAGTATCCAAACCTATTCTGGCGACAAACTCGAATAATTCTTACATTGCATGAATCTCATTAGGGGTGTACTTAACTACCTTAATTCAGTCTTATTATGATCAATGCTGCTCTCTTTTAACTTTTTCCCAAACAAGACTTTTTGACATCCTTAACAAAAAATTTTGGCAAATGTCTCTGGATCCGCACATGATACAGTACACACATGCTGATCGTAGGCTTGAGTCTAAAGTTATAATGTTCCCATTTCAGTATCATTTGACAGTAATAAATGTTCGGCCTGTCCAAACTCAAAAATGTTCCAGAGTGCAGACCATAATTTCAAGCGAACTAATTTCAACAGGTAGATGAAATTTCCCGATCTGGCAATAATGCTTGATTGGGCAATGGTGAAATTGAAAGAAAAGAGCAAAAAGTCAAATTGTGGTGATATGTTTAGGTGATGAGTAACCCAAAGTTTTTGGGCATATTGGTTAGACCTCCTGTCACACATTTCCCAATAAATTTCACATCAAAGTGGTATATCTTCATGTGCCCAGACTGGGGAGGTGAAGATAAAATTACAGTGACTATCAGGGCTTTTTCTCATTCTTTTGCAGAGGCCTATAACAGGCTACTTCACATTTGAAAAAAGGCTCATCTTTTCACAATGGTGGCAGAAAAAATTCACAAAACTTGTGCTTGAATTTGCATTTCATGCATTGCTTTTTCTTTAAAATTCATTCTATAGATGTAATTTAAAGCTAGTTTTATCATTGGTATGATTTTCAAATAGTAATTACCGGTAATTAATAAAGCACTGTAATTTATGCTTAAATTGTGCTTAATCCTTACTCTGTTACTAAACATGTGTTCCCAAAATGTTCAGAAGAACGCGCTAAAATTTCACAAAAAGAACAGGCTAAGGCCTCTTCACAAATCTTTGGAAAAAAGCCGAGTGTACACCAAAAGTTTTGTTCATATTTTTGCTTGGAGTAATGGTTAAACCTGAAAACTTAAAAATTTGTTTGTTTTGATCCCAAATATTAAAACGCATTTCATTTTTAATCAACTATGTTTTTAAATGCACATAGTGATGTTTTGATATTAAGCATGGGATATCACAATATTTTTTGTTATTACTCACATAAAATATGCCACAGAACTTTTAGGTGTAAACTGTGCTTTTATTGTCACCTCTGAGCCCTCTGATAGACAAGAATACGTAGTACATTGGCGTTTTTACCGGTCTAGAAATGATCAAAATGGCTGACCCTGGTTGATGAAATAGTTTACGGTGATAAATACTGGGAAATTTTTCAGGGTTCCCACTGACTTTTAAATCTGGGGGTGAAAACAGTCATTTTACAGCATACTTGCACCCCCTCTATATGAGACATAGAAGGCTGCCTGCAAAAATTGGGGTGCAAGATTCAATTTTGGGGGTGCAAAACCCCTATTTGGGGGTTTGGGGGAACCCTGTAACTTTTTGTAAGGTTTTGTTCCTTTAGTTAATTTCCTATTCATTCCAATGTAACCAAAAAGAGTCTGCGTTCATGAAGATATACCACTTCAATGGGAAATTTCTTCGGGAATGTGTGATGGGAAGTCTAACGGATAACTTTGGTTTCTCAACACCGAAACTTTTCACCACAATTTGACTTTTTGCTCTTTTCTTTCAATTTCGATATTGCCCGATTGGGCTGGGCAATATTGCCCAACCGGGAAATTTCACCAACATGTTCAGGGGTCTTGTTTGCCAAAATTTGGGGCCGTTATTCGGCCCCATTCCCAATGGCAAAAAGTATCTTTTTTCCCAATTCTCTAGTGAAAATTCCCAATGACGACCCAGAATGCCCCATGTTAAGACCTCATCTTCATTTACAAACATTTTGAAGACAGTTTTTGAGTGGATTCTTAAACAAGAGCATGTACAAATGCATTTTACATCACTACAGTCTAATTTGCAGCTGAAACTGAGTGACAGTATGAATACAAACTTGTTTTAGCTTTTCCCAATTTAGGTAAAAACGTCGCTATTTTCCCCAATTTCACTGGCCCCTGGCCCCAAACAAAAATTGGTAGCAAGACCCCTGATGTTGCTGTTCACATATTTCTTGAGTCGAGTAGGAAACATTCTGGCAAATGAAGAAATTGCTTGACAAGTTGTTGATGGCTTAATAACCCATCTGAAAGACTTTTTTGAAACTGATAAGACAAAAAGGCGAAGAGACACTAGACAGCCAAAACTTTCTGTGGTTTTAACTGCATTTTGATATTACAGTACCTAAAGTGAAAGTTGACAGGATGGTCTTGATATGCAACTGGCAGGTAATAGTAGTTAAATGTCCCGTAAAGAAGAACTGACACCCAAAATATCAAATAAACGTTAAACGACAGTATAATCAATGTTTTAAGACTATCCTGAATAGATGACAGTGTTTTACTGTTCTGAAAGTTTTTGTTAAAATTCATTGTAATTTCATGCTGCTTCTTTCGTTTTCTGCTTTCGTTTCTAAAAATAGATTTCAGAACGGTTTAGGACAGTAAGATACTTCTCTTGAAGACGCTTTATAAGTAGTAGCAAAATTAATGAGCGTCTGGAATACCTTTTAGGTACCCGTCAATGCGAGTAAAGGAAAAAAATCTTTTCCGAATTCTTTTTTTATTTTTTAAATATATTCCATCGTTTTCTTAGAAAAATAATCCTATTAAAATGATTTCATTCTAAAAGATTATTTATTCCAGAAGAATTTTATCACGATCTCCGAAGTTCATTCGGAACACAACTTCCGCCATTTTCACAAGAACAACGAAAATTGGTGAAAATCAAAGTTTAGAAGCATAAAAGTGAATGGCTGAGCATAGATTTTCATTTTAACAATAAAACTTGGTCAAATATATTGACCACTTGTTACGAGAAAGGCAAGTAATTGTTGGTGTGTGTGCGTTTCTCTCACGAAACGCTTTTTTCGTGCGAATATTTTGGTCGTTGTAAACAAAAAAATTAAAAATTAGATTTCAGTCACTTGACTTGTCTCTGAAACTGACCTGTTCAAAAGCGTTAGGCCCAATCACTTTCAAACGAAGTGTTGTTAGACTTTTAAACAGAAAAGTCAATCATGTTTTGAACATCATGTCTTATTTCGACACCCACAACATTCTTAGCATAGGCACTTGGGTCCAGGAATAATAACTTACAGAGAGTCCTGTATAATATAAATATGAGAAGGTCGGACAGCGGCCATTGTTTCAAGTAACGGATGTTTTTACAAGCGCCTCTGGTTTCCATCACAGGATAGTTTTATCCCCTATGAGCAAGGAACCAGCTACTTCCGTTACTTGAAACAATGGCCGCAGTCCGACCTTCTCATATTTATATTATACAGGACTATATAATTATGTAAGTTGTTATTATTCCTGGATCCAAGTGCCTATGATTCTTAGCCCAAAACAACATGGCTTTAGGTCAAAACATAGTTGCGAGACCCAACTGCTCGGCTTCTCCCAAGAAATTGCAGACTCCCTAGACCAAGGTCAACAAACTGATGTCATAGTTATGGACTTCAGTAAAGCGTTCGATAAGGTTGATCACCACAAACTAGTACACAAACTCCATCACCTTGGTCTCGACTCCAAAGTTACTGGCTGGGTCAAATCTTTTCTATGTAATAGATCCCAACAAGTACTAGTTGAAGGAAATTGCTCCACCAGGTTACCAGTCCTGTCAGGGGTCCCCCAGGGCTCAGTCCTGGGCCCCTGCCTTTTTCTAGCATATATTAATGACCTGCCTGAGAGTGTCAAAAGTAGGGTTCGGTTATTTGCAGATGATACTATAGTCTATCTCACAATCTCCTCCTTATCCCGTGCAGAAAAACTACAACAAGACCTGAAATCTCTTGAACTCTGGGAAAAGGATTGGGCTATGGAGTTCAATCCTGATGAATGTGAGGTCCTTCGAATCCACAGGAAAAGAAAGCCATTCCTGTTCCCCTACAAATTACATAATACAGAATTAAAATCCGCTAACCAAGCCAAATATCTTGGAGTAAACATTAGTAAGGACCTCAACTGGGCCCCGCACATAAATACAATCACATCAAAGGCAAACCAAACTCTCAGGTTTATAAAAAGAAATGTCAAAACAAATAATGCCCGGGTCAAGGAAGCAGCTTACAAAACGTACGTTCGTCCCCAAGTTGAATACTGTTCCACGGTCTGGTGTCCCTGGCAGAAATACCTAACCCATAAGATAGAGATGGTACAAAGATCAGCTGCACGCTATGTTCTAAACGACTACAATTACACAAGTAGCGTAACAAACATGGTCAAGACCCTAAATTGGAAAACGTTAGAACATCGAAGGAACATAGCGTCACTGATTATGCTTTATAAGATTAGGTCAAACTCAGTTGCTGTAGAACACCACCATCTCTCCCCCACAAGAAACTTACAGTACAACATACCCCATTCTAGATCAAATTATCATGCAACTTCATTCTTCCCCAGAACCATAAGGTTATGGAACAGCCTTCCACTATGTGTCCAGTCGAGCCCTACTTTGCCCATTTTTGTTGGCAAGTTGGACTCATTATCTTTTAAATAAATCCACATGCCCTGTTTTTATCCTTGTAAGTAGAGTTAAATTCTTATCTTTTAAGGCTAGTTTTATCCCCGATTTTTTAAACAATTTAAGATCCTTTAATTCCATCTTAGATCATTTCCCTTATTTTTACTGCCAGTTTTAAAATGTTCTTCTTTCTTTTTAAAACACCCACCCATTTAAGTAGATCTTAATACTATATGCACTCTTTATCTTTTATCTTTGTTATTGCACGTCTAACATCACAACTAACAATTTTACTTTTTAGACCTAACAGCTGCTCCAGACAGCGCTAGCCAAGAGTAATCAGTATTGATTTTATGGCTGAAAAAGTTGAAGTTGAAGAACTAATCCGAGTCTTCTCTGATGTAAAAACGCTCTTTGATATTTTGATTTTTCGCTATTTATCGTAGACTGCCCTGTTTTGGTGACTGCCCTAAATCGGTGACCCTCTCTTTTTGTATGCAATTTTCAAAATTAAGAGTTCCATCATGTCAAGAGCTTTTACAGTCATCCATTGAAACAAAAATACGGTCATTTCTGTTGTTAAAATTGGAGAAATTCTAAATAATGACCGATTTACATGCTTGACTTCATTTTCTGTATAAATTTACCTATGGTTTTCTAAATAGCATGGGACTACTGCACTTTAGCGGACACAAAATGGCCAAAATTCACGTGAATTTTGGTTGTATATATAGTAAGCCAGGGGTTTGCTACCAATTTATGTTTGGGGCCAGGGGCCAGTGAAATTGGGAAAAATAGCGACGTTTTTACCTAAATTGGGAAAAACTAAAACAATTTTGTATTCATACTGTCACTCAGTTTTAGCTGCAAATTAGACTATAGTGGTGTGAAATGCATTTGTACATACTCTTGTTTAAGAATCTACCCCAAAACTAGTGTTGTAAAGATAATCGGAAATAATCGATTAATCGTCGTTGAAGCCCAAAATCGGCGATAATCGATTATGAGTATGAAAAATCGATGTCGTTAACGTCTTTGGTTTTTACCGAAAAATCGGCTCCATATTACTGATGGCAGATTTTGTTTTTGTTTTTTAGCTTCCAAATGAAAGAATCAAGAGTAAACCAAATGTTAAAGACAGAAATTGTATTTGCAGATATTAATTCGGATGTAAAATGACCATATTTTGCTAATAATCAAATAAATCTGTAATAAAAAATGTTTGGCAGCAGCGGAATTTCATCATTTCTAGCGATCATCGGCACTATTTTCATAACATGATTTTGGAGAAAAACATTCATGTAACGGAAGGAAAATGGGCAAATAAAGCCATTTCACTTCAAAGTAGACCACTCATTTCAATTTATGACATTTAAAACAAACAAAAGAGTCTAAATAGAGCCTTTTAAACACTCTCTTTTCGTAATCAAGTGTATCAGTTACCGGACATATGCCTAAATCCGGATACGAAAAATTACAGTTTTTGCTACCAATACATTTTATTTTAGACAGATGATGTGAATTTGGGAAAGAGATTTGAATTTTTGATACCAGCATCATTTATCTCCAACTCCTTAACTCTTCAATTACTAAAAATTGTCCAGCCGTTCTTTGAGTAAGGACTAGAGTACATGGATGGGACTAAAATGCAGACACTTATTGCAGAGTCAGACACTCCAGAATTTTGCTTAAATGGAAAAAAATAATTTGAAATTTGGCTACAAATCAAAATTATGAAGAACATTATAACTTTGTTCCATGTGGATGGCTTGTGGAAGACCCTTAGCTTCCACCCCCCCCCCCCACACACACACACATTGAAAGAAAGAAATACATATATGTAGGAAACCAAAGCTCAAATGAATATAGAATAGCTTTAATAAAATCAATGGAATCGAAGACAAAACCACTTGGCTTGCACCTTTCTTTTGCTGGAGACTTACAATTATTGTTGTCAGCATAACAAACTTTAGATTTTTTGAGTACACCCTTCAACACAAAAGTGTTTTAATACAGAAAATGAAGTTTCAATTATTAATCGATAATTGAATCGAAACCAATTCCCGTTTCAATTCGATTATCGATTATGATTTGAGTCCGATTTTACAACACTACCCAAAACTGTCTTCAAAATGTTTGTAAATGAAGATGAGGTCTTAACATGGGGCATTCTGGGTCCTCATTGGGAATTTTCACCAGAGAATTGGGAAAAAAAGATACTTTTTGCCATTGGGAATGGGGGCCCAATAACGGCCCCAAACTTTGGCAAACGAGACCCCTGTAAGCGTGTGCATGATAGTCAAAAATGGTTAAAAACGCTATAAAATCGAAAAATAATGCCAAAAAACAATAGAAGGGAAAAAGTTATGTTAATACCTTCGGTATGTAGAAAGAGAAAACAATACAAGACAATCACGGAAGCCTGGATGCAAAGAGGAATTCCCAGATAATGACATCGTCAAGGAATGTCCGCCTAGAATTACTCAACACGCCATTTGATTGGTCGATATAGATACCCGCAGCTATGCGGTATTTGATTGGCCGTTGAGTGACACCATCTGTTGAACATGACTAAGTTGTAGATTTTGCAGTAAAATTCCCAATTTCCTAAATATTACTTTTACAACATGTAAAACACCTAATACACAGAAAATAAACCATAAAAGGCTGATACAGGTCAGATTTTATACGAATTTTGCCTTTTAAAACAGTATTGAGAGCAATATTCCGGGGAGTGACAGCGAGTCATGGCCTTCTCCGTAGTGCGGTCGTAGAGTGTACCCGACTCGCATTAAAATTGATGTCATCAAACCCAGATAATTAGGCAACTCCAACGACTTTTTCAAACATTTTATCACATATCGAGTATGTATTTTGTCTCTTTGTGGGGGCTGCCGCCCCCAAAGCCCCGCTTTCTTTTTTTGAAGTGAGGACACAAAATGGCGACCATAAACAAAGAAATTTTTGGCCTTGACAACGGACGCGCACTTGGCTTGTCAATGTCCACAACAACAACAAATATGGCGGATTGTGTCCGCTAAAATGCATTCTAGGCAATAGCATTTTTCATCACCCATAGAAGTGCCCTACAAATGTCATATTTTCAATTTTGTAACCATTTTGACCACAGTCTTCATTTTTGGAATAAATTTTGGAACACATTTAGTATACCGGTCCCTATTTATTAGGAAGTTTTTTTTTTTGGGGGGGGGGGGGGGGGGGGGGGGCTGCCGCCCCCCCACACCCCCGCTTTATTAGCTCACCTGAGCACGAAGTGCTCAAGGTGAGCTATTTTGGTCGCTTTTTGTCCGTCGGCATCCGTCTGTCTGTCTGTCTGTCCGTCTGTCTGTCTGTCCGTCTGTCCGTCTGTTCACATTTTGTTGTTACCACTGTAGCACCTACAAATATTGACCAATCTTAACCAAACTTGGTCAAAACATGTATGACCATAAGTTCTTGGATGAGTTTGATTTTGAGTCAGATCGGATCAGGAAGTCCGGAGTTATGCGCCCTTGAATATCAAAAATAGCTAGTTTTGACTTTGTTACCACTCTAGCATCTACAAATATTGACCAATCTTAACCAAACTTGGTCAAAACATGTGTCAGTCATTCTATAGAAAACGTACATCGCCTGTCCCGGTGTAATTACGGAGTAATTCTGTGCTAAAAGTGCACTTATATACAGTATTCAGTATGTTTATCTTATGTTAATCAAAGCCAAATACTTTTTATTTAACAGAAAAACGCCAATTGTAACAATATTTCGGAACAAAATTTGATGACCCTACGAAAATCAGCGATTTTATTGTGTCCCGATGCCCAACCTGACATATTTTTTTACAAAAAAGAAAGGGTTATCAAATAGAAAATACATACTTTTTTGTTGTTGTTGATAGACATAATGTTGTCCTTGTGGATAAAAAACAAAAAGAGCTAAACACTCATACCATTAACAAAATTTTTAATCCTAAACCACTGTCCCTGTAAAATAAAACAGTACCGTTACAGGATCATTTCTTCAACTTTTGCTAACTATCTACCACTGACTTCGTCATCAAATGACGTCATATTTAAGCATCTCCGCGACATTTTGTAAATGTGACAATATATGGCCGTGATGTCTGATTCGCTTGAAGACAAAATACGAAGTAAGTTGTTCGTATTAAATAGTTATGTTTTCCACGTACAATACCGTTCATATGATTAAACAAATGTTGGTCGCTATAATGAAATGTTTACTTTGCCATGCTATTTTCTGTATAACCCTTCTGGTTTATGTCAAGAGAAACTATGCATATCCCTTCCACGTTATCACCATTATTGAAAAGATGTGTAAATTTTACATTACCGTTACAAACAATACCGTTACGCAAACCAAAAATTTGTAACGGTATTGTCCATTTTGTAACGGTATTGTCCTTTTTCTGTAACGGTAAGGTCCATTTTCCGTAACGGTACTGTTTAAAAACCATACCGTTACACTGCTTTTGAAGACAAGTTCAAATATTTTATGAATAATTCAAGTGAAGATAAAAGTATTGTAAGAAAATACAAAAGTTGACATTTGTGCATTTAAATTTGGACTAAAATCACAGATTATATGAGAAGTTTTGATTCATATTTTAGAATCGTTTTAGATTTTCAGGTGTTGAAATGATTTCTCCGAAGAGATGAACAACTGTAGCAGTATGTTCATGTTTTCTGGCGAAAGCTTTTAACGAGTGAAAATTGTTTGGGTGTTGTTTTTTTAAAAATGAAACAATTTTCAGAAGTTAAACTCAACATTTCTCTCCGTAACGGTAAGGCTTATTTCTGTCAGGTGCTTTATCATAGGAATGAAAATTTACAAAAAATATCGGTACTTCATTCAGAACATGTTTTGTTTTATTTTTGTCACATATTTTCCCTTTAATTTAAGTTATTTGAGGTCCAATACCAAAATGTGTCTTTTTTATCAAAACCTGGCCATAGATGTACGTTTTCTGTAGAATTACTGGTATGACCATAAGTTCTTGGATGAGTTCGATTTTGGGTCAGATCGGATCAGGAAGTCCGGAGTTATGCGCCCTTGAATATCAAAAATAGCTAGTTTTGACTTTGTTACCACTCTAGCATCTACAAATATTGACCAATCTTAATTAAACTTGGTCAAAACATGTATCACAATAAGTTCTTGGATGAGTTTAATTTTGGGTCAGATCGGATCAGGAAGTCCGGAGTTATGCGCCCTTGAATATCAAAAATCGCTAGTTTTGACATTGTTATCACTCTAGCATCTACAGATACTGACCAATCTTGACCAAACTTGGTCAAAACATGTATGACAATAAGCTCTTGGACGAGTTTGATTTTGGGTCAGATCAGATCAGGAAGTCCGGAGTTATGGGCCCTTGGATATCAAAAATAGCTAGTTTCGACTTTGTTACCACTCTAGCATCTACAAATATTCACCAATCAAGACAAAACTTGGCTAGAATGTTGGTAACCATACAATAATGAATGAGTTCGATTTTCAGTGTCATCGAAGAAGGAAGTCCGGAGTTATGTGCCCTTGAATTTGACAAATTTGCCGTTTTCGACTTTGTTTACACTTTAGCATCTACATTTATTGACCAATCAAGACAAAAAAATGTCAACAATGTTGCTAACTATAAGCTGCTGAATGAATTAAATTTTCAGCTTGATCGGACCAGAAAAAACAGAGTTATTGGCCCTTGAATTTCACAAAATTGTCATTTTCAACTTTATTTTCACTTCAAAAAACACAAATATTGACCAAGACTTAACTTGGCCACAATGTTGGTGACCATGAGATCTCATATGATTTCATTTTTCATATTGATCGGACTAAAAAAGCCAGAGTTGTGTGCCCTTGATGGTGACAATATTGCTAATTTCGTTTTTAATTTCACTCAAACAGCAATAAATATTGACCAATCAAAAAAACAACTAGTAGGACATAAGGTTGGTGTATAAAGGTCTTAGAGATACCCTGCCAGTAATACCCGAAAGGGGAGTTGGGCAGTATATATAGATAGATAGATAGATAGAGAGTATCTTTATCAGAACAGAGTTATGTGCCCTGGATTATGACAAAATTGATGTTTTTTATCAACTTGGTTTTCACTTTAACAGCCACAAATATTGATCATTAAAGATTAAGAATGCTGTTTTCAGCTGGATCATAATCTCGCATCTTAAGTTTCGTGTTCTTGTCTTAGAGATACCTAGGTCATGTAAAAGATGGGTCTTGTTCTGCATGGAGAAAGTTTCAAACTTTTATCAGGTGAGCGATCCAGGGCCATCTTGGCCCTCTTGTTTCATTTTGAAATTATTTATGGGGGCTGCTGCCCCCACATTCCTGCTCATTTTTAGCTCCACTGGCCGAAGGCCAGCAAGCTATTGTCATGGCGTTGTGTCCGTCGTGCGTCCGTCCGTCCGTTATCTTTTTCTTTAAACATCTTCTCCTCTTATACCAGTGGGCCAATTTTGACCAAACTTGGCAGGAATGTTTCTTGAGTGACCCTTTTCAATACTTGTTCGCGAATTTTTGATTCGTCAAAAAATGTGGGCGTGGCAGGGCGGGGCTTATCAGACTTAGAGAAATCATAAGAAAATTCTTTAAAAATCAACCATTGGGCCAATTTTAACCAAACCTGGCAGGAATGTGCCTTGAGTTATTCTGTTCAACATTTGTTCACAAATTTTTACATTTGTCAAAAAATGTGGCCGTGGCATGGAGAAAGGGGCTTATCAGACTTAGAGAAATCATAAGAAAATTCTTTAAAAATCAACCATTAGGCCAATTTTAACCAAACCTGGCAGGAATGTGCCTTGAGTCATTCTGTTCAAAATTTGTTCACAAATTTTTACATTTGTCAAAAAATGTGGCCTTGACATGGAGAAAGGGGCTTATCAGACTTAGAGAAATCATAAGAAAATTCTTTAAAAATCAACCATTGGGCCAATTTTAACCAAACCTGTCAGGAATGTGCCTTGAGTCATTCTTTTCAAAATTTGTTCACAAATTTTTACATTTGTCAAAAAATGTTGCTGTGGCAGGGAGAAAGGGGCTTATCAGACTTTAAGAAATCATAAGAAAATTCTTTAAAAATCGACCATATGGTCAATTTTAACCAGGCTTTGCAGGAATGTTCTTTGAGTCTTCTTTTTCAAAATTTATTCACAAATTTTTACATTTGTCAAAAAAAGTGGGCCTGGCAGGGAGGAAGGGGGTTATCGGACAGTTCTGACTTAAAGAAATCATAAGAAAATTCTTTAAAAATCAACCCATGTGCCCAATTGAACCAAACTTTGCAGGAATGTGCCTTGAGTCATTCTTTTTAAAATTTGTTCACAATTTTTTCCATTGGTCAAAAAATGTGGTCGTGGCAGGGAGAAAGGGGCTTATCAGACTTAGAGAAATCATAAGAAAATTCTTTAAAAAATCAACCATTAGGCCAATTTGAACCAGACTTTGCAAGAATGTTCTTTGAGTCTCTCTTTAAAATTCATTCACAAATTTCAAGATTTGGCTGTGTAAGGCTTACAAGAAATCTTTGGATAATTCTTCCACTTTAGCCAGTGGAGCGATTCAGGCCCTCTTGGGCCTCTTGTCTTCTTTATTGATGAAAAATTACTTCATTTTGTCACTTTACTGACGACCATATAGTTTGGGGACCGGCTAACTAGAAACTTCCCTAAATTTTGATATAGAACTTGCCCAGTAGCTTCTTGTAAGGATGAAATTAAAGGGTCACTGATTCTGGTCCTACTAATTTCATGTGCTAAAAATATGAGGCCAACAAAATTCAAGCTAATTCATAAATGTGGTGATTTTAGAAAGCAACATTATTAGGATTAAGGGAAAATAAGACAAACTAAAGATGTATTGCATTTTTAAGTCATATTCATGAAAGTTAGTGAAAGAATAAGGAAGGTTCTTAAGGTCACCGAAACTGGTCAGTCAACTATACATCAGAGCGAGTTGCTCTTTGAAAAAATCAAGGAGTTCTTCACAAATTGTGGCGCATTGTTCACCGTCCGGTCTTAAACGCTATCGTTAAAATCCCTGATGATATCGATCAATGAACCATTCATTGTCCTACCTGTTGAAAAATTTACGACCAAAAAGTGTATCTAAAAGGTTTATAGGCAATATTTTGCAACAACCCTCACCTGAGCAGCCTTTGTTTAACATGACCTTCCATTTAAAACCACGTGATCAACGCGAAATCTCGCACATGGAATGCGGGTTTTCCCAGAATATGGGCGTTTATTAGAATAATTATGGTAATATACAAATTCTGCCTTACATTTAAAGTAACATTAATTTTGTTGTCTGCATGAAAGTTCCTTTCATTTTTAGCTCGACTATTCGAAGAAAATGAGAGCTTATACTGTCACCCGGGCGTTGGCGTCGGCGTTGCAACAAAGTTAAATTTCAAACATCAATGACTTCCATACTATCAAAGGGATTCAACCCAAACTTGGAATACTTATTCACCATCACACCCTCTACCTTACTACCAGGGCCCATGACCCTGGCTCCACTATATTTGGAGTTATGCCCTCTTTATACTTAGAAAATAAGTATAAGTTGTTACATGCAACTCTTATCTCTGTTTCTACTTATTCTATTGTTCTGAAACTTTGCACATGCTTTTGTGACCATAATATTAGCCTCTAGGAAAAGATTCATTACTCTCACATTTAGTTTACTGGAATTTTAACCTTTTTTGACTTAGAAATTCTGGGTTAAGCAACTTAGAAAAGTCGAGCGCGCTGTCTTATGGACAGCTCTTGTTGACCATTCCAAAACATTGTGAAAAGGATTAAAGGAAAAGTTGGAGGAAAATTCTAAACGCTTTTAGATGTAATTGTTAATGCTTCTTTGTTCTTAATCTTTTTCTAGCTGTTATATAAGTGGTCTGTTGCTTAGAACTTTGAATTTGAATCTGTCTAAAAAGATTTCAAGATCTCAGTGTTTGGATGTATTGGCAATTAAAAATAAGCATTTCTCAGTGTTTAGGCCAGGATTCAGATTTGATGGGCCATTTTGGCCCATTACCAGTCAAAAGTAGGGGCCATTTTTTGTTGAAGTGGGGTCAATGATATATTAACCACAAACTTACCTAAATAACAAACATTCATTGTCTGATGTGCAAATAAGTAAAATGACTGGGTTTTGTTACTTTTGTATTCTACAGGATTGTTGATCTTTGCTCTGAATCAAACGAAAAAACATTTTAGATCTTAGCCCTCTGCACTTAAAATGATAAATCATTTGAGTTTTGGCTTACCGGTACTTCTCAGTTTGTTTTGGAGGAAAGCACTCTCACACTCATGATTTTAAGAAAGGGTTTCCCAACAAAACCTAATAAAAGCATCACAGAGGAACAGACATGGTTTCCAAGTTGCGGTTGATTTGTGTTAATACATACCAAACAATTCTATTGCTTCTATTCAGTGAAGGTGTTTGATCATTATTCTTATGCCATTTTGGCCCCGATTCACCCTTAGAATGACCAAAGAATGAAAGAACTGATTTGTTTTTCTATTCAGACGATTGCTAATTACGTATGTTACGATCCAGGTAAAGTATCACCCAGGAGCTTACATGGATGGATTTGTATTGAAAATAAAGCGTCTGATCATAAAAATTCATAGCTACCAGTCTACAGAAAAATTATAACCAGTCTAATTAATCACAGAAAGGCTTTACTTTGCACAGGAATTGGAAAGTGTCTGCATAAATTGACTCATTGTAAACATGATTGACAGGTGATTGACGATTAAATTCGTTCTGGTTATAGAGATAAAAAGACCATCTTAAATCTAAATTTGATGCGCCAAAATGACCCATTACTTCTGAATTTGATGCGCCATATCAGAAAATGACGCGTCAATCCCGCAATGGCGCGGCCTGGCCTAAACACTGATTTCTTGAGATTTGGAGATTTGGAAACGGCATGTACTAAAATTGGGAAGAGCCTGTAGTAATTGGGAAAGGTACCTTTTACCGGTACTAGTTATAGAAGGAAAAAAATCCTTGTAACCAAAGAGCTTGAGAAATACATTATCATTAAAAATGATGATACCGGTCACACTTGATTGTTACAATATAATTTTCATAAGATACATGCCAAATTACTTTATTCGATTAACCCTTTCCCAAACGACAAAATTTTGGACCAGTCCAATTTGAAAGCTGCTGCAGACAACAAAATGAGTGTTGAAAAAGACAGGGTTTGTTTGTGATATAGCATAGAAAATATTGAGGCTAAAGGAGAAAATGCTGATTATCAGCATTTTCTTCTTTTGCTTTAATGTTTTCCCAACCCATTTGAATTAGAGACATCAAAACCAGGTCTTGTTTGGGAAAGGGTTAAGGTTCCCTTGAGTATCGCGACTACGAATCAAGTAGGCATCAACAAAACAAGATAGACTTTTGGCAACTGACTGTGTTCATTGGTTTACTGTTCTCATTCTCAAATTTTATTAACTGTTTTGGTTTATCAAATTGGGCGATCTTTTCATTGAGATGAACTTCAAAGTTAATGTCAGACAATGAGACTGATAGAGCGTCAAAAAGTCAGACTGAGCACAATTCAATCAGACATGTTTGACGGTCTTCGACATGACCATCAGTGTATTGTAAAGGAAAATAAATGCATATAGGTGGATTGAAAATACTCTAATTATGCTTGTTTTTCTGCTTACAAAACCGATGAGGTACCCCCAAAACTAAGCCAGGGACCCCCATTTAATTACTGAAAAAGAAGCATCCCAGGGACCCCCAAAATTATGGGTTAGACTAAAACCCTGTTATCCTTTTTCAGTCTTGCACAATTAGCTTTTGTTTGTTGATTTATCTGGTAAGATGCAGCTGGACATTTACTTAAACCAATTTCTAACAGTAGGCTTTGCCAATGCATCATTTCTAAGCTAATTTACCACTAAAACCCCTTCCAAATCCAAGAAGCACAAAATATCGTCGAAGGAATTACATAATTATAGTGGTCCATACAAAACTAATGATCATATTCTTAATCTTTGGGTGTTTTAAACTTGGAGAGATTGTAAAATTTAAAAGGATTTGGGGCATTATACACATAAATATAAAAGTTTTTTTTTAGAAAAAAAAAAAACTCAAGTGGATAGACTGTAATTTTATGCCCCAGTAGACTTGGATTCTGTGGGACAACAAGAAACATAAAACTATGTAGGTTGATCTCTTGCTCTGGATTTGTCTTTGAGTTGAATTTCCATTACTCAGAGCAAATAATTTAGACTTACAGATATTTTTACCATATCACACAGTCTTCATCAGCGTAGTGGTCAGTGGTGTGAGTCACGTGACGTAGCACAGTTACATGACAAAAAGACCTGTGTATAATTCTCTCCTATTGTCATGTGACGGTATGCATCAATTGATATTCTAAGCATTTAATGAAATCTTTCCCAAACCACCAAATTTTAGGATGCTCCAAATTTATAAGTGAGTTTCAAGACCAGCCTGTTGTCAAATGCAGCCCAATGTACATCCATGCTGCTCTCTTAAAGTTTAAGTTACTACAGGTCACGAAGAAGCTATTAGAGAACAACATGGGTCCTGATCAGAATGTGTGTATGCACAGGCTGATGTGGATCTATGTTGGGCTCAAAAGCTTTAAGGGATGTTTTTCCTGATCCTGGCTCATTAATTTATGTTTGGAGAGGATACAGATAACCCTCTGTTCAAAAAGGCAGTGGGAACACTGACTGTAACTTAATTTTGCTTCAGATGGTGGACACAGAGAAGAAATATCCAGGGATAACATCCCCCATCAGTTTGGATGGCCCCTTGCCCGTGGACAAGGTTCTAACACAGAAGTTAGAAGAAACACTGAGACCATTTGGTGTTTTTGAGAGTGAAGAAGAGTTGAGCCATAGGTGAGTTCACTGAGTTGATACTTTAGTGGGCGATTGTATCAAAATATTAACCAATTCTGTCTGGGGCGATTGTATAAAAAAAATTAATCTATTCTGTCTTTCCCAAACATAGAAATATTAGAATCTTAATACAGATTCCTGTTAAGCCATAGTCAATTTATGATCAACCATTACAAATTAAATTTTACGATGTATGTAGCCTCATTGCTGTCATACTTTGAAGGGAACATACTTAACATTTTGATTTATATAGATGAATTTAGTATAAGCTATTTAGTTGTCGTATAAAATAGGTTCTGGAAAACATTGTGGAAAATGAAGAAATTGCTTGTCTTTCCCACAATGTTTTTTACCCAGAAAGTTGTAAAAATTAAAAAAGAAATAATCAACTCGATAATGTCGTCTACAACTTCTTTCAATTTCAAGGGCAAATCTAATTATTGGTTCACTTTTGTATAATTACCGTCATAGGTTAAATTATGAATAGGGATGGGAACGAGTACTCGATTAATCGAGTACTCGATCGAACGTCCGAGTATCGATTACCAATATCACTAATCGAGTAATCGGAAAGAAAAAAATAATAACGGCAGAAAAATGAAAATTCGTTTCCAAACTCAAGTTGTTGAAAATATCGATCGCTCTTTTCCAACACTGTACCGAGCAAAGGGTAGAATATGTAACACCTAGTCTTACGCCGATTATCTAATCCCTCGATATTGTCCTAATTTGCAATCAAGTGCCAACAGCTATTGTTCTCGCTGTCAAACAATGTCATAAATGTTCGCACCTTCGCCGCCCTTTGCTCCGATTTCGGGCGATGCATTTTAATTGGACGTCCGTAAGATTTACCTTAGAGTTGACTGGTTAATGCAATATTCGATCAGCCGATTATTGAATTATTGTTAAGATTTCATTCTATTGCTATTTGTTTCTCAAGAAGAAGCATCTCATTCCTGATTAGTCGCAAATAAATTCAAGAAAGTTTAACAATGCCTCCATTAAAGTCTATAGTGACTTGTGTATATCTCACAACTTGTGTAAATGTTACGAACGCTTTGCTACGAGATGAATAACAAAATTTTACTTAATTTTTCATAAGTTTAATGGAAAGATTTTGACACTTTCAGTAATTCTCATCACATATCTAACAATTGTCCATTTTTCTCAAATCAAGAACTGATCAAATGTCATCTTAAGATATATTTATTCCGAAGATATGCTGTATATATAGGTTATGAACATGTTAGAAAACACTGATACTATAACCAAAAGACGACGTTTCTATCCGAGTACTCGAGTACTCGATCGGAAGGGTGATCAAGTACTCGATTAGTAAAATTGCTACTCGTTACCATCCCTAATTATGAAGTGTTATGGTGTTTCAGGATGGAAGTTCTACACAAAGTTAATTTGTTGGTGAAAGAGTGGATTAGGGATGTCAGTCGCAAAAAGGTATGATAACTTTCATGTCTTCGAAACAAAAACAAAAAATGATATAACTACTCCCAGTATATTTACCGTTTGTAATGATGCTGAGTAATACAAGGAAATAATGAAAGAATTAGAAGAGAATTTTTATGCCCTTGTATCGAGAGATCAGGGGCATACTGTTTTAATCATGTCCGTCCGTCAGTCAGTCTGTCTGTCTAAAAACTTAACATTTGCCTTTTCTCCAAAAGTATTTGACATACAAAGCTCAAATTTGGTATGCAACTTCCTTTAAATGATATCTATCTGTTCCATGCAATTTGATCTTCCTCAAGGTCATCTTTTTTTTTTTAGAAAAATGGCCATTTCGGGGGCATTTGGGTTTCACAAACACATGTTGTTTAACAAATGAATTGTTAACTGTGTGAGAATGATGACTTATATTGTAGGATGGCAGCATGAATCACTGTAGAAGAATGGATTATTTGTTGGACAAATTTCTATCATTTAATTTTATTATTTACTTCTATTGTATGCCATTTTGTTCTCATAAGAGATTCATGTGCATGTATTTTGATCTATGCCATGGTGATCTCAAAAACTAAAAGGGTACTAGCCGTTTTTAATTGGACGTCCGAAAGGACGTACAATTCTTATAACCACTTTTGGACAGGCGAAATGGGTTTTCATTACCAAAAAACCCTTTCTCAGACTCAATTGCCAGTTGACCAAAATTCAAAATAGATTTTGCGACCATACAGGAAAACTGTCGTATCTTTTCCTACTTTTTATGTGTTCTCTAACAAATACTATAAGATACATTGGCCGATTCAATTCATGCCACGTCTTAACCAACTTTACGATCTTTTTTCGATTTAATCATTTTCTTGTAGTTTTTTGACTTTCGTAATATTTATTGTGTAAAGGGTAAGATCTTTAGAAAGCGATACACGCATACACTATGGTTATAATGTAAACGGACACCCTATATCATCAGCAGCAGCGATAGCTCAAACGGGAAAGGATTAACCTCGCAACCTTTTTTCAGTTTGAAATTTGGAACGCCGTTGGTTCAAAACCAGTTCGGATTATTTCTTCTGTAAAACGTTTGTTTTTCTTGATGTGTTTACTGAAAACACACATTTTAGAATGATTACCCAATTTAATGCATGTATTGTGTATGATAGGTTCCTTTTCTTTGATCATTGTTGTTTAAGTCTTTGACATATTTAAAGGAACGGAATTTCCACGAGACGTACTTTGGAACCAGGGTTTTGAAATTGATTATCGGGGAGTAAGTTCATTTCGCAACTCGGGTTCGACTCGATGACAAATCGGGGTTCCATCTGAACAGCCTCAGATGAGACACTAGTGAAATCCACCTATTCAGAAAAATAGTTGCTCTTACGAGTTTTTTTCTCCAGCATCTGTATCACTGATATTCGACAGTATCATGACCTATTTACATACTGATCGATGATCATGACAACAATGATTATTACTAGTATAAGACTAAGTGACAGCGATCTGTATTTATTTCGTTTAAGAGACCCGTTTACGTGTATTGAGCTAAGAAGATGAAGCAATGGGTCTGCAACAGATGGTACCTGGATGATCGTATGAATATGTTTACAGATAGGGACATTGCTATTCTCAAATTTTCGTTGATAATGATATGAAGATTTAAATTGCTTATTGTACTCCACTGCCTTTTTCCCGACGGCACGTTCCCAATTTCTTCTTTTTATGCACATCTGTAGATGTAAGGATGCTGCGGTAGTACTTGTATGAGGAATCCATGGTTAGGTGATCCAATTCATCTGGTATTTTGTTTCAGGAAAAGTATATGTATTGAATTTGTTTTGTAACCACAACCAGGGAAAACTGCTACCGTGTTTTTTTTCTTTTTTTACTCTAAACAGGAATAAAAATCAAAGTGCTTGGAGCACTATATTTAGACGCCTCTCATTGATTGAGCGGAATTGTATGTAAATGATCGGCATTTCATTACTTGATTTCGTTGAATTTGTGTTAAGATCGATTCTAAATCACTGCGGTCGTTTTTTCGCCAACGATGGTGGAGATAGAAGTCGAACAAGAGTGCCATGGTCACAATATACGCCGCCACTTATAAAACTTGAGACAAAAAAAATGACATTGACAAGGATTTATAAATATTCACACAAAAATCTGTAAAAAGTTGTGTTCACAAAAAGGTTTTTATAAATATCCAGTCAAAAACCTGGAAGGAATTGCGTTCACGAGACTGAAATATCATTAAGCCCTAGAGACTAAGATTGAAGAGGGCATAACTCAGGCAAAAATCAATAAACCATAAAATCCTTAATTTATGCACATCTACCAATTAAGGTAATAACATACACCAAGTTTCATAAGGATCCAGTCAGAATCTTAGAAGAAGTTGTGTTGACAAGGCTGCAATTTCAATCAGCCCCAGAGACTAAGTTTTAAGGGGGTATAACTCTAGAAAAAATCAATGAACCATAAAATCCTTCCTTCATGCAAATCTACCAATTGAGGTGATTGACCAAGTGTCATTAATATCCAGCCATAAACGTAGGAGGACTTGCGTTGACAAGGCTGCAATTTCAATAAGCCCCACAGACTAAGTTTTAAGGAGGCATAACTCTGGCAAAAATCAATGAACCATAAAATTCTTCCTTCATGCACATCTACCAATTGAGGTGATAACATTGACCAAGTTTCATCAAGATCTAGCCAGAAACTTAGGAGGAGTTGTGTTGACAAGGCTGCAATTTCAATAAGCCCCAGAGACTAAGTTTTAAAGGGGCATGACTCAGGCAAAAATCAACGAACCATAAAATCCTTCCTTCATGCACATCTACCAATTGAGGTGATAACATTGACCAAGTTTCAAGAAGATCCAGCCAGAAACTTAGGAGGAGTTGCGTTGACAAGAAAAGTGGACGGACGGACGGATGGACGGATGTCCGGATGGACGGACGGACAGACGGAGAAGATGACGCCAATATACGTCCGCCTCCGGCGGCGTATAAAAAAAAGATGATTAAAAAGAACAATGTCTGAGTAGAATTCGAACCCAGGGCCTTCCGGATATAACATGTGTAAAGAGTACAAGGTGAGTGATCTGCTAAGTGAGCTATCGCGGCTTTCATTTATGTAGAGCGTTGGCTTACATTTTGAATAAATTGCTTTGTAGCGTACTTTATAAAATCAATGAAAAGTATAACTGACGACAATACTCATAGTAAACCGAAACAAGAAGACAAAAGTGCTAATCGCATGGCCTTAATTGAATTTGGTAATCAAATTAATAGTGATTATTCATAGCGACAAATCAGTTGTCTTGAAACGGCAATCAAATCAATTTGAAGCCTGAGAAGGGTTTTCTGGTATTAAAGCCGATTTCGTATGTCCGAAACCGATCTTATAGAATTAAACACAGAAGAATGAATAAAATATCTTTCGTTCATGTACAATCCCGCTCAATCAATCAGAGACGTCCAATTACAGTGCTCTCAGCACTTTGATTCCATATCTCTGCTCATTTGCTTTTCCTTCAAACAGAACAATATACCAGAGAACAAGATTGACTCGTTTGGTGGCAAAGTTTGTACCTTTGGATCATACAGATTGGGAGTTCACACAAAAGGTAAATCTTAGGAATAAATATTTTAACCCTTGCAGATACTTGCCTATTCTTGATATTGCTGTATAGACTGATCTTGGTTGTTTTCAAGCCAGAATTGTTTCTGGCAATAAACAGTATTCCAAAAGTCATTCTGTGTAGGATAGAATTTCTTTCATTCATTGTAACATTGTTTAGTCTTGGATTTTCTCTCTGTATTTGTCTCCTACTAAGCAAGCATTTTCTTAATTACCCAAAGTGTTTTCTACCAAGAAAGTAAAAATGAATAAAAGGTAAAGGTTTGTTTATTATAGTGTCACCCCTATTTAAAGGGCCAGCCAGTTTTGGCTTATGAGACACTCTCTTTCTCAATACGCAGTACCTCCCGATTCCCCACTCATGATGCCGGGCGTCTGGCAGAGATGGGTCTACGGTAACCATTAGTTTAACTAGCTGGCGGCTCACCAACCGGTCGCATCAGTTCTAATCCGGCAGGCCGGCTTCCACCGGGATTCGAACCTTCGACCTCCCGCTTCCAAGGCGGACGCCCTAACCACTAGGCCACGGAAGCGGTGAATAAATAAGAATTTCCTTAGACTTTGCCATTTTGTAATTGGTAAACCCAATTCCACACTTTGACACTTTTATACGCCTTACAAGATTAAGGCCTTTGAAAACATTGTAGAAAATGAAGAAATTGCTTGTGACAAGTAATTTCTTCATTTTCCACAATGTTTTCTACCCAAAAAGATCAAAAATGTAGAATTTCGTTCACTTGAAATTGTAGTCTGCAACATCTTTAACTTTGGGTGAGCCTAAAATTTTACTGTTCAGTCATGGCAACCCTTTCCCAAACAAGACCTTGTTTTGATATCTCTTACAGGATAGGCTTGTGAAAACATTGAGACAAAAGAAGAAAATGCTGGTAACCAGAATTTTCTCCTTTTGCCTCAATATTTTCTGTGCTATATTATACATGAATCCTTTCTTTATAAAACATATTTTGTCGTCTGCAGCAGCTTTGGAATGGGAACACCCGAAATCTTGCCTCTTGGTAATTTATAAACCATGTATGTTAGTATCTAACTATTTATATAGGTGCTGATATTGATACCCTGTGTGTAGCACCGAGACATGTAGACAGATCTGACTTCTTTACTTCATTTCTGGAACTGTTGAAGGAACAGGATGAAGTGAAAGATTTACGGGTGGGTAATGACAGTATTTATTGTGTTATTCTTCTTTTGAATTATTTGTTTATCATTAAGCAGTTACAAGAACTTTCACATATCTTTTGTTTCCAACTTTTGCAGGGTTGCCACGCGTCAGGGAAATTTAAATTTTTTCAAGGTCAGGGAATTGTCGGGGAATTTTGTGAACTGTCAGGGAAATTTGAAAATACTGGCAAATGTCAGGGAATTGTCAGGGAATTTTGAAAAAAATAAGATGCAGTGCCATAAAATCAATGCTTTCAACATCGCCTATAAAAATTGTCTCTATAAAAATTGTCTCAAACATTGAGAGTTAACGTGAATTGTCACGATTAAACATGTCAGGGAATTTTCCTAATTTGTCAGGGAAATGTCAGGGAATGTCAGGGAAATTTATTTTCTCTTTCCAGTGGCAACCCTGTTTTGGATATTGGCCTGTAACTAGAAATTAAGTGCAAAGAAGGGTGTTAATGGCATGTGAATTAACTGAATATCAATAATACATATTTTCATCTATTTATGACTGTTTTCTCTATGTTAACACATGCCTGTAATGGCCCAGAAACATACATACATGCATAGAGGATTCATCTTAAGGATTACAACCCATCATTATCTTCAAAACACTTATTGCATCTTCAGGCGTCATCCACGACAATCATATTTTACATAGGTATCCCTTGTTAATTTAAAGTGACGCAGATGATGTCCGTAGATGTACAAAGTATTTTGTAGATGGGCAGGTTTAAAAAAAATGTGACCAAAGTGTGACATTTAAATGTTAAGAATCACAGCTAATTTTACAGAATATCATCCAGATTTCTTAATTAGGGTGGCTAAAAACTATTCTAAATGGTTAAGCAGTGCCCAAATTATATTTTAAATTCATGTTCACTACTTTTTAGCTAAAATTGTGTGCACAATCTTGCAAAATGACAACAAAAAAGCGTTTCACTCCTGACAGCATATATATTGCACAATATGAGAAATTGTAAACCACGATTCATTAAAAAGTAGAGTGCAGAATGCCCACAAGGATGATGGCTTCCTAAAAAAATTTGAGTGGTAGATTTCTGGCTGAATAGACGAAAATGAGAACACATTTTGAAAAATAAAAGTGTTTCACTCCTGACATAAAATTCAGAGGGGTATTGTACAAAATAGGCTCCACATCCTAAACCAATGAAGATAAGATACAAAAGTAATTTTAAGATGATGATGCACATGTTGTTTTATGAATTACAAGTGCTTATTGTAGTATCCTGTCACTGTCTTTTATTCACCGTAGCTTAGAAACTTGGTAAAACTGTTAAGTGTCACACAAAAACGTTTCACTCCTGACATTTTTGACATGTTTTAATGATATATCTTTTTTATTTGTGAAGCGATTTTCTTTAAACTTGGTACCCAGTATATAGACACAATAACACAACTTTTTAGCTTTGATTGGGTTGAATATGTTTCTCTGTAAAAGCCGTGGCATGTAAAAAGTGAATGGTCACATTTTTTTTAAACTTGCCCAGATAATGATGGGTTGTAATCCTTGAAATGACTTCAATGTTATAAGAATTATTTTAAACAAACTCATTTGACATAACCACGGTGTATAATCACATGACTTAGAATTTCCGATAATCTTCAATAACTTTGTCAATACGGGACCAATTTGAATTCGGTTTGAAGCAGAGAAGTTGGAAAAATGTCAGGAAAAACATGGAAGTGGTAGATTTTTAGCTCACCTGAACACGAAGTGCTCGGAGTGAGCTATTGTGATCGGTCAATGTCCGTCGTCCGTCTGTCTGTCCGTCCGTCCGTCTGTCCGTCTGTCCGTCCGTCCACAATTACAAAAAAATCTTCTCCTCCCAAACCAATAGGTCTAGATTCTTGAAAATTTGTATGTAGCATTGTCTTAATGCCCTCTGCCAAAATACTTCAAATTATTGTGCTTAAAGAAAAATTGGCCCTATGTTGTTGGGTTTAAGGTTTCACACAGAAAAACAGTTTTCTCAAGGACTATTTGGCCTAGAGTCTTGAAATTTTGTATGTAGCATTGTCTCAATGCCCTCTACCAACATACTGGTACTTCAAATTGTTGTGCTTAAAGAAAAATTGGCCCTATGTTGTTGGGTTTAAGGTTTCACACAGAAACACAGTTTTCTCAAAGACTATTTAGCCTAGAGTCTTGAAATTTTGTCTGAATTTACATCTCATAAACCTCTAACAGAATACTTAAAATCATTACATTGCAAGGAAAGAAGCCCTAGGTTGTGGATTCTGGAATTTTCAAGTGAGGAATTGTTTTGACCAGGTAGATTTTATCACATCATATCCTTAAGTCTATAATCAGATTATGCAGATCATAATATCTGATAAAGAATGCATGGAGCTGTTAGAGGCACTGGTGTGTTCCCGGAACGTCGAGTCGATTTTCTTACCTATAGCGGATTAGGGGGTGCGACACGGGGTAAAATACAAGTAATTACATGTACGACATCAATAATATATCAATAAAGGGGTTACATTGAAATGACAATTAAAAGGAAAAACAACATTTAGATAATTGATTTTTGTCAATAATCTATAAAATGAGGACCATTGAAATGGCCTTTGACACACAATCCATTTATCTATTAAGGTCTAAAAAAAAAAAATGATAGAAAAAACACCTGAAACAGCATTGAAATATCCAAAATTATTATAATTTGATTTTATTTTCTGAAAAAAAAAATAATAATAATAATGTGCCGACTTTTAAAATTGTATTTGACAACAAAACAATCGATATGATTTTTTTCAACAATTTATAATATGAGGATCGTTCAAACTAAACGGCTTTTGACACAAAATCTATTTATCTTTTTAGATCTAAAAAAAATGATAGAAAAAGACACGTGAAGAGATAGTAAATAGATCTATATATTTGAATAGAAAATTGACATTAGAAATGATTAATATTTATTGGTCCATGTGACTACACGAGCAGATGGTAATTGTTCAGAAAGTCTTGAAGAGTATTAAGATACAACAGAAGACCGAGGGATTGCTTAAAATATGCTGTAAGATCACAAAAAACGAATATTTTGGGGAAAAAATAAGTTTTTGGCCTTTATACAAAAAATCTTCATTTTTTGGGTCCACCTTTTCTCTGACGCACAACTATCAATATGAGAATCGAAACAGAGCGGTCATAATTGGATCTTATTGAGGAATCATAACTCGTACATTCAAGTTATTTTGATCATTGATTGGGATATTTATCTTTCTAAAATCATCATAGAAAAAAGTGATTCTTTGCAAATATTGAGAAGTACGTGAATATTATATATTAGTAAGCTTTCTAAACTTCAGGCAAAATTTTATAGGGAACAGTAATAATAGTTATAAAAGAGAAAATTAATTAGTGTCATTTCTTTGTAATTTTTGTATCACTTCTAATTTTGTTTTGTCCATGATTCCATCAAAGCATCTAAAAAAAACTCATTCTATGAGTTAATGAAATGCTGGCAGGAAACGATAAATGAAAATTTATTTCTCCTTTTCCAGTCAAACTTTGTTTAATTAAATTTAACCCATTCCCACAAACTGACGCTTTTTGACTCCCACGAGATAAAAGCAAAAAGAAATGTGGAAATTGAAGGAACTGTTTGCCACAAGCACTTTCTTTATTTCTCACAATGTTTTTGTCCAGAAGGATAGAACAATGCTAAATTTCATTCTTTGAATTTGTACACGTCTAAAATTTTGCCATGTTGTAATAAGTTCAATGTCATTTATAGTTATTGTACCTATGCATATAATTTACCTGCAATAAATATTATACCACGAATAAAGAAATTCTGTTACAATTCAAAAAGGTTTTCCTATTTTCATTCAACATTAATTTTTCTTCCTATTATAGTTACTCGACATAAACGAGGCCCCTTCTCAATGTTTTCCCCCTTTGGGTAACCCCTTTTCACACATTTCATAAAAGGTGTGACTCGACGTTCCGGGAATAAACCGAGGCACTTATATGTTTGTGTACTTAAGAGATCAAATAAATACTTAAACCCTTTCCTGAAAAGACCTTGTTTTGAGGTCCCTATTAGAAAAGGCTTGGGAAATTAATGAGTCAAATGAAGAAAATGCTGATTCTCTTTTTACCTCAATATTTTATATGCTAGTTTATTGTAAATGAATCCTATTCGTACTGCTGTCAATTTTGTATTCTGAACTTTGAAATTGGAACAGTCTATTTCCTTTCTGTATGGGAAAGCATTATGCCCTTTCTCTACCATAAACAGGTTTGCCTCACCTACAGAAAAGGCTTGTACAAATTGTTATGGTAAAAGAAGAAAATGTTGATAACTTGATTTCTCATTTTGCCTCATCATTTTCTTTGCAGTTTTATACATGAATGCAGTCTTTATCAACACCTGTTTTATCATCTACGGCAGCTTTTAATTATGTCTGCACTCATCTTATGTTTTTTGGAAAAGGTTTAATCATAACCAAATCCTTACAGTTCAATGAATATTTCCCCTATACTGTTGGTTCCATATAAATGATAGAGGGCAATGTTTGACAATCTTTTCAAGTTGTTAAGGCCTGAAGTTAACTTTTTTGCCTTGTTTAATAACTATTAAAATTATTCCTATGCTGTAGGCTCTTGCATTTTGTACAGAAAAAAGAGCATAGAGGTTGTGTATTGTTTTGTTAAACAGAAAAGTTCAAGTTATCATTATGCTTTGAAAATAAGCTCTACCATGAGTTATTCTAGATTTGAAAAAGCGGGAACAGGTTTAGAATTGTCTTAGAATTTCCAAACCTTAAGTTCTATAGTTTCTAAATATTATAGCCCAATGACCTCTTTCCAAATGCTTCGATTTGTCTATGTGAAATGGAAATTCAGCAATATGTTGTGGGTTTTCTGATTTTAAATACAGATATAGTGAAAAATCTTTGACAATCTTTTCCCAAATTTTGCTTTGAAATTTAGTGTGTACCATTCATTGTCATGTGACTCCTTTTCAAAATCCTCCGAGAATTAAAAGGTTTGCTAAAAAGTATGTCTCAGGGCTCTCTCAGGTGAGCGATATAGGACCATCTTGGTCCTCTTGTTAAAAAATCAATTGATAAAAAAGTTCTTGAAGATAAACCAAAATTTTGGTTTATCTTCAATTAATTTTTATCATTTGATTTTCCAAAAACCAACCATATCCATCTTAAGCGTGATCCACATTCTCTGCTTCAAACCGAATTCAAATTGGTCCCGTATTGACAAAGTTATTAAGGATATTCGGTAATTATTGCATCATTTGATTATCCACCGTGATAACTATGACTTGTACAATATTACAGGCAGTGGAAGAAGCTTTTGTACCTGTGATAAAAATGGAATTTGATGGAATAGAGGTTAGATACAAGTTTCTAATATCATTTTAACCCTTTCCAAAACAAGACCTGGGGACCATATTATCAACAATCTTACAACCACCTTTTTGTGTAAATTGTGTAACAAAACATCTGATTGTACAAGAAATCAGATTGCGCCAATGAAGTTTGTTGTTATGTGTAATTACACAAAAATAATTGTACGATCATTGATAATATGGGCCCCTGGTTTTTACATTATTTTCATTCCAATGCTGTACTTGAATTCTTCTATCACCAACATCCATTTGTTGCCCACAGTAGCCTTTGAATTGAACCACATAAAAAATTGCTGTTTTATGAAAGGGTGTACCCTGTACCCTTGTCCTGCTGACTTGTACCCATTACCACACTTTGCCTGTCTTCGATGCCCCACAATATTAAGGCTTTAGAAAACATCTGAATGAATGCTTTTGACAAGCATTTTCTTCATTTCTCACAATGTATTCAACCCTCAAAATTCCATTCACTTATAAGTTAAAATTGTCATCTGCAACATATCTGAATTTACAGTCTAAAATTTTGCTGTCTGGTAATTGGATAAATTTTGTTTCAAACAATCTACCAATTTAACCCTTTCCCACACATTGACGCTTTGGGAAGCCCTACAAAATAACAGCTTTGGAAAACCTTGTGGAAAATGAAGAAATTGCTTGTGACAAGCAATTTCTTCATTTCCCACAATGAATGTTTTCTACCAAGAAAGACCAAAAAATGTTAAATTTTGTTCAATGGAAATTGTCGTCTGCAACACCTATGAGTTTGGACTAGGCTGAAATTTTGTTGTTTGGTAATTGGTTAAGAGGAGATTAGTTCATGTTTTTGTCACAATAATGGATTAGAAAACAGGAAGTGGAGACTAAGATCAGACTGCATGTCTTGAGTAGTTAAAAGATATATGGTACAGTAACATATGCATTTTGATGTACTTTTATGACAATTATGCAATCTGTTAATCCTTTCCCAAACAAGACCTGGTTTTGACGTCCCTAATTGAATAGGCTTGGGAAAACATTGAGGCAAAAGAAGAAACTGCTGATAACCAGCAGTTTCTCCTTTTGTCTCAATGTTTTCTATGCTATATCATACATAAATTGTTTCATTATCAACATCCATTTTGCTGTCTTCAGCAGCTTTTGAATAGGAATACCCAAAAATTTGTCGTTTGGGAAAGGGTTAATTATTTGTGTTCCATGTGATTTCAGTTAGATATGTTGTTTGCCAGGTTGGCTTTACCAACAATACAAGAGGATATAGATCTTAGAGATGAGGCCTTGTTAAAAAATTTAGACCAAAAATGTGTACGGAGTCTCAACGGTGAGTTTAACTGTTTAAAATATAATTCATCATTGTCATCAAAAAAAGACTGATTGAATTTGTTTCATTTGAGAACAGAACTGAAAGAAAAATGTTCCAGCATTTCATTGTCAAATGATTTCTTTCCTTAACCCTTTCCAAAACAAGACCTGGTTTGTCCCTAATAGAAAAGGTTTTGAAAACATTAAGACAAACGAAAAAAATTCTCCTTTGCCTCAATATTTTCTGGGCCATGTTGTATTCAAATCCAACATGTATTAGTATCTAGTTTGTCGTCTGCAGAAGCTTTCAATTTTGCACAACAGTCCAAATTCTTGATGTTCATGAAAGGTTTAACCACAAAATTGAAAAATTGACTTAGTGAACTGGATATTTACTCTGAAATATGAAGAAAGGACTGCATTGTTTTTCAGGTTCAAGGGTAACAGATGAAATTTTACACCTGGTGCCAAATGTTGAATCCTTCAGAATGACTCTTCGTGCAATAAAATTATGGGCCAAACGTAAGTATCATTATAGTTGTTTTGATCCAGAAAAACTTACAATAGAATGCATCAACATTTTCTCAATCAACATTAATTTTGTTGTCTGCAGCAGCTTTCAAAAGGGAACTTTCTGAATTCTCTTTTGGGAACGAGTTAACCCGTTCCCAAACGACAAAATTTTAGGGTGATCCACATCAAAATCTGCCACAAATGACAAAATGGATGTTAGAACAGATAGGATTTGTGTAAAATATGGCACAGAAAATATTGAGACAAAAGGAGAAACTGCTGGTTATCAGCAGTTTCTTCTTTTGTTTCAATGCTTTCCCAAGCCTTTTCTAGTAGGGACGTCAAAACCAGGTCTTGTTTGGGAAAGGGTTAAATCATCTCGGAGAGATCATGCCAATGACCACTGTCTACATAGCATTTAATACACACATTAACAATGAATGATGTAATTTTACATTTTGAAGGCCAATAACCCCTCTTATTTTTTGGCCCTTAGTTCATCTAATGTATATAAATGATTTTGATATGAAAGAGATATGTACAGAACTAACCACAACAAACACAGACTCCATAACCCGAGATTACGACACGACGCCTAGCTATTCATATCATACACATCAATACATAGAAGCATCTAAAACCTCAATAGAGGAATTTTCAACTGTCTATAATATATGATGTAATTTTATGAATAACATATCTACGGGTTAGGATATTTACATACAACATTCAGTTTGTATCTACAATGGATAGGCGCCATATTTATATGGTCAATTATCTATCATTGTGACACATTCAATCATTTATAAGCGTTCGAGAAAGTTGCTGGATCTGTAAGATAATTTTGATATATATCTAATACCTTATTCTCTGTTTACCTATGCAGGTCGTGGTATATATTCCAACTCTCTAGGTTTCCTGGGTGGAGTATCATGGGCTATGTTAGTAGCTAGAGTATGTCAACTTTACCCTAATGCAGCACCTTCCACTCTCATACAGAAATTCTTCATGGTTTACTCAACATGGTAGGTACTCATATAAAAATGTGTAGTTGAAAAATTATAATCTGGTCTCTCTGTTTAGAATCTATGACTTACAAATTTAAAACTAATTATTCAAATATACTCGACTGAAGTCAAGTTGAATGAACAGAAAGTTTACCATAAATATAAGATTTTCATCAGAAGGGTAGAACTAAAAAAACTAAAAAAAACATGGCCCAAAAAATGTACAATTCCAATTTGAAAGATGTTTGGCAAAGATTAAAAGGATTAAGAAAAATCACTGCACTGTACCATTTCTATTCAATATAATTGTTATGATGCATTTCAGTCGACTGTATGTAAATTTGGTGTGGAGAATGTCGCTCCTCGTTAAATGAAGCTTGATTTGATATTTTTCAGGGAATGGCCAAACCCTGTCTTACTAAAACAATTAGCCACAGACAATAAACTGGGATTTCCAGTATGGGACCCACGGGTAAGTGTAACATTTGGTTGCTTTACTACAAAAAGCTTGTAACTGCAGCTTGTTGTAAGCTGCAATAACGAGGTTTTCATTGAAAAGTAGCGATATTGTATTAAACTGGATATAACACTTTCCTTAACAGCAAAATTTTAGGGGTGTCAAACCTTAATGACCCTGAAGACAGCAAGATGAAGGCTGATAAAGATAAGATTTGTGTAGAATACAGTTCAGAAAATAATATAAATGTCTGTAACATCCTTGACTTTGAGCGTCCTCTGCAATATGAATGGGGCAGAATTCCCCTATGTTTAGCCAGAAAGCTTGTCTGCAGCATTGAAAGTCGTTTTATGGCGATCAAAGCAACTGCTGGTGAATTTATCCGATATTGAAATTTGCCTGACTTTCCATGTCTGACCCCTATGCACTTTAACGTAAGATATCGAGTTAACGTTTAGAGTTTTGGCACAAGATTTTCAGGAAACTTCAGCAAAATGAATGCACAATCAAAGTATTGTTTTCTTTTTAAAGATTTCGCTATAGTTTTTAACTGGGAACCAACATTTTCCGAGTGTGCTAAGCTTTTTGTGCACAGTATAGTTCAGAAAATATCATTGTAAAAGGAAAAAATGCCTATTAAGATTCTATGCTTTTGATGAACTGTTAACTTAATCAAATAGAAATTATGCTTTCATATTTTTATCCCCCCCAAATCCCCCCCCCCCCCCTATCGAAAAATCAGGGGCATTGATTTACTTGAGTCTAACTGTCTGTCCGAAAACCTAACATTGGCCTTTTCGGGGGCATTAGCGTTTCACAAACCCATCTTGTTCAGATAAATATTTGGAAGTGCACATTGTCTGTTTAAAGATCAACCCTGCTGATCGTTTTCACCTGATGCCCATCATTACACCAGCATACCCCTCACAGAAATATTTATCATACATTGATCCATATTAATCATGACATATGTATTTACAGATCAACCCTGCTGATCGTTTTCACCTGATGCCCATCATTACACCAGCATATCCCTCACAGAACTATTTATCATACATTGATCCATATTAATCATGACATATGTATTTATAGATCAATCCTGCTGATCGTTTTCACCTGATGCCCATCATTACACCAGCATACCCCTCACAGAACTATTTATCATACATTGATCCATATTAATCATGACATATGTATTTATAGATCAACCCTGCTGATCGTTTTCACCTGATGCCCATCATTACACCAGCATACCCCTCACAGAAATATTTATCATACATTGATCCATATTTATCATGACATATGTATTTACAGATCAACCCTGCTGATCGTTTTCACCTGATGCCCATCATTACACCAGCATACCCCTCACAGAAATATTTATCATACATTGATCCATATTTATCATGACATATGTATTTACAGATCAACCCTGCTGATCGTTTTCACCTGATGCCCATCATTACACCAGCATACCCCTCACAGAAATATTTATCATACATTGATCCATATTTATCATGACATATGTATTTACAGATCAATCCTGCTGATCGTTTTCACCTGATGCCCATCATTACACCAGCATACCCCTCACAGAACTATTTATCATACATTGATCCATATTAATCATGACATATGTATTTACAGATCAATCCTGCTGATCGTTTTCACCTGATGCCCATCATTACACCAGCATATCCCTCACAGAAATATTTATCATACATTGATCCATATTAATCATGACATATGTATTTATAGATCAACCCTGCTGATCGTTTTCACCTGATGCCCATCATTACACCAGCATACCCCTCACAGAAATATTTATCATACATTGATCCATATTTATCATGACATATGTATTTATAGATCAACCCTGCTGATCGTTTTCACCTGATGCCCATCATTACACCAGCATACCCCTCACAAAACTATTTATCATACATTGATCCATATTTATCATGACATATGTATTTATAGATCAACCCTGCTGATCGTTTTCACCTGATGCCCATCATTACACCAGCATACCCCTCACAGAAATATTTATCATACATTGATCCATATTAATCATGACATATGTATTTATAGATCAACCCTGCTGATCGTTTTCACCTGATGCCCATCATTACACCAGCATATCCCTCACAGAAATATTTATCATACATTGATCCATATTAATCATGACATATGTATTTATAGATCAACCCTGCTGATCGTTTTCACCTGATGCCCATCATTACACCAGCATACCCCTCACAGAACTATTTATCATACATTGATCCATATTAATCATGACATATGTATTTATAGATCAACCCTGCTGATCGTTTTCACCTGATGCCCATCATTACACCAGCATACCCCTCACAGAACTATTTATCATACATTGATCCATATTTATCATGACATATGTATTTACAGATCAACCCTGCTGATCGTTTTCACCTGATGCCCATCATTACACCAGCATACCCCTCACAGAAATATTTATCATACATTGATCCATATTTATCATGACATATGTATTTATAGATCAACCCTGCTGATCGTTTTCACCTGATGCCCATCATTACACCAGCATACCCCTCACAGAAATATTTATCATACATTGATCCATATTAATCATGACATATGTATTTATAGATCAACCCTGCTGATCGTTTTCACCTGATGCCCATCATTACACCAGCATACCCCTCACAGAACTATTTATCATACATTGATCCATATTAATCATGACATATGTATTTATAGATCAACCCTGCTGATCGTTTTCACCTGATGCCCATCATTACACCAGCATACCCCTCACAGAAATATTTATCATACATTGATCCATATTAATCATGACATATGTATTTATAGATCAACCCTGCTGATCGTTTTCACCTGATGCCCATCATTACACCAGCATACCCCTCACAGAAATATTTATCATACATTGATCCATATTAATCATGACATATGTATTTATAGATCAATCCTGCTGATCGTTTTCACCTGATGCCCATCATTACACCAGCATACCCCTCACAGAACTGTTTATCATACATTATTAATCATGACATATGTATTTATAGATCAATCCTGCTGATCGTTTTCACCTGATGCCCATCATTACACCAGCATACCCCTCACAGAACTATTTATCATACATTGATCCATATTTATCATGACATATGTATTTACAGATCAACCCTGCTGATCGTTTTCACCTGATGCCCATCATTACACCAGCATACCCCTCACAGAACTATTTATCATACATTGATCCATATTTATCATGACATATGTATTTACAGATCAACCCTGCTGATCGTTTTCACCTGATGCCCATCATTACACCAGCATACCCCTCACAGAAATATTTATCATACATTGATCCATATTTATCATGACATATGTATTTATAGATCAATCCTGCTGATCGTTTTCACCTGATGCCCATCATTACACCAGCATACCCCTCACAGAAATATTTATCATACATTGATCCATATTAATCATGACATATGTATTTATAGATCAACCCTGCTGATCGTTTTCACCTGATGCCCATCATTACACCAGCATACCCCTCACAGAAATATTTATCATACATTGATCCATATTTATCATGACATATGTATTTACAGATCAACCCTGCTGATCGTTTTCACCTGATGCCCATCATTACACCAGCATACCCCTCACAGATCTATTTATCATACATTGATCCATATTAATCATGACATATGTATTTATAGATCAATCCTGCTGATCGTTTTCACCTGATGCCCATCATTACACCAGCATACCCCTCACAGAACTATTTATCATACATTGATCCATATTAATCATGACATATGTATTTATAGATCAACCCTGCTGATCGTTTTCACCTGATGCCCATCATTACACCAGCATACCCCTCACAGAAATATTTATCATACATTGATCCATATTTATCATGACATATGTATTTATAGATCAACCCTGCTGATCGTTTTCACCTGATGCCCATCATTACACCAGCATACCCCTCACAGAAATATTTATCATACATTGATCCATATTAATCATGACATATGTATTTATAGATCAACCCTGCTGATCGTTTTCACCTGATGCCCATCATTACACCAGCATACTCCTCACAGAACTATTTATCATACATTGATCCATATTAATCATGACATATGTATTTATAGATCAACCCTGCTGATCGTTTTCACCTGATGCCCATCATTACACCAGCATACCCCTCACAGAACTATTTATCTATATTAATCATGACATATGTATTATAGATCAACCCTGCTGATCGTTTTCACCTGATGCCCATCATTACACCTGCATACCCCTCACAGAACTATTTATCTATATTAATCATGACATATGTATTTATAGATCAACCCTGCTGATCGTTTTCACCTGATGCCCATCATTACACCAGCATACCCCTCACAGAAATATTTATCATACATTGATCCATATTAATCATGACATATGTATTTATAGATCAATCCTGCTGATCGTTTTCACCTGATGCCCATCATTACACCAGCATACCCCTCACAGAACTATTTATCATACATTGATCCATATTTATCATGACATATGTATTTACAGATCAACCCTGCTGATCGTTTTCACCTGATGCCCATCATTACACCAGCATACCCCTCACAGAACTATTTATCTATATTAATCATGACATATGTATTATAGATCAACCCTGCTGATCGTTTTCACCTGATGCCCATCATTACACCAGCATACCCCTCACAGAACTATTTATCATACATTGATCCATATTAATCATGACATATGTATTTATAGATCAACCCTGCTGATCGTTTTCACCTGATGCCCATCATTACACCAGCATACCCCTCACAGAAATATTTATCATACATTGATCCATATTTATCATGACATATGTATTTATAGATCAACCCTGCTGATCGTTTTCACCTGATGCCCATCATTACACCAGCATACCCCTCACAGAACTATTTATCATACATTGATCCATATTTATCATGACATATGTATTTATAGATCAACCCTGCTGATCGTTTTCACCTGATGCCCATCATTACACCAGCATACCCCTCACAGAAATATTTATCATACATTGATCCATATTAATCATGACATATGTATTTATAGATCAACCCTGCTGATCGTTTTCACCTGATGCCCATCATTACACCAGCATATCCCTCACAGAACTATTTATCATACATTGATCCATATTAATCATGACATATGTATTTATAGATCAACCCTGCTGATCGTTTTCACCTGATGCCCATCATTACACCAGCATACCCCTCACAGAACTATTTATCATACATTGATCCATATTTATCATGACATATGTATTTACAGATCAACCCTGCTGATCGTTTTCACCTGATGCCCATCATTACACCAGCATACCCCTCACAGAAATATTTATCATACATTGATCCATATTTATCATGACATATGTATTTATAGATCAATCCTGCTGATCTTTTTCACCTGATGCCCATCATTACACCAGCATACCCCTCACAGAAATATTTATCATACATTGATCCATATTAATCATGACATATGTATTTATAGATCAACCCTGCTGATCGTTTTCACCTGATGCCCATCATTACACCAGCATACCCCTCACAGAAATATTTATCATACATTGATCCATATTTATCATGACATATGTATTTATAGATCAACCCTGCTGATCGTTTTCACCTGATGCCCATCATTACACCAGCATACCCCTCACAGAAATATTTATCATACATTGATCCATATTAATCATGACATATGTATTTATAGATCAACCCTGCTGATCGTTTTCACCTGATGCCCATCATTACACCAGCATATCCCTCACAGAACTATTTATCATACATTGATCCATATTAATCATGACATATGTATTTATAGATCAACCCTGCTGATCGTTTTCACCTGATGCCCATCATTACACCAGCATACCCCTCACAGAACTATTTATCATACATTGATCCATATTTATCATGACATATGTATTTATAGATCAACCCTGCTGATCGTTTTCACCTGATGCCCATCATTACACCAGCATACCCCTCACAGAACTATTTATCTATATTAATCATGACATATGTATTATAGATCAACCCTGCTGATCGTTTTCACCTGATGCCCATCATTACACCTGCATACCCCTCACAGAACTATTTATCTATATTAATCATGACATATGTATTTATAGATCAACCCTGCTGATCGTTTTCACCTGATGCCCATCATTACACCAGCATACCCCTCACAGAAATATTTATCATACATTGATCCATATTAATCATGACATATGTATTTATAGATCAACCCTGCTGATCGTTTTCACCTGATGCCCATCATTACACCAGCATACTCCTCACAGAACTATTTATCATACATTGATCCATATTTATCATGACATATGTATTTACAGATCAATCCTGCTGATCGTTTTCACCTGATGCCCATCATTACACCAGCATACCCCTCACAGAACTATTTATCATACATTGATCCATATTAATCATGACATATGTATTTATAGATCAACCCTGCTGATCGTTTTCACCTGATGCCCATCATTACACCAGCATACCCCTCACAGAAATATTTATCATACATTGATCCATATTAATCATGACATATGTATTTATAGATCAACCCTGCTGATCGTTTTCACCTGATGCCCATCATTACACCAGCATACCCCTCACAGAACTATTTATCATACATTGATCCATATTTATCATGACATATGTATTTACAGATCAACCCTGCTGATCGTTTTCACCTGATGCCCATCATTACACCAGCATACCCCTCACAGAACTATTTATCATACATTGATCCATATTTATCATGACATATGTATTTACAGATCAACCCTGCTGATCGTTTTCACCTGATGCCCATCATTACACCAGCATATCCCTCACAGAAGTATTTATCATACATTGATCCATATTAATCATGACATATGTATTTATAGATCAACCCTGCTGATCGTTTTCACCTGATGCCCATCATTACACCAGCATACCCCTCACAGAAATATTTATCATACATTGATCCATATTTATCATGACATATGTATTTATAGATCAATCCTGCTGATCGTTTTCACCTGATGCCCATCATTACACCAGCATACCCCTCACAGAAATATTTATCATACATTGATCCATATTAATCATGACATATGTATTTATAGATCAACCCTGCTGATCGTTTTCACCTGATGCCCATCATTACACCAGCATACCCCTCACAGAAATATTTATCATACATTGATCCATATTTATCATGACATATGTATTTATAGATCAACCCTGCTGATCGTTTTCACCTGATGCCCATCATTACACCAGCATACCCCTCACAGAAATATTTATCATACATTGATCCATATTAATCATGACATATGTATTTATAGATCAACCCTGCTGATCGTTTTCACCTGATGCCCATCATTACACCAGCATATCCCTCACAGAACTATTTATCATACATTGATCCATATTAATCATGACATATGTATTTATAGATCAACCCTGCTGATCGTTTTCACCTGATGCCCATCATTACACCAGCATACCCCTCACAGAAATATTTATCATACATTGATCCATATTTATCATGACATATGTATTTATAGATCAATCCTGCTGATCGTTTTCACCTGATGCCCATCATTACACCAGCATACCCCTCACAGAACTATTTATCATACATTGATCCATATTTATCATGACATATGTATTTATAGATCAACCCTGCTGATCGTTTTCACCTGATGCCCATCATTACACCAGCATACCCCTCACAGAACTATTTATCTATATTAATCATGACATATGTATTATAGATCAACCCTGCTGATCGTTTTCACCTGATGCCCATCATTACACCTGCATACCCCTCACAGAACTATTTATCTATATTAATCATGACATATGTATTTATAGATCAACCCTGCTGATCGTTTTCACCTGATGCCCATCATTACACCAGCATACCCCTCACAGAACTATTTATCATACATTGATCCATATTTATCATGACATATGTATTTATAGATCAACCCTGCTGATCGTTTTCACCTGATGCCCATCATTACACCAGCATACCCCTCACAGAACTATTTATCATACATTGATCCATATTTATCATGACATATGTATTTATAGATCAACCCTGCTGATCGTTTTCACCTGATGCCCATCATTACACCAGCATACCCCTCACAGAACTGTTTATCATACATTGATCCATATTAATCATGACATATGTATTTATAGATCAATCCTGCTGATCGTTTTCACCTGATGCCCATCATTACACCAGCATATCCCTCACAGAACTCCACATTCAACGTCACCATGTCCACCAGACAAATCATGATGGATGAATTCAAAGAAGGTAAGGATTATTAAGGATTACAACCCATCATTAGATACCAAACACTTTTTACATCTTCGAAGGTCATCCTTGACAACGGAAGTTAACGAGAGGTAACCTCGTCAATTTTTCGGTGTCAAATTTGACCTCAAATTTGGTATGTAAGCATCTTTCAATAATATTTTGTTAGAAGGTCAAGGTCATCCATGTAGGACTAATTGTAATTTCAGTTTAGGTCATAGTCTAAGAAAAATAGTCATTTTGGGGCATTTGTATTTCACAAACACATATTGTTTAAATAAGTTAAACCTCTATGGAAAATGTGTTGATGGCTACCAAATACTACAAAACAAAAAAAATGATACCTCTATTATTGGATGCTATAATTACGGTAATATACATAAAATTTCCATAATACTTTTTTATCAGGCCTTGAGGTGACGGCAGAGATACACAATCAGAAAGAAAATGGGGAATGGAAAAAATTGTTTGAACCCTCCAGCTTCTTTCAAAAATATAAGTATGTATTACAATCATTACATGTTGCAAGTTTCTTTGATGAGGTGATATAATCTCTTGTTATATCTCCATTGTGTGCCCTTGTCTTCTCTTAACCTTCTAAAATTTAAAATTCAAATGATGGGAATTTCAAATCTACATTCATTATTTCAGACCCTACCTGAATTTCTGAAATCATAAGCAATGTCAATATGTCATTTATCTAAAGATAGCAATAAGAGAAAATTTTATTTCACAGATTTACAAGTCTTTTTTATTTTCTTCCTTTAACGGTGTTTTTTGATTGTTTGGACTCTGTGATGCATTATTTCTTAATGAAAATCCAGTTTAAGAATGGTTTATGTTTCAGGCATTATATAGTGTTAACGTGTAATGCTGAAGAAGAATCACATTATTTAGAGTGGTAAGTTGTTAGTCCCCTACAGGTGTTCACACCGGAGGGGACTATAGGTTTGCCCTCCGTCTGTCCGTCCGTCTGTCCGTCCGTCCGTCCGTCTGTCCGTCCGTCCGTCCGTCTGTCCGCTCAAATCTGGATCCCGCGATAACTTAATAACTAAGCAAGCGTTTTTGATGAAAGTTGGTATATGACTAGATGGCAATGTGTAGATTATGCACATCATTTTATTTTTGATTTTCGACTTAAATTGAGGTTGCTATGGTTACAGAAATAGTGAAAATATGGCCAAAAATGGGATCCTGCGATAAGATAATAACTAAGCAAGCTAGTTTGATGAGACTTGGTGTATGACTATATGGCAATGTGTAGATAATGCACATCATTTTATTTTTGTTTTTAGACTAAAATTGTTGTTGCTATGGTTACGGAAATAGTGAAAATATGGCAAAAAATATTGGATCCTGCGATAAGTTAATAAGTAAGCAAGCTAATTTGATGAGACTTGATATATGACTAGATGGCAATGTGTAGATTATGCACATCATTTTATCTTTGTTCTTTGGCGAAAAGTGCGGTTGCTATGGTAACGGAAATAGTGAAAATATGGCAAAAAATGGATCCTGCAACTTAATCTATTATTGATTACCATATTGAGTCAATGTGAAGCCGGTAGGGGACTTTATGTGTTGCATACAACACCAGATACTTGTTGACCTAAACATTTCTTATTATTTTCCCAAAGCAATATTTTAGGCACATCCCATTTGAAATCTGTTGAAAATGACAAATTGGATGTGGATTAAGAAAGATGTGTATACCTCATAGCATAGAAAATATTGAGACAAACATACTTACTGAATCAAGAACAAATTTCTGGAATATAAATCCTTCAGTAAACCAAACACAAAAATAAAATGAGAATGTGCTTACAAATCATATAAGCCAAGTTGGCAGAAATGTATCTGTTTAGGTCCAATACTCAAAATTTTACACCCATGATAATAAATAGTTTTCATGGCTACTGGTAAGAGGGGGTGAAAACATTTCAAATTTTTTATTTCAAATCCAAACCCTATTTTGTGGTAACCCATTTCAATCATCACAATGAGACGTTTCCAATTTGTATTCACAACTAAGGGTTTGATAAATAATGAATAAATTATTGCTTTTCAAAAAGTTATCACACCATCTTATCTGTAGCTCTGAGTTATACAGTAGACTGTAGTACCTGTACTTTATTGTTGACATTTCAGGCATGGGTATATAGAATCAAAGATTCGTCTTTTAGTGGGTAATTTAGAGAGGAATCCATTTATACGATTAGCCCATGTTACTCCGGAATCATTCGGTCGACAAATTGAAAGGTAGGCTCAAATTCTATTTGGATGAACAAAGTTTAAGATGGGTCAACATACAGAAATTTTAAAGACTGCAAAAATCGTAAATTTGTATGTAACAGCTCAGAAAACTTTGAGGGGAATTGAGAAAATGGTGTTTGTCATGATTATTGTGTTTATGTAGACCAATAATGTCTCTAAATTTTTTCTAAAACGAGTGATTTTTGGTGCTAAATGGTAAAAACTCATGAATTAAAGATTTAGCGAAATGGAGAACTACTTCAAATCAATGCAATTTTCAGCTTGTTAGGAACCTCACATCCTGTGTTACGTGCCCCTGAATTTGACAAAATGACCATTTTTGCTCATGTCATCTTGATTCGTGTGAGCAATTTAGGACCATCATGGTCCTCTTGTGAATTCCATAACACCAAATGTTTTAAAATTTATTTATAAGAGTATAACAATGCATATTCACTATGGCTTCAAATAATTCTGCGGAGAACCTTTTAGTTGTCTTTTGTGTTTCTATTATCATGTGTTAACCCATTCCCACACTTTGGAAACTCTTGACACCCTTCAAGATAAGGGCATTGGAAAATATTATGGGAAATGAAGAAATTGCTTTGACATCAATTTCTTCATTTGTCACAATGTCTTCTATACAAATTTACAAAACGACTAAAAAAGAAATACAATTTTATTCACTCGAAATTGTCTTCTACAACATCTTTGAATTTGGACAAGTCTAAAATTTTGTTGTTTGGTGATGTATTAATTGATTTCCCTTTCAGTGATCCAGAATATTTGTGTCGGTGGTTTATTGGTCTTGCTTTTAACAAGGTTGAAAATCAGAATGTTGATCTCACGTTTGACATACAAAGTTTTTCTAACATAAGTAAGTATTAACGATGCCCATTACTGCATTATTATGCCTTTTGATGCCCAACTAGATTATTGCTTTAGAAAACATTGTGGAAAATGAAGAAATTGCTTGTGAAGATGTTACCCTAAAGGAACGAACCATTGTGGTGTCCGTTGTCGAAAAGTAGAGCATCAGGCTTGCGACCAAGAGGTTCTGAGTTCGATCCCCTTTAGTTCTTGGACCTTTAATCGCCCCACACATCTGCTGCATGTACAGGTAGATTTTCGAGGAATCAGAATCGATAGGTATTAAAATAAGTTGTAAAAACTTGCTTCCCAAGCGATGTAAAATAAGTGTGTTCAAAGTAACGTCAGAAAGAAAATGACCTACAAATTTTTATTTTCATTTACTTGAAATTGATTTCTGCAACATTTTTTATTTCGACCTATCTAAAATTCTGTTATCTGTTAATGGGTTAAAGATGTCCATTGCTATAGTTTAATGGATTGGACTGAGCCTAGTTTAAATATGCTGTTAATAAGCTTGTCCATATGCGTGGAATATCATCATTTGCTTTTGTACATTAATGTTAGGTGGAGAAGTGTTGTGAAAATTAACAACAAATAACCCCTTTCCCAAATAGCAAAAATTAAGAGCGATCTGAACTAATTAGTGTTGCTGAAAACCAAAACTATTGTTACATAGAGGACATTTTGCAAGCCTTTACAGAAAATATTGAGGGAAAAGAAGAAAATACTATGAGCGTTTTCTTTTCTTTCAGTGTTTTCCTAGCCTGAATTCAGAATAAATAATCATGTTTGTGTTGAACATTTCAGTTTATAAACAGTCATTATACATAAAGCTGTATAAAGAAGATATGCATGTAGATATAAAGCATGTAAAACGGTAAGTAATGCATTATGGTTTTTAACCTATTTCATAATTTGTAGACTGCTTTGTAAATGATAGACAGAGCAACAGATAAGAGGGAGTGAAGACATTGTAACTTGTAAGTCTGTTATTTCAAATGCAAATCTTATGTAAATCTGAATTCACATTTTCAAAAAGAAGTCTCTATATTCGCTGAACACCAAAATTTAGTTAAGTAGTTTAGATATATTGCACATGCTACAAATGGTGCTTGGTAATATTAAAAGTAATGTTCATTTCAGAAAACAGCTCGATCAGTTTGTACCCCAAGATGTTTTAACAAGAGGAAAAACAAAAACAAAAAGACCAGTAAGTATATACTTGTGAGTTGTTGGGCTAATATATAAATGTTCATCAAAATACAAACATTAGGCTTGTCAGGTTTTAATATTGACAATAATTTTCAAACTGTGAGCAAATTATAAGATTTTCATGTTTTACATTTGTATTCTTTGTGATAAAATGATTACTGTGATACCGAGGTAAGGAGTTAAGATAAGAATATATATGACCCGTCACGCTAAAAGGGACCTTATCAGAAGTCCAAAAATCCAAATTTTGGCAAACTTGTCAGACTCGGTACAGGTCAATCAGATACCGTATGTAAAAAATGAACGTATTGTAAGATAGGGAAAACATTTCGGATTTAGAAAATTACATAAAAGTGGAAAGTGTCAGCCCTAGTCTGGCTGCGCGGACTGCGCAGTCTGACTAGGATCGATATTTTTCACACTTCCTATAAGGTCCCTTTTAGCGTGACGGGTCACATATGTTTCATGGCATTTCTGATTCACAAACACATTTTGATGATTTGGTTGCAGTCCTGCTTTTGTCATAAATTTGACTTTTACATGCATATTGTCAGTGTTATCAGAAAACCTTGTAACTGCAGCTAAATCAAGCTGGAGTTACAATGTTTTGGAAAACCTCTATTAAAAATTTCAGGAGAACAGAACAAGTTCAGGTAACTTGCAGAAAGTAGGAGATTCCAACAAAACTCCGACACAAAATAAATCAGACAGTGAGTCAATATCAACGCCCAACAAAGAGACGGACTCCAATCAGAATTCTGAGGAGAAAACTGTCAGATCTGATGTAAATGGGATAAAAGGAAAGGTATGGATGGCATTCTGGCTTGACCCTCTCCAAGACGGTAAAAATTTTGGATGTTCCAAATTTGAAAGCTGCTGAAGACAACGAAATGAATATTACTTAATGTAGAATGTGTATTATTAAAGCACAAAAAAACATGAGGCAAAAGGAGAAGATGCTAATCATTTGCATTTTTATATGCCGGAAGGGTCATATTATGTTATGGCCCTGGTTGTCCATCTGTCTGTCTGTCTGTCCATCCGTTAGCAATTTCTTGTGTGCGCAACTCCTCCTACAGTTTGATTGGAATTTGATCAAACTTGCCACAATGAATCTCCATGATGTCTAGTTGTGCACACTGCTTATGGAATTCAGATAACTCCTTTTGTTCTTGAATTGTCTGCCCTTGAGTTAAAAAAAATTGCCATTTTCTTGTTTGCGCAACTCCTACAATTTTGATCAGAATTTTATCAAACCTGCCACAATGAATCTCTATGGTGTCTGGTTGTACAAACAAAATTTTGATAACTTTTCATGTTTGAATTATCTGCCCTTGAATTGAAAAAAAAGGGCCAATTTTACTGACAAGCCTGTCTCAGGTGTACAGTCAAACCTGCCCTAGCGACCCTCTGAATTTAGCGACTTCCTGTCATATGTGACCGTATTTTTTCCTCCCGAAGCATTTTGCTATAATTTGACCCTGAATTAAACGACTCCCTGCCTTACCCGACAAGCGACCTTAAAAACTGCGCCCAAATCAACCTTCGAAACTGTTTTTAGCGACTTTTCCCCGGGGGTCGTAATTTAAAAATATGGATTTTCGAGACGGAAACGAAAGTTAACGGTGTTCAAAATCAAATAGCGTGAGAAATAAGTTATCGTAAAAAATGATGTCACCGGGTCGAACTTGATTGTAATTTTCTTAGTAGGGATGGGCTTGTAAACGGCCGAAATATTCGTTCGATTAAGGATCCCTTGAGTGTTGGCAACTACGAATCCGCGAATCAAGTAGGCACAAATGATACCCGATGAAATTTTTGGCAAATTCTCGAATTCAATTTACAGTTTTGGTTGTTTGAAATGGCCGATCTTTTCATCAAGAAGAACTTCAAAACTAATGTTGCACAGTGGGAATAACAAAATAGGAAATGTTAGATCGAGGACAATTCATTATTTGACATGTCTGAAGGTCTGCTGACTTGCTGATTTTCACCATGACGGTCAGTGCATTGTAAAGAAAACTTAATGTAGATCGATTGACGGATATTCTTACTACATAAGGCGTGTTCCTCCAATCATTTTATTTAGTTTTATTATATATGTAGAGTATATTCATTTGTAAATTAATTTTAGCATGCAATAAATACTAAACATTGATCGTACATGTCCTTTTTGAAAATTTTACCAATTCTGTCTGACCCTCAATTAAGAGACCACCTGTCATATGTGACCTTTTTTAGTGAATCCCAAAGACGGTCTCTTAATACAGGTTTGACTGTATATGCGCCGCTCTGCGAAGCTCTTGTCTTGTTTTGCCTTGATCTTTTCCCATGCTAATGCTATTTGAGGCGTGAAACCCAGGTCTTGTTTTGGAAAGAGCTAATCCTTTTCCAATCATGACAGTGTTTTAATGCGTCTGATGGATTGAGGGTCCATAAACATTGAAGGAAAAGAAGAAAGCGATCTAATGATCAGCATTTTCTCCTTTCCCTTCAATATTTTCTGTGGTTCATTGTACACAATATCTTTATGTATTGACACCCATTTTCCCAAAAGACAAGGTTTTTGGACTGGTCTTCTCTAAAAGCTCTTGCAGAAAACAAAATAGGTCTTGATAAAAATAGGAATTCTTTACTTGTGGCAAAGAAATTATTGATGCAAAATGGAGGCATATTAAAAAGACAGTCAAATTTAATATCTAGACTAAATCTACACATCATTATCGTTAGATATATAAAGATTTTTGGCATTGACAACATACTTTATACACTCTACATCTCATGTGGCAAGCAATTTCTTCACTTCCCACAATCTTTTCCAAAGCCTTTATTTTCTTGCATTTCAAAAAGCATCATTATATAAGAATGGGTTAGCCCATTACCACATTGCAAAATTTTAGACTTGTCCAAATTCAAAGCTGATGCAGACAGCAATTTCTTGTACCCATACTTGAATAATTAATAGTCTTTCTGTGTAGAAAACATTCTGGAAAGTAAAGAAATTGCTTGTGGCAAGCAATTTCTTCACTTTCCACAATGTTTTCCAAAGCTTTTATCTTGTGGGGTGTCGAAAGGCGTCGCTGTGTAGTAATGGGTTAATGAAGTTATTACTAATGAAACTATTGATTTTTCAGGACCAAGTAGAAGTAATAGTTTTAGATGATGACAAACCAGCTGTCAAAAATACTATAGCTCATATCAAAACAGACGGACAGGTAAGGTCTAATAGGAATATCTATCTGCTTATGACATGCTTTGGCCACGGCAATAATCAGACTTTCACCAATGAGGTCCTGGTTTCAATCCCTAGCCATGGCAAATATCATTTCTGATAGAATTGTCTCCCACCAATGGTTTGATAATAGTTAACCTATGTGGGCGAGCAGCTGGAGGCTCAGTAAGGATGTTGTGGTAGATCTGGAATGAGAAATGACAGGATTCCATTGTTAGGTGTTCCAGCTTATGCAATATGATCAGTTTAAAGCGGCCCATACACGATCAATATCATTGACAATATTATTGAGTCATAATATTGACAATATTTTTCTAGCCACCCATACACGATCAATCATCATCATCATCATCATCGGTGTTTTGTTTATCGTGCAGGTGTAGGGACTGTTCCACCGTCAGCGGGATCCCGTCCAGATGACTGGCTGGCTGCATTTAACTCCTGTTCTCCATTTCTTTCTGTCGCTGGTTTCAGTAACTGATAAATTCCATTCCCTGGCATCTCTCTCCAATAATTCTTTCCAGGAGGTTTTAGGACGTCCAGCGCTACGCTTCCCAGAGACTTCAAGCTGGTATGCTGTCTTGATTGCATTGTCTGATCTCTGTACATGGCCACACCAGCGGAGCTGTCTCTCTCGCAGTACAAGGGCGAGGTCTTCGAGGCCAAGACGCACCAGAAGCTCATGTGACCTTACAGCAGCTGTGTCTTTTGGTTTTATGCCACAGATTTGGCAGATCATGGCCCTGTCATTGCGTTGTAGTCGCTGCAGGTTTTTCTTTGTCAAGGCCCAGGTCTCACTGGCATGAAGCATCGCACTCCTCACGCATGTGCTGTACACGCGGCCTCTTGTCTGGTAGGAAAGGTGGCGTGATGTAAGGACTGGTGATAGCTCTCTGAATTTCTTCCAAGCTGTCTTGGTCCTTGTGACTGTGGAGAGATCACATCCCCCAGCAGCGGAGAGCGTGTCCCCCAAGTAGCAAAACGAAGATACTACTTCCAGCTTGTCTGTTCTGACCTGGACCTCACTCTGTGGACGACCATCGATTGGGCGCGCAGTTCCCATGCAACGAGCACATCTGTAGTCTGGGTTTGCTGTCAGTCTTTTGAGTCCACTGCACTTCTTGTGTACCCACTTCTGACATGCGTTGCAATGTATACTGTTTCTGCCGACGCCTGTTAGGCAGATTGAGCACGGGAAACTACCAGATTTTTGCAGTTGATCTAGGCCTGTTCCGCATATCATGACCTTGGTTTTTCGCGCATTTACTCTCGACCCTTTCTCTTCCATTCCATCTTTCCATACCAATAGTCTCTCGACACAACCCTCCAGAGTTTCTGCGATGATGACAAGATCATCTGCGTAGAGGTCTTCCCAAGGTACACCTGCTCGAAATTGACGTGACATGGCCTCCAGTATGATGCAGAGCTTCAGATTGACGGTGCGCCCGCGCCAATCCCGCATTTTTTCAAAATATGACGCATGAAATTATGTAGTGGTGCGCCAGCCGGGCGCATGAATTTCAGTAAAAGTATGATCATGAAATAGTAGATTTCTAACAATGTTGACCTTCGCATAACGCACCCGTTATCTACATCAAGCTAAGTGACCTACTTGATAAACCTAAATTTAGATTATTATAATGACCTTCCTTGATCAACCAATCATATCCCTAATTTCAAACCGTAAACAAGCAGTCGGCCAATCTCGGGCGTTCTCCGTAACCTTCACATTCGATTCGTTAACGTTCACCTTAGATTTGTTACTATTTTTAGTATCTGAGTCCGTGACGGTACCCGGCTTTGTGCTTCAGATCAGTAACCAGACAACTCGAATGTAAACATCCGGCTGTTTCAACTATCGTTTCGACGATGTCTCAAACAAGTTTAAAACGTTTTTTTCAAACAAAAAGCAGAGGAAGATACGGGTAAAATCACATACAAAAAACATACGACTGCATATTTAAATCGAGCGGATAATTAGTCAATAATCGTAGAATATTCGACCTTAAAAATTTGGCAAGCTACGTGACGAATCTTCACGGCCTATCTACTCGCTTTTTCGAAACGATATTTTGTTAAACCATTTCATCTCCCTATTCATTCACACTGGAGTTAGGGGTTTTTGATTCCAGCAAATAGAATGATATTTATACCCAATTTATGTTAGCAACTCGCTTTCACTCTAGCAGAGTTTGGGGACTTTTCTACCACACACTGATATAAAAAAAAATCGTGGACAACAGTTTATTATTTTATATGCAATTCATTTCAAATTGGACAAGACTAGATTAAAAAAAACTTAATGCTAGGGAAAAGTTAATTTAAATCATTAACACACACAAAATAAATAACTATAGAACTAAATAAATGAAGTGAAATATTCTTAATTTTAACTATGTTTGTATGCACCAATTCAAATAACAACAATAAAGTTATGATTTCACGGCAAATAAGTCATTCACTCCAATCCCAAGTTTGGATATGAACGCTTAACTGTGGCCCATTGATTTGGAAAATGACCCCCCAAAATCCTGCGTGGTGGGCCCTGTGACCCACAGGTCTCTGAAACAATCTGAAGCTCTGATGATGATGAAGAGGAGGGGGCTTAAGACTGATCCCTGGTGTACTCCAACTTCCACTGCAAATTCTTTGCTATAACTGTTTCCCACACGTACACAGCTACGGGCATTTGCATACATTCCCTGGACTAGACGCACAATCCACTCATCAACTTGGAGTTTACGAAGTGCCCACCAGATCACCTTCCTAGGGACACGGTCGAATGCTTTCTCGAGGTCTACGAAGGCCATATAGAGCCGCTTGTTTACTGCCAGGTACTTTTCTTGGAGCTGTCGGACAACGAATATTGCGTCAGTTGTACCCCTGCCTGGGACAAAACCAAATTGTGAGTCGTCAATAAACACAGACTGTCGGATGTGGTTGTCTACCATTCTCTCTATGACCTTCATGACTTGTTCGGTCAGTTTGAGGCCTCTATAGTTGCCTCTGTCCAGGGCATCACCCTTACCCTTGTAAAGGGACACAATGAAGCTGTCCTCCCAGTCGGTTGGGATCTTTCCGTCACGGGCAATAGAGGATGCAAGGTCACAGATCAGGGATGCACAAGTGTCACCTGCCGCTCTCATCATTTCTACGACGATTCCTGATGGACCAGCCGCTTTACCTGGCTTCATCTGTGAGATGGCCTTCTTCACCATGTCTACAGTGAACGGAATTGCAGGCCCTTCCACTGGTGGTTCATTTGTAAGATGTTCCTCATCCCAATCAAACTCTACATTGAGTAGTCTTTCATAGTGCTCTACCCAGGCCTGCTCCTTTGTATCTTGATCTAGTGACATCTCACCTGCGTCGTTTCTTACTGGTTGATCACCAACAACATCAACATTTTTCCTTTCTCATCTGGTTTGCCAAGCGGTATACTTCTGATGACTTGGAATCAGCACTGACGTAGATCTGTTTATCAGCCTCGTAGCGGGCTTGATGGACTGCTCGTCGTGATATACGCTTGGCCTTGTCGTAATCCGCTCTTGTGCCTCTTCCTGACTTCCAGGCCCTGTAGGCTAGCCGTTTAGCAGTGATGGCTTGTTCTACTTGGTCTGACCACCACCACGTTTCCTTCCGCCATCGATGGGGTCGTGTATAGCCACACACTTCTTCTGTTGTCTTTAGTAGACCTGACTTGAGCTTTGCCCAGATTTCTTCAGTGTTGGCATTTGGTCCCCTTTCAAAGTCAGACACATGTGACTCGAAAACTTCCTGGAAGAGTTTGTTGGTTGTGTCGTCTTTAAGTTTCCAGATTTTGAGGCGCGGGCTGAACTTGCGTTTGGATATTGGATCAATATTATTGACAATATTAATTTAGAAAACACTCAACCATGGGTTACATAACGCCAATAAAAATATTGAAAAAAATATTTCAGCGATCACAGATATTCGTCAATAGTATTGACAATCCTTCAATATTGCCCATTCACGGTCAATATTATTGTCAATACCAAATATTGACAATAATATTGTCAATAATATTGATCATGTATGGGCCGCTTAAAGAAGAATTTAACCCCATTCAAACAATATGACATGCTTGCTATTTTAACATCCATGGAATATTGTCAATCTGTTGAATGTGCCTGTGATTATATGAATTGTATGCAATGACTGGTATTTTGCAAGCCCCTGTAAAATGATATTAACTTAACCCATTCCCTCATAATGATGTCTTTTGACGTCCCCATAAGATGATGGCTTTTGAAAACATTGTGAAAATGTTCGAAATTGCTCGTAACAATTTCCCACAATGTTTTCAACCTAAAAAAACTTGAAAAAAAACATACAATTTCATTCATTTGAAATTGTCATCTACAACTTCTTTGAAGTTGGGACAGTCTGAAATTTTTCAGTTTGGTAATGGGTTAATAATTCACTAATCTTTCTTCTCTCTAGGCTGGTTCCCCAATGAGTGTTGAGTCTGGGATGCAGAGTCCAGGACAAAAACGAGAAGGTTCACCACTTGCTGTAGACACACCAATCAAACGCTCAAGGTCCATGGAAGATTCTCAGGTCAGATATTTATCTGTTATGTAAATGATGAAAGGTGACGATAAAATATAATTAAATTACTGAAATGATAAGAGGTCTTATTAACCCTCTCCCAAAAAAGACCTGTTTGTTGTGTCCCAAATACAAAAGTTTGGGAAAACATTGAGGCAAAAGAAGAAAATGCTGATGAACAGCATTTTCTCCTTTTGCCTCAATATTTTCTTAGCTGGTTCCCCAATGAGTTTTGAGTTGGGGATGCAGAGTCTGGGGCAGAAACGAGAAGGTTCACCACTTGCTGTAGACACACCAATCAAACGCTCAAGGTCCATGGAAGATTCTCAGGTCAGATATTTATCTGTTATTGAAAGTGGCAGCGTGATTCAATTAAATTGCTGGATGAAAGTTAAGAGGTCTTATTAACCATCCAAACAAGACCTGATTTTGGTGTTCCTAACACAAAAAGCTTGGGAAAGTATTGATGTAACCCGCAAATTATTAATAGATAATCCTATTGACTCCTGTGGGGAATCGATCCTGGGACCTCTCACACCCTAAGCGAACACTCTACCACGTGGCTATAAAAGCTAGCTTGTACTGCGAGATAGTATAAGTGCCCCTTATACTACACCCGGCTACATACACCCCCTCGACAATTAATATTCTTCCACAAATCTTTTTTCAACATCATCAACTCACTACTCTCACAAACCAACGCCTCATGCAGGTTATTTATGGTGGGCGCCAAATGTAACCTGCAAATAAATATCTTATCAACTCCTGTGGGTATTCGATCTTGGGACCTCTCACACCCTAAGTGAACACTCTACCACGTTGCTATAAAAGCTAGCTTGTACGGCCAGATAGTATAAGTGCCCCTTATACTACACCCGGCTACTTTAATTATGATTATATGTTGCAACTTTCTTGAAATAGAAGTCCAGAAATTGTGAGTAGACATACATGATTATGTAAGTTTTTATTGCGAGTTTGTTAAAAAATGCAGGCCTTGGTCTTGAAGAAGTTAGTAGTGTGACAGACTCTCAATTATGGGGTCCCATGTTTGACTCTCTCTCTCTCTCTTGCGGCAATAAGCCTGCCAGATATTTGTCCCCCACCAATGGATGGATAATTGTAAACAAAAGTTGGATAATTACTGGATGCATAGAAAGGTTGTTGTGATAGCAATGGTGAGAAAGGCGACATGAAGCCATGATTAGGTGCTCTAGCTGCTATGATTTGTTTGAAATACTGTTCATAACCATAATGGCATATAATAAACCAATCAACAGCAGATAAATGCAGAAAATATATGAATAATTTTTTTCTTAAACAGGGAAGTGGATCACCGATGCACATAGATGCTGGTTTACAGAGTCCGGGTGGTAAACGAGACGTTGCCGCAGGCGATGCAGCATTACAGCCTGTAAAAGAAGAACCAATGCAGGTAGAGGATAAAGCCAAATCTGTCATCATGCCAATACAGAAAGTTACAGAAAAAGTGGTAAGATAATGTTTCCATGAGTTACCTTATTTTCAGCAGTGACAAATTAAATTGGCTATTCAGAAACTAAGCATTTTCAATGATTACAACATTCAGTTGGAGATTTTTGGTTAAGGCTTAAAATGGAGGCAATGTCTCTAGATTTAATTTAGTGTTGACTAGGATTAAATGTAGACAGTATACCATTTACATACTAGGTTTATTGGTAGATATGTGACCCAGCACAGGAATCATCTTGGAAGTATGTCTAACCCTTTCCCAAACAAGACCTGGTTTCGACATCCCTAATAGAAAAGGCTTGGGAAAACATTGAAACAAAAGAAGAAACTGCTGATAACCAGCAGTTTCTTCTTTTGTCTCAATATTTTCTGTGCCATATTTTACACAAATCCTATTTTATATAACATCCATTTTGTCATTTGTGGCAGATTTTGAAGTAGATCACCCTAAAATTTTGCCGTTTGGGAAAGGGTTAACCAAAATATGAAAAACAGATCAGACCCAACAGAGCTATCACATTTCAATGAATTTAAGCTGTCAGTACAGACAGACTATGGTTGATATTTTTTCAAATTTCCTACATGGTCCGTGTTAGCGAGACAGGTCACATATGTGTTGTCACAATGTTTTTGTTCACCATGACTAACTAATTGCACAAGTTTGTTTATCAACCATATTCTGTTAATAGGAAGCGGAGACTTAAATTTCTAGGGGCCAAGATGACAGCCCTTGTGTCATTGTCGGCATCCACTTCAATTACATAGACAGAACTGTTATCTGTGTTACCCCCTGCCAAAACGCTTCATTTAGGACTATGACCTTTAAAATGAATTTGACCATGGAGTTATTCCTTTTCGTGACAAACTTTAGTTAATGAAACTATGTTTTATGCAGACAACTTTTGTATTTGTCTAACCCAATTCTGGTATACAAGTCAAATAAGAACAAAATACAAAAGTTAAGAAACCATAGAACATCTCAGTGTGTTGAATACTCATTTTTATCACACTGAATGTTAATGGTTTTACAATTGACCAAACGCCAATCGACAGATCTCTCCGCCCATCATAGAATTTAATACAAACAATGGACATGTGTTCGTTTATAGAGAACGATTTTATCCAGTTAATGGTGAAGTAAATTCGGACAAACAAAATAGTATTTCGTAGGTGTTGTTATAAAATTTCGTAAATACGGCTTAACCCTTTCCCAAACAAGACCTGGTTTTGACGTCCCCAATAAATAAGGCTTGGGAAAACATTGAAACAAAAGAAGAAACTGCTGATAACCAGCAGTTTCTCCTTTTGTCTCAATATTTTCTGTGCTAAAATATACACAAATCCTGTGCTTATCCACAACCATTTTGTCGTCTGCTGCAGCTTTCAATTTGGACTACCCTAAAATTTTATCGTTTGGAAAAGGGTTAAATAGTTACGAGATTTTATAACAACACCGACGGTTTATCAAAACATACCGTAAACCTAGCCTATTGTTAGCACAAAATTCTTTGCAATTGGCATGTTGATTGTTTTGATTGTCAGTCGATAAATCGATACAATAACACATGCAGCGAAGATCAATTGGGGCTTGACATTTTTCTGATCGCCCATTGACTAATCAATGTTTTTGATTGACAGTCGGCGTTTGGTCAATTCTTATTCATGATTGACTTATGTTTGAAATTGTGACTGACCATTTTACTCGCTTGTTTATTACAGGCATGATGTTTCACAGACAGAAGTTCATCACAATACTAACTACAAGTTATACACAGGGCCCGGTATATTAATACCTCACTATGTTCTTCATGCACTGTTTATCAATTAAAACCCTTTCCCAAACGGCAAAATTTTAGGGTGATCTAATTCAGAAGCTACTGCATACAACAAAATGGAAGTTGTTAAAGGTAAAATTTGTGTTGAATATAGCCCAGAAAATATTGAGGCAAAAGGAGAAAATGCTGATCATCAGCATTTTCTTCTTTTGTCTCAATGTTTTCCAAAGCCTTTACTAATAGGAGTTTCAAAACCAGGGGCCCGTATTACTAACGATCGTACATTTGATTTTTGCATAATTACTTGTAACAACAGCCCTGATTGGCTCAGTCGGATTTCCCGTGCAATCAGATGTCTTGTTACACAGTTTACATAAATACTTGATCGTAAGATGTTTAGTAATACGGGGCCCAGGACTTGTTTCGGAAAGGGTTAATTGTATAGAACAACCCTTGTCCATCAGAGGATGAATAGGGGGTGTGATGGCTTTTCAAAATGCAATATTTCATTTACTATTCATCAAAGCCGAAGTTGTGGGTACTCATTGGAATCGTCTCTTCAAGTTGATTCACATGACTACCCACAACATAGGGTTATGAGTTGAAATGACAAATTTAGAATGTCTTCAATTCCTCTTAACTGTAGATCTGAAATATGCACAGGAAATAGCTGTTCTGTTGATGAACATGAATCCTTTCCCAAACCAGATCTGGCTTTTATGTGCCTAAAAGTAAAGGATTAGGAAACACCAGACTACAGAAGAAAACACTGATAATCAGCATTTTCTTTTGTCTGAATGTTATTTGTGCAATAGTGTACACAAATTCATTCTGTCACCATATTTTTTGTTGTCCGCTACAACTTTCAAATTCGACCAATCTAAAATTGTACTGTTTGGGAAAGGTATAAGATGTTATGTGGCCTGTAACTATAGAATTCGTAGCTTACGAGGGGTGATCCAAAAATTCGTAAAATGGACCCATTACTTCCATATTACTAACTTGATCAGTGTATAATTTGGTGATATTATAGTTCATTATCTAAAGACTGCATAAAATTTAAAAGGTTTTCAAAATATGTTATAGCGGCCGAAAACTGCATTACCATAGTACCGTATGTACGCATAGGCGGGGGAGCGTAAAAAATCATAAATTATTGTTAAATTAATCGAATTTTCCTAAATTTTTGCGGGGATTTTTTTGTGCAAATTTATTATTACGCCATCATGACGTTGTGACTTCAAATTATATACATTGTTGTTAAAGTTGTTTTGAAGACACCACATTTTTTACAAGAGAAAACAAATGAATTGAAAAGCGATATGACGTCGGCACCAGAGTTAAAATATCGGTCAGGCATAAAATTCTGCCACGATCTTGGTCATACACCAACACAGACATTTAACATAATGAAGAAAACAAGAACATGTATCTGTAGAGTAATTTCATTGAAGTGACTCCCAAGATTCGTACTTCAATAATGGGTAATGAATGCTAAGATAGTCCTGTAATCAGCCAAAACCTGATTAATGAAGTCAGAAGTGGGGTAAACAGTGTTAAGCTCCGCTTTGATAGAAGATCAACCTTAAAACCGCCAAACACAGAATTGTTCTACAATTCGATTCTATAATGGTATGATAACACTTTCAGTACATTTATTCCTCGAGAATAGAAGTGTATGTGAGTAAATAAGGACTTTACATAGAAGGATTCGTGGTCGCGTGAAGTTGACGTCCCGTTTGACGTTCTTGCTCCCCCGCCTCGTGCATGGTCTTTGTATAAAATATGTCACTGGAAAATAAGTGTTTTATGTACTATTCAAAATTTCCACATTTATTGCACAGATGTCACAGTTTATGACAGTATAACTTTTGTTTTAATAGTAAACACTCCTGAAGTTTTATTAATCCATTATACGAACTTTTGGATCGCCCCTCGTATATGATCTTTTTACAAGAAAGTTGTTAGGCCTTATGATGGTTTTAAGCATAAAATTCTTCTGGTGTCTGATACTTCCACAATTTCAACGCATTATCAGATAACACAATTTTGGACTGTTCCAATTTGAAAGGTATTGCAGACGACAATTTCAAGTTAATGAAATTTTAAAGGTATTTCCATTTTGTGTAAGAAAACATTGTGGAAAATGTAGAAATTGCTTGTCACAAGCAATTTCTTCATTATCCACATTGTTTTCCAAGCCTTTTCTTATGATTGAGTCAAAAGGCGTCACTGTGCAGTATTGGGTTAACACGGTTTTGCAATCAGTCATAGTGCTAAATGAAATCACTAATACTTAGATGGCTCTTTGAATGTATAATAAAATTTGTTCACTCTAGTTGTAACTACTGGCAGCTTTTCCGAATAAAACAATGTTATATAATGATGATAAATAATTTAATTTTATTATGGGTAATCTAATGTGAAACATTTCATTCTTGGTTGCGGTAATAAGACAAGCTGGTGTTGTAAAATGAGACTAGACTGCACAGATATGATATATGGAGCTTAATCTTTACATAGTAAAGAAATTTTTAGGAAAAAGGAGGAAAAAAATGTTGACTATCAGTGTATTCTTCTTTTGCCTCAATGTTTTGCAAAGCTTTAACATGCTGGATTGTCAAGAATCGCTATTTGGAAAAAGGTTTTAACCCATTACCACACATTGACTCTTTTTGACCCCCCAAAAGATTAAAGCTTTGGAAAACATTGTGGAAAATGAAGAAATTGCTTGTGACAAGCAATTTCTTCATTTTCCACAATGTTTTCTACCATAAAACACCAAAATAATTTAAATTCCATTTACTTGAAATTGTCGTCTGCAACATCTTTGGATTTGGACCAACCAAAAATCTCGTCGTTTGGTAATGGGTTAAACATAAAGAGAATTATGAATTATACCTTTGAAGACAATGCAAATGTAATAGTATCATCATCAATAGACAGGGCTTTGGTTTTGAGCAAAAATGTCTAGAACAACCATGCAAGAAAGCCTTTTCTGGACTTTCATTTCCTTCCTTTATAACAATGTTTTCATTATCTATTTCTTTCCTTGTAATTAGTTGTTAGGAGTAACAGGCAAAGAATGAGGCTTAAATAACAAACAGAATAGTTTGAAAAACTGACCAAAGGTATACTGGTATTAATTTTGTTAAGAATAAATTTAGCCAGGATCTTGAAAATGGGTCCTTTCATCATTTGAGACTACAGTGTATACAGATCAGTCGGTGCATAAGTGCAGCCTAATCAGGAACCCTGTTGCTCTCTAGCAGTTCCTAACTTCCTACAGGTCAAAAAGCTGCTATAAGGGAACAATGTGGATCCTGATTAGACTGTCCATTTGCACAGGCTGATCTGGATCCAGGTTGTTTACAAATTCTATAAGGACCCTTTTTCAAGATCCAGCACAAAATTGTTTTATGCTATTTCATTTTCATGATATATTGTAAATAAATTTCATTCGTCATTTACATTTATCAGTAGCTTTTAGCAGCACCCAACATGCTGAATATAGCATCTGTAAATATCATTCATTGAGAATAGTGATTGTAAATAAATATTTCCTAAACAACAAAATATATAACAAAATGTATTTGATTGAAAGATGTTGACCCATTCCCATATAATGACGTTTTGATTCAACACAAGATAAAGGCTTTTGGAAATATTGTAGGAAATGAAATTACTAGTTACAAGCAATTTCTTCATTTCTCACAATGTTTTCTACCCAGAAAGACCAAACAATGCAGAATTCTATTGACTTCTATCATCTGCAACGTCTGAGTTTGGAAAAGTCTTAAACTAAAGTTTGCTGTCTGGTAATGGGTAAACTATAGTTTGTGTCACCTATTCTGTTCATTTGGTTTAAGGCTGTAGTTTCTCTAACTCTCACATGTTCCTAATATTCTAGAATTCATCTGTTGATCACTAATTATTACAAACCAGTAGACAAATTTAGTGAAGGAATCACCATGTCTTTCTGTCCACCTATCTCTTGATGGTGAATGCCCTTATACTGCCCCAAACATTTTTATGGAAATTTAAGCTAGGGGAAAAGATAATACTGATATAATCATATGCCTGTGCAAGGTTGTCCACAGACTAATTTGAAGCTGGAGTGACAAATTATATATGTAAAGGTAAATCTTGAAACACAATGTTTATGCAAATAATTGTGTATAAAAACATAATGTGAACAGAAGAAATTGCTCATGTTGAGCAATTTCTAAAATGAGCAATTTCTTCTTTTCCCATAGTGTTTTTATACATGATTATTATATTCACTAGTATATAAATGCATTATTTATTAGGTTTTGACATGAAATTTCTCAAAATCCCAATATTTGGTAACCATTTTGAAGAAATTAATCAATGAAGCTATTTAGGCATTACACTAATTTACTTGAAGCTGTAGTGGTGCCTCTACGGCTTATTCAGCTAGGGAGAACACTGGCTGTGTATTGTTGCCGTATTTTGGACATTGTAGAATCGTGTGCGACGTTTACCAAGTAAAGAAGTACCTGACCTGATGAGTCCGCTGGCAGTCTCGAACAATAATGCTCAAACTTCGTCTGCCTCTACTGTGATTAAACATTCAATTAAATTGTCATTGAAAAGATAAGATAATTAAAATTGTATTGCTTGACCTGTTCTGTAAAAAAGACAGGGGTTTCGATGTGTGCTAAAAGATAAGCTAGGGGAAACATTAAGCAATAGAAGAAAATGCTGATGACCAGCATTTCCTCCTTTTGTCTCAATATTTTCATGCTATATTGTTGCCTTCACAAACCCTATCTCCAATAACATCCATTTCGTTATCTGTAATAGCTTTCAAATTGGATCGGTATAATTTTTTTGTGATTGGTGCCAACTTATTGTGCATACATTTTGTCAGCATTTTACAAAAGTTTTGCACTTACATTTCATTGCTTCCAGACTCTACATAACATATCTTCATTTGTTTGTATATAGATCATAAGAAAATCTCAAGTAAATTTTAATCTGTAAATATGTGTATAAATGTTTATCATCTTCACTTTTGTTGTGAATAATGTCATTGTTTTACCATTACTCATCACAAAATTCTTATTCAAAAACAAATGTGTCAAAACACAATGTACATTAATTTTAAAAAATTAAGAAAAAGCCTTATCTTGTTATGATGAAGCCTTTTGAAAAACACAATTTTGGAAATGTAATCTAAGGAGTTAAGGATGGCAATAGGAATATATAACTAAACCAATTTCTAAACAAAGACGCTTTCTTTATCCCTTCAAGAAAAGGGTTGCTGACAACAAAATTGTAAATGAAGATTTTTTTTACTACCCAAAGAAACAAAAATGTAGAATTTTATTCACTTGATATTGTCATATACAATATCTTTGAATTTGGACCAGTTTAAGATAAAGGAAAATGAGAAAATGTTTACATCCATTAGACTGGTCAAAATTCAGGTATTGTTTAGATTATGTTTGAAAAAAATGATATAAAACCCTTCATACATTTGTATTTGTAAAATCATTACAGTCAATCTTGTATTAAGAGACCACCCTGGGGGAATTCCACAAACGGTCGCTTAACAAAATGGTCTCTGAATACAATGTCTAACGTTTCATGCGAGTTCTTCCTTGCACCCAACATTTCTACTTCTAGAAAAGAGGGCTATTGAATAACGACCAACGGTATGAAAGATCAATTTATTGTTAAGTTAAAGGAAATATATCTCTGATTTAGGGAAGACTTGTTTATTTAGTCAACTTGTGGAAAGAAAAGAAAGAATTAATGACATACAAGATATTATTCCACCATCTCTGGGTGATTAATTTCAGTTTCATTTTCCCGATTTTTGGTAAACATTACAGTTATTTCCCCTTTTCCCTGTTTATTTATTTCAATTGACTTGATTTATTTTGTTCTTAAATTTAATCGAACAAAAAATATTTTCACTTTAGATCTTCCTCTCTATATGGTTAAATAACGCATACTCGATAGGCCAGACTTTATTATTACCGATAAGACATGATCTCCAGGGATTTTGCCATCCAATATTATTCTTAAAGTCTGATCAAAGTATAAACAAATTATATGGAGAATATTATTCCAAATTAATTACGGTAATCCAGATCGCATAACAAACAAAACGCAATCTGTCATTTCATTAAACAGTTTTGATTGACTTTTACAGGTGAATAAATTGTTGTTAATTATGGCAATTTCACAGCTTTCATATCGATTACATACGTTTGACACCTTTCCTACATGATCAGTAATGTGGGACGGTCGCTTAAAATAACATTCCATTGTTTGAGGGCCCCAAAAATGCCGGTCGCTGGTCGCGTTAGGGGAAAAACGCTTAATGCAACAATTTGAATAAGGAATTTCATCGAGAGGACCTGAGAGTGGTCGCTTCAAACAAAAAGTCGCTTAATGCACGTGGTCGCTTGAGCAAGATTGACTGTAATTGATCAATTTCTTGTAAATAAAATCAGATTATTATCAAACTATGTTTATGCGAGACTCATTACATATGCAATGACACACCACATCAGCGATGTTTATTCAAAGAAATGGTCACAGAAGTTTTATTCATTTGAAAAAGTTAAAAAATAACTATCCTTGTTGACATCAAGATATCATAAAACCTTTTATTTCCATTATATTATAGACCAGTAATACTTTTGTGTTCATTTTTGAAAATTGTTTATGTTCCCATGTCGATATTGTTTGAACTTGTGCCTGTCTGTCCATCTGTCTGTCATTCAAATAACTTAATGCCTTGAAAACTTAACATTATTATTTTCTGGGGCATTAGTGTTTTTCATGAACATTTTGTTTGATTTTACCAAAATTTAGTGCATTGCAAAATTGAAAATGTTAGCAGACCAACACGATGCTTATTAAAGATTGAACTGGAAAAGGTAATAAATACTGTGAAAGGGGGATAAAAATGCTGGCTAAGTTTAAATTCTTTCCTCAAAACCCATTACCAGACGGCAAAATTTTGGACTGTTCCATTTTGAAAGGAGTTGCAGAATACAATTTCAAGTTGATAAATTTTTTAAAATCTTTCCATTTTGGGTTAGAAAACATTGTGGAAGATGAAGAAATTGCTTGTCACAAGCAATTTCTCCATTTTCCACAATGTTTTCCCAATCCAACTCTACCAGGGACGTCAAAACCCGGTCTTGTTTGGGAAAGGGTTAAACAATGCCTAGTTTTGATGTCTTGTGACAAGCAATTTCTTCATTTCCCACAATGTTTTCTATCAAGAAAATAAAAAAAAAATGTCAAATTACATACACTTGAAATTGTTGTCTGCATAATCTTTGAATCTGGAACAGTCTAAACTTTTGCTGTTTGGTAATGGGTTAAAGTTTGACAAGACAATAATTTTATCTGATTAAAAGACAGGCTTTTGTCAACACATTACCAGACTTTTATACCAAAGATTTTGCAGACAACAATCTCAAGTGAAAGGAATTTTACATTTATTGGTCTTTCTTGGTAGAATACATCGTTGGAAGCGAAGAAATTGCTTGTCACAAGCAATTTCTTCGTTTTCTACAATGTTTTCCAGAGCCTTTATCTTGTGGGGGTCATCAAAAGCGTCACTGTTTGGGAATGGTTAAGAATTAATGCATCAGATATTGTATTATATCAAGGCTTTTTATATAAACATTATTTTGTACAGTTTGTATATAGATGATTCTGTAAGTCTATACTGTATTATGTAAATATTGTTTGTGAATATACATACATGTATAATGACATTTTACTTGCAATAATAAATAAACAAGTTAACCCTTTCCCTAACAAGACCTGGTTTTGACGTCCCGAATAGAAAATGCTTGGGGAAAATATTGAGACAAAAGAAGAAACTGCTGATAACCAGCAGTTTCTCCTTTTGTCTCAATATTTTCTGTGGATTATTTTACACAAATACTATATTTATCGACATTTATTTTAACGTCTGCAGCAGGTTTCGAATTGGACCAGTCCAAAATTCTGTCGTTTGGGAAAGGGTTAAAACAAAAACATTTGAAAATGTGTCAAGCCCTAGAAAAGGGGCCCTCAAAGGATAAGTACAAGGTAACCCACCCCTTATGGGATTCAGGGGACGCTTGACATTTTCTTGTGACATGGTTTTAACATTAGTAACTTATCTGATCTATAAGGACACATAACAAGTGAGAAAAAACGTTGAATGTTTACAATGTCGCTGAAAATATTCCAATGTTGCATAATCTCATTAGGGGTGGACTACCTTTGATTAACCCATTACCACAAAGTGACGCCTTTTGACCCCTCACAAAATAAAGGCTTTGAAAATGCGTTGGAAATGAAGAAATCACTTGTGAAAAGCAATTTGTTCATATCTGACAATTTATCAATCCAGAAAGACAAGAAATGTAGAATTCCATTTATTAGCTCACCTGAGCACGAAGTGCTCAAGGTGAGCTATTGTGGTCGCTTTTTGTCCGTCGTCCGTCCGTCTGTCCGTCCGTTCACATTTTCTTTAAACATCTTCTCCTCCTATACCATTGGGCCAATTTTTACCAAACTTGGCAGGAATGTTCCTTGAGTGACCCTTCTCAAATCTTGTTCGCGGATTTTTGATTCGTCAAAAAATGTGGGCGTGGCAGGGTGTGGCTTATCAGACTTAGAGAAATCATAAGAAAATTCTTCAAAAATCAACCATGGGGCCAATTTGAACCAAACTTGGCAGGAATGTGCCTTGAGTCATTCTTTTCAAAATTTGTTCACAAAATTTTACATTTGTAAAAAAATGTGGCCTTGGCAGGGAAAAAGGGGCTTATCAGACTTAGAGAAATCATAAGAAAATTCTTTAAAAATCAACCATTCAGCCCAATTGAAGCAGACTTTGCGGAAATGTTCCTTGAATCACTCTTTTCAAAATTTGTTCACAAATTTTTACATTTGTAAAAAAATGTGGCCGTGGCAGGGCGAAAGGGGGTTATCGGACTTAGAGAAATCATGAGAAAATTCTTTAAAAATCAACCATTGGGCCTATTTGAAGCAAATGTGATAGGAATGTGCCTTGAGTCACTCTTTTCAAAATTTGTTCACAAATTCTTACATTTGTCAAAAAATGTTGGCGTGGCAGGGAGAAAGGGGCTTATCGGACTAAAGAAATCATAAGAAAATTCTTTAAAAATAAATCATTGGGCCCAATTGAAGCAGACTTTGCAGGAATGTTCCTTGAATCACTCTTTTCAAAATTTGCTCACAAGTTTTTACATTTGTCAAAAAATATGGATGTGGCAGGGAGAAAGGGGCTTATCAGACTTAGAGAAATCATGTGAAAATTCTTTAAAAATCAACCATTCGGCCCAATTGAAGCAGACTTTGCAGGAATGTTCCTTGAATCACTCTTTTCAAAATTTGCTCACAAAATTTACTTGGGGAATCATGCATACATGCTGCAGATAAGAGGAGATAATAGCTTTTCAAAAATCAACATTTTGTTCAATATTCATCAAACCTTATGTTGTTGGTGATCATTTAGTCATCTGCTTGAAAAGATTAATACATTCTACATAATGTTTGGATATAAATAATAAATTTAGACTGTCATTTCTATTTCTCTTATCTATTTCTCTTATCTGTTGCTCTGGATGCCCCTATGTTTATCTTATGTAAACAAATAAGAAGGGATTAACTTAGCTTATCAGGTTATTATAATGATATATCATAAATGATCGAATAGTATGCTTTGAAAATTAGCCCTATGTGTATATTGTGAAATAAAAAAATAACCTCAACCATTGTGCTAATTCATACCCAACTTTATAGGATTGATTCGAACAAAATTATTATTTAATTGTTTCCAAACAGAAAGCCCTTAGTTTGATGCCTTTGAATTTGACCTAATTGCCATTTTCACTCTTGTCATCTTGATTCAGGTGAGCGATTTAGGACCATCATGGTCCTCTTGTCTCAAATTGTCGTCTGCAACATCATTGATGTCAAAAGATGGCAAAATTTAAGACTGGTCCAAATTCAAAGGTGTTGCAGACATCAAGTAGTGAATGGTATTTTTAAAAAATGGTGATTTTGGGTAGATAACATCCTTGGAAATGAAGAATTAATTTACTTGTCACAAGCAATTTCTTCATTTTTATGCCCGGCATCGAAAGATCAGTGTTATTATGTATTACTCATGTCTGTCCTGTCTCTTCCTTTAGTGCTACTTCCCAAAACCTGTGTACTCTATACTACATTACACTTTTCATCATTTCTGAATACATTTAGCCACTGAAATATTATAGTGTGTCTGTCTGTCCAAAAACTTAACATTGGCCATTTAGGGAGCATTTGTGATTCACAAACGCATATTGTTCACAATGTTTTCAAAAGCCCTTATCGATAGGGGAGTCAAAAAGTGTCAATGTGTGGTAATGGGTTAAACATTTTCATAAACAATACCTTGTATAAGAGACGTTCTTTTCCTTACATTGGTTATGTTATATATAACTCCTTTGAAATAGAAGTCTTATTATGGGGAAGTTTTACGCCAGAATTAAGGAAATTAATATTTGGCAGCATACTCTAAGATAACTGATGAAAATTTTTGAACTCTTGCGTGAATTGATCTTTATTTCCACAAAGGAAATTGATTCCAAATGCAACTGGCCACAATATGACCATAGCATTTGAAAACGGTGTAAAACCCAATCAACCAAATGCAAGTGCAGAAATAATGTGAAAATTACCAAAAAATATTTATGCATAATGTTAAACAGTTATGTCAGAGCTACAAATAAGATGGGACAAAGGCTTTTCAAAATGCAATATACTTTTGAGCCAGGATCTGAAAAAACGTCCATTAAGGCTATTGAGCCCAACATAGATCCAGATCCAGATCAGCCTGTGCATACGCACAGTCTGATCAAGATCCATGCTGTTCTCTAATAGCATCTTCGTGACCTTTAGTAGCGTAAAGAGAGCAGCATGGATGCATACTGGACTGCATTTGACGGCAGGCTGATCTTGAAATGCAAATTCTAAAAATGCTATAAGGGACATTTTTCCAGATCCCGGCTCAGTTGTATAATTTATTATTCATCAAACCCAGTGTTGAGGGTCTCATATCTTTATGAGACGATTCAAATGAGTACCCACAACATAGTTTTTGGATTTGAAATAATATATCATTTAGGATGCTCTAATCTTTTGCTCTGTATGCATCTTTGAATTCTTAACCCATTACCAAACGACAAAAATTAGACTTGTCCAAATTCAAAGTTGTTACAGATGACAATATCAATTGCATGGAATTATACATTTTTAGGTGTTTTTGTCTGGAAAACATTGTGGGAAATGAAGAAATTGCTTGGTACAAGCAATTTTTTCATTTCCCACAATGTTTTCCAAGCCCTTTGCTTTAGAGGAGCCAAAAAGAGTCACCGTGTGGTAATGGGTTAACAGTATAGATTCGAATTTAGATATTTACAAATGTTTAATTTCTTTGTTGAATTTGTCTGATAGAATCTGAATTTTTCTCAATAAGAAATGTCTGTTTGGTAATTTTTGTATAACAGATTGTTGTATATTGTGATTTGATTTTATTTTTTATCTATAATTAAAAAGGCAAAATGATCCTGGAAAAACAAATAAAAAAGAAACTTTACATGTTCTTTGTGTTCTATATAAATCTCCTTTAGCATTTTAGCATCTTTCAAACTTGAACCCTTTTCAAAAAGTAAAAAAGTACATTTAATTGTTCCAATTTAAAACCAGCTGCAAACGGTAATTTGTCTCTTTGTGTGGGAAGGAAATTTTTCGAGTCAATACGAATCGGACATTAATTCAAGGTCAGACCAAGTCTTATTTAAAAAAAATACGCAACAATCAATCTGATTGGACGAAGCACATTCCTCGTAAAGACCCGTTCAATGAGATGGCTAGTAATGTAATTTAGAGTAAATTATTGTTAGTAAATTCGGTCCCTGACCATGTACATCAAGTCTACATAAACCCTTTCATAAAAAGCAATAAATGGACTGTTACAATCTGTGGCGGGACACGTCGAAATCTTCAAATTAAGATAGGGTTTGTTAACAATGCAGATTTGAAAATGTTGAGACAAAATGAGAAAATGCTGGTTATCCGTATTTTCTACTTTTGCCTCAATGATTTCCTAAGCCCTTCTACTCATGACTTTAAAGCTGGGGTTATCCTATTATATCCTAGTAGATTTACAATTGTATCTGAGATGCAGATGGTGTTCTAAATGTTTGGAAAAACTTTGATTTGATGCATCAAATAGCAAAATATTGAATGAAAGGCAGAAAATAATGGCCAACTACATTTTCTTTTGCTTCAATATTTTCAGTAGATTTATCCGTATCAGTCGCAAACCCAGACTTGTAGTACCTCCCATTTTCGCTAGCCAAAGTTGAACCCACCCACAGAAACGACGTTATGTCTTAGATTTCACTCTTGGCTTGAAGAGGTGACATAGCCCGAACACTCTCGGTAACGTAATACTGACAATCTAATCGATTGAAAAAAAAAAACCAAACAACATTCACCATAGGTCTAAACCATGGCCCTGTCAAAAAATCTGTCTGACATTGTATAATGGACAAATCAGTTGTGTCTTATCTTACAAATGAATCTATAAATTATCTACGTGCTTTTAGCAGATGGATATCTGGATTTTGTTGTGTTAGTGCTTGTGCGTGAAATGCAATGAAAGATGCTGAGGCCGAGCACCAGCCTCTGAAATGCAGCTGAAAAAAATCCTAAATGAGACCTGGGGCCAGTTTCATCAAAACATTTTAAAAGACGTATTTTTGTCTTACCTATGACTTGCGCCAAGTTTAGGATAAGAATCGCGTATCGCCAATCAATCAAGACATTGGTTATGCGATTGTTGTTTTAAGCTATTTATAAATAAGATATATGTAAGTCAAAGATACGTCTTAAAGTGACATTTCACAATTAATTTTACACAAATTTTACTTTTATTCTATCTGAAAGAGCATCTTTTCTTATGAAAATTCTGAAAATTTCAAGTCAAAATATTGAACCGTTTACGAGAAATATATATATTTTTGTGCTAAAATTAAACAAATTGTTGTGGACAACAGTTCAGATTTATATAGAATTAGTCATTTCTATGTGAACTTTAAAGGCATATTTTTCGCTTATAAATAACAACTTCAATTAACTGATAGCATTTCTACGCATTGGAATAAACTATCTTTGCATCAAGACATACTTTTAAAAAATGAAATAAATGTGAAATGTCACTTTAAAGTCTGCGCGGCGTATTACACAGACTGACTAGGATCAAAACTTTTCACCCTTGTACGATTTCCTGCTTTGGAAAAGGAGAACACTAGAGCCAATTAGCCCATAACTTCTGTCGGTCAGCATTATCGGCCCTGATCGTTCGTATTAACATGTAAACTGTCGACCAGCTTTCAATCCACAACAGCTGAAAGTAAACGCGGTAATGTCGGACTGTTCTTAATATTTGTGACTTGTCTCGCAAAACAGACCATATGGCAAGTGTGATAAATATCGACCATAGTCAGTCTGCGCGGATTGCGCAGACTGACTAGGGTCAAAACTTTTCACCCTTGTATGATTTCCTGCTTTGAAAAAGGAGAAAACTACAACAAATTAACCCATAACTTCTGTCGGTCAGCATTATCGGCATTCATCGTTCATATTAACATGTAAACTGTCGACCAGCTTTCAACCCACAACAGCTGAACAAACGTGATCTAGTATGATTGTTCTTTATGTTTACTCCGCGTCACGAGTTAATAAGATACTATCCCGATATCGGTCACGGTGGCGGATCAAGTGGGGGTTCGAGGGGTGAACCCCTAACCTGCTTCTATCATTTCCACAAAAATTGGTCAAAATTATGTAATTCTAGGATAACAACCCACCGACTTGTATGTTCGACCCCCTCAAATGAATCATGGATCCACAGCAGCGGTCAATGGTTAGGCCTACTTTGATTTCTGCACATGCCACGGTCCAACCTATTGTCGCTTGAAACAAGAAAATAATATAAATGAACTGGGGTCTAGAAAAATTGTCGTTATGTCAGTTGTGACCATCTTGTGTTTCTAGATCAATTCTTTCTAGGTGCAATCTGATCTAGACCAATGCTGCTATCTTTTGGACACAGGCAATAAGAACAACATGGACATTGAAACAGGTAGTCATTAGTTATATGATTATAATTTGTTTTCGAAAAATATCCAAAAATGATTTTCCAAAAGCAGAATCGCACTGAGTGTTGATTTGCTATTTCAAAAGTCAATCGTACTCTTGAAGGGAAAAACGTAAATGACCTACTGGTCAGTAAAACCACTTTAAGGGAAATAAAAAAGAATTATAACGGAAACAGTGTTATCGGGACAAGATAAGAAATAAAGCAATCAGATCAAAACAGAATTTACCGAGAAATTTTGGTACTAAAGAAACAAAGACAGGCCCTGTCAAGATGAAAGAACGGAGTTTTTGTGGGTTAATTTGTCGAGACATATAGAAAAGTCACTTCTTCAAAATGCGAAAAATACCTAACTGCGAGAAAATGTGTGATGCAAAAGACCAATCTAAAACGAACGAGAAATCTTCTTTGCTACGGGTGATTTCGACTTGTTTAAAGCCTCTCTTACAACCGGTCGTACGTGCTCCTGCGTGCGGTCTGCGTCTAAAACGTACGTTTAGTCGTGCGATGCACGCACGTGCAACGTAAGATTTTGGTGGACGCAACCACGACGCAGACTGCAAGCAGCAAAGAATTGACCAGACAATATTTTGAGGCGCTCTTACAACCCGTCGTGCGTCTTTATGAATAGTGCGATTTTGCAGAGTTTTAAAACGTACGATTTAAAAAGACGCACGACGGGTAGTAAGAGAGGCCTAAAGAATTGCCTTTGGTTCGATTTCCAACTGCGCCACTGGTCACATATATCAAGTGCTAGACTTGGACTTTGAAATGCCTGCCGATAGCCATTTCAAAGTCGCACGTCTGGTCCTTGATATACAATGTACACATATTCGTATGGAAGATTCAACTAAACATTTACAGCTAAACATTTGGGAAGGCTAATAGGCAACGATTTTATCCAATAAACCGTGGCGTAATTTCGGACAAACAATAGTATTTCGTAGGCGTTGTTATAAGATCTCGTAACTACGGCTTGACTCAAGCCGTGGTTACGAGATTTTGTAACAACACCGACGGATTATCAAAATATAACAGTTTAGCAAGTCTATTTTAACACAAAATTCATTGCTATTGAAACACTAGGCTACAGTTAAACATTAAATTGATGGACCTAGCTTGACTTTTGAAAACAGAACGACCTGTTCGACCAACTCATTATCTCAAATGAGCTCGACATAGTCCGACTTTTGCATGGGTTGGTCCATTTAGAGTGTGATGACTTGCACGATAAACACTGATTTATCTTTATAGTGTTGTAAGTGGACATGTTCTAGGTTAAATATGAATGTTTCTTGATAAACAGTGGCTTTCGGGAATATTTCTCGGAACATCAAATGGTCCTTTCACACTTCTTATTTATTTTACCGAACTAGTGTATGAAAAGGTAGAATTATACTTGATCGTTGTCATATTGATATGTTCGTCTCCAATAGCTTAATAATGTTTTGCCAACTTTCACGTATTCCATTTGACCGATTTTCTGATTAAAGTCTAAACATCTTAGTACATAAATGAAAAAAAAATGAAAAAAAAATATAAGCATAGACTGAAATTTGAAAAATCAGAGCGGCGAAAGATCGAACAATCGACTCCTTATTCAGTTCTGTAGCCTACATTACCACTGGTGGTGAACTCGGCCAAAGCGATGAACGTTTTTCGCTACAACAAGGTACAGATATTTTGCGTTTAAATGCTAGTTCAAAGATCTGATTGGATAGTTTTTCTAATAACAATGAATTTGTTCTAAAAATACACCGAGTTTACCGATATGTATTGCCAAACCGTCTGTGTTGTTATAAAATCTCGTAACTACGGCTTCGATACGGTTACGATGTTTTATAACAGCACCGACTGAATAACTATGATCGCGAGAAAACGCCCCACGCTTTGGCCGAGTTCACCACCAGTGTGATTCAATTCGATCAAATAAAATAGTTTCTCGGTTTTGACGCACCTTAATGTAAAAGAAAAACTGTAGGATTAGACGTTCTCGTCGCGAGAAGCTGCTAAGGGGAAGCTTATTCCCCAAAACTTCACATACGCGACTATGTAGAGGAACCTCTCCAAGAATTGTTCTTGATTGATTCTTAGAAAAACTAATCATTTACTTGTTCTAATTGGCCACGGGCGAATCGCTTTTCTATTTTGATTGAAGTAGGTTCGCGGAGAAAATGACGGTATACCTAGAGGCCAAATGCATCAACGTCCACTTTTATTAGGAAGGTTCGGACGTGAGCTGAAAAATTACTGAGGATATCGGTTCTTTTCAACGAAAACCTCGTAACTGCAGCTTGTTTTAAGCTGCAGTTACGTGGTTTTCGTTGAAAAGCGACGATAGTTGGTGTAGATATATATTTGCCCTGTCTTTGGGTAGGAATGGGTGTTGCGCTTAACAATTGTAGCTAGAATAAGACCAATTTGTCTTGCTCTTTAAAATGACGCACATTTAAGGTTTCCTTTTATATAACTGCTTTTTAAAATATCTAATACGAATCAAAACGTACACTGTATTTCAAAATCGTCTCCGTTTCGAATCCAACTTTTGACAAATCGTCACCCAACCTTGTTCATTTTCTTTCGAAGCTTTCCTTGCTTTAATAATAGGCAACCCCCATACAAATCGTAACCCTTATTTTGAATTTGGTCAAGTCCAGAAATATGTGATTTTTGAGAAAGAGGTTTATACTTTACAGTAACTCTTCTAGAAATGTTTTAACCCATTACCAGACGTCAAAATTGCTGACTTGACCAAATCCAAACATGTTGCAGATAACAATAACTAGCTGGTTGAATTTTGCAATTTTTGGTCTTTTGACCAGTGTAGAATACATAGTCGGAAATGAATAAATTGCTTGTTATTTTTCACGATGTTCTCCAAACCCTAAAATCTTGTGGGCCGTCAAAACACGTCATTGTGTGGGAATAGGTAAATTAAAAAAAAAACATTTTGTTTCAAAAACTACAAATTTTGCTGACAGATCATTGGTATAAAAAGGTTATTAGCAAGATAATTCCAGTACATTATTTCCTTCCATGTTTCAAAGGATACAATTTTTGCTAGTAGACGATTGGTCAGAAATTAGCAGACGAGAAATATTTGAAACCAATTAACGAGCACTTCTGGTGTGTCTGCGAGATAAAAATGTTTATAGTGGGGATACAGAACTTAATTGGCAGTGCATAGAATTAGTTACTTGTTTGAATTAGCAAGGGATTAGTATTTTTACTATTTTATATAGGTAAAAGAATTTCGTTATTTGCAAGTTTGGCGCAAGTACAGAGTTAATTCGAATCGTTACAAACTGTTAAATTTTACTAGTCAATGTAGTAATCTATCAATTTTTGACGACAATCTCTAGAATCGCAAAAATGAGCGGCTGTGATCATATGAAAAGTAACAAAACCAAAATTGGGCAGGCTGATAGTAACAGCACTGATACTTCTATTTATTAAGTCGCTAAATTGCATCGTTTACACAGGAAATATGGAAAAAGATCAGATGGCGTGTTTATGCATTTTAATTTTTGTCTACACTTCCTGAGCAAGCAGGAATGTTTTGATCTTAGTCTATACTCATCAGGATAATGGTTAACCCATTACCAGGCAGCAAAAGTTTAGACTGCTTTAAATTCAAAGATGTTGCAGACGATAATCTAGAGTAAAATATGTTTACATTTTTAGTCATTATATCTAGGCCTATTGTAGGGATTCAAAAAAGTGATTGTTTGGTAATGGGTTAATGTCTCCTATAGTTTCCTATCGTCTCAGCAGACGTGAAACAAAACAGATACCTCGGAAATGCGTGTAAATTGGAGCTAATATAAGTTTTTTTTTAATGATCGGCTACCGTTTACATTTAAGTTATTATGGTCAATGGGGATGCGGTGCGTTAATAAATCCCATGAACAACATTGTAAAAAGAGTTATATTGCTATTAAACCAAATTTCTGCGTCTGTTTAGATAATAATTATATCTGTCCATTTTGCTAGTTGAATTGTTCAAGCAGGCGGTGTAACTAAGATCAGACTGCAAACAAGTACATACATGAAAGCTGATCGTTGTCTATAAACAGCAGAAGAGCTCCTGGGTCAGTCAGATAAGGGTAAATGTCTCCTATAGTCTCAGATAAACAGCAGACGTCAAACAAAACAGGGACCTCGGAACTGTAGGTAGCAGTGCGTGTAAATTGGATTTAAGTTTTATACCAGTGAATTTTGTGGGATATGTGATTTGTTTTTTCATGTAAGTATATGAAGTTTTTTTTTTTTTTTTTTTTTTTTTTTTTTGAACAAAATGGCACGATGGGTGATTACATTTTAACCCTTTCCCAAACGACAAAATTTTAGAGTCATCCATTTCAAAAACTGCGACAAATGACAAAATGGATGTTATTAAAGAAAGGATTTGTGTAAAATATGGCTCAGAAAATATTGAAACAAAAGGAGAAACTGCTGGTTATCAGCAGTTTCTTCTTTTGTTTCAATGTTTTCCCAAGGCTATTCTATTAGGGACGTCAAAACAAGGTCTTGTTTGGGAAAGGGTTAAGGACAATCTTCCTTCCAGAGGACACTTTGACGTGCACACTTGTTGTATTCTCTTGATAGCTTACATATTCTATAAACTAATCGAAAGTGGTGTTTTATAAAAGAAGAAATGATTGTCAAAGATGTTGTTCTCCAATTAATGCATACACATTACAATAGTTGCATTATCACGATGTTCAGGAAAAATCGAAAATATCGACGCTTCCAAAAAGTTAACCATTTATTCATAACTTTATTTGCTTATGTTCTTGAAAGAGAAATAGCACACACATTCAGTTTGCCTTTATGGTGAAATGCGAACAATGTTATTTCTTTCGCATCAATGTCTTTGTTATGTTATTATTGCAAAGTCAAGTTTAAAAATGAACTTGAGTTTGTCACTTTCTCATATTTTTCTCATGAATTACTTGCCTATCACTCGCTTGCATCTAGTGTCTCGATTTTAATAATTGTCATTGCGAATGATGCAAGTGTGCTGTATAGATCAGCTTACACATATGTGTGCAGGTTGTCTTCGGAACGCTATACTTCAGATTTTGTTTTCTTTTAAAAATCATTTTATTATCATCCACATTTTATAAAATATTTCTATCGTATGGAACAACGAAAGTGTAGGACAAAGCGATGTTGATCCCTGACTGAGATTGGCAGTATTTTGATACCCCGTATTGTAGCGCGAAGGCTGAAATATTTCACTAGTTTAACGTCAAGCGAAAAAGGGACTTGTTGAGAGTTCATGCGTAGGACCGAATGGGGTTCAACCTTTTCCCAAACAGCAAAGATGTAGGGGAGACCGGGGCTAGTTCGGCACCCTAATTTCGATTGCTCATATTTTGAATTATATGAAAGCTATTTGGGCGTGATTTATATATTTAAGTTCGACAAGCGAAAGCCTTTCAAACCACCTCTGTCCTTTTTATATTTTTCTTTTCAATAAAGAGAATTTCAAATTTTAGAGTTTTGATCGTGGTGGCCCCATACATGGAGCAAGTTCGGCCCACCCTTGGGGCAGCCATCCCGGACAGCTCAGTCGGTTACGTCGGAGTCTGTCAATCCAGGGGTCTCGAGTTCGAACCCCGGCTCGGCCAGTATCCATTCTGACATTTGACAAAAGTCATTTGTCTCTCACCAATGGGTGTGAACCATCTATGTGAGAGAGCAGCTGGAGGCTCGGTTTGGATATTGTGGTTGTACTGGTGAGAGAAATACCAGGAACCCACGGTTAGGTGCTCCAGCCGCCGCGATATGACCCTGGTAGTTGAAAACGGCGTAAAACCCCAATAAACTCACACTCACCCACCCTTGGGGCAAGGTATGCACAGACCTATAAATCCTTATATTAGATTTTTAGACTGTTTAAATTTAACGGAATCTGTACACGACTTCCAAATGAAGGTATAAATTGAAAAAGCATTGTTATAACAGTCAAATCATCGTGAGTAAGGGGACATTCGGGATAACAAGTAGAGGCTGGGGCAAGTTCGGCCTGTGATTTTGAATTTGTCCATTTTTTTACATTTCTGTTAGAGCTAGGTCTGAACAATTGATATATTCAGAGTCGTCAAGAAGTGGCAATTCTAACAGCGATTATTCTTTTTATTCATGGGCAAGTTTGGTTGGGGCCGAACTTGCCCCAACCCAAAAAGCCGAACTATCCCCAGACAGACATGGTGTCGACATCACGTCATATCTTCTTTAAGATAACATGAACGCTTCATATTTAGTTTTAATATGAAAGAGGACTTAATTGTCTTCATAAATACAATGTATACAAAAAAGAAATCTGAATCCTGGCGCATATTAGGCCTACTATAGATTAAAACTTACATAAATGTGGAAAAATTACTGAAAGTGTCTAAAAATCAGAATCGTGTTCTAAATTGTTTCTGTTTTTGTATTCAATTCGACCAAAAAGCTTAGAACTCCGAAAAGATTTCGTCATGAGTGACATTAAAATCCGGGTCAGAGCTCTCTATCTCTGTCGACAGGCTCAAAAGAGCCACTAGCCGAACTTGCCCCGGGGCCGAACTAGCCCCGGTCTCCCCTATACTGCCCCTATTTGAAAGCTGATACAGGCGTAAAATGGTCGTTGATAGTACTAGAATTTGTGTATAATATAGCACAGAAAATGCAGAGGCAAACGAAGATCATACTGATTATCAGCATTTTCTTCTTTTGTCCTCATGTTTTCTCATGGTTTTTTCTAATTAGGGACATCAAAACCACATCTCTTTTTGGAGGGGTGTGGGTGAGGGATGTAATGCTATTGCTATGTGAAACTTTGCACATGCTTCTGTTACTTTAATGTCAGCAAAGATTCGTTAATGGCATTCAATTTAATGGAATGTTTACCCTTTTCGGACTTAGAATTTTGTGCTATCCAGCGCTTGGCTGTCCTGAGACGCTATGACGCGGCACATTTAGATATCCCGGATATCATAGCGTGAAGGACTGGTATATAGATTTAGTTTTATATTTCTGACATGGGGTGGCGAATACATTTGTAACGTGACACAGTCCAATCTGAGAAACATGAGAAAATGAGAAGACATCAAGAAAATACAACGCGTTGAAGAGCATTGATGTGGACTAAATGTGTAAAAGGTGATAGGTCCTACATTTTAGGCTTATCCAAATTCAAAGATACTACAGACGACTATTTCAAGTGAATGAAATTGTACATAATATTGCTGTCTGATAGGATAAAAATGTGGAAAATGAAGAAGTTGCTTGTCACAAGTATTTTTTTTTCCTCATTTTCCACATTGCTTTCCAAAGCCTCTATCTCACGGAGCGTCAATGTGAGGGAATGGGTTAAGAGATTTGGCCTACATACATATCAACAGAATTAGAACTCAAATATGAAAAAAGTGTTCAGATAACGAATATTACAGGAGCCCTCTGAAACTTGAACAACATGCATGTACGCACAAATGCACGTTTGTACATACGCGAGCACACATGCACGAGTACATACCTCTGGTTCGAAGTTTTTTATTTGACATATTATTGGTCAAATTTGATTTTGTTCGTATTTATTCTTATAAGTTTTAAATACAGTTAGTCCAGTGGTTCATGTGAATCTTTTAGCTGTGCGCAAAGGAGTGAAATAAATTCTTAATAGTGAAATTGATATTTGACATTTGCATTGTGCATCTCAAAACAAAGAATGTATAAAGTGAACGTTTTTCATTCCATAATAATTCGAAGTTTGCGTGAGTCTTCATGTTTGAAACGTTTCATATTTCTTCTAAAGTTGTCTCACATTAACCATTTCGAGAGACAAAAGATAGAACGAAATCGTTTCATATTTTGACATTTTCTCCAAAAAGAAATTTAAAGCCTTCCTTGTTGGAAAGAAACTTTCTCCAAGCCCGATATTACGTGTGCAGAGAATATCACTGATCAACGATCGCAATCCTTTCTTTCGTGACAACTCTGAATCACGACGGGGAATTACGTGACACAGCAATTTGCAGAAAATCTTACAACGATTCTGTTAATAGGTGACCGATTCGAAAATGGTTTGAAGCAGAAAAGGCAGAGCAAACAGAAAATACTGGGACAACGGGAGAAAATGGTGGTAATAAGGATGTTCTTTTTCGCCGTGATTCCGAAGCATTTTCTATTAGGGGGTTTCGAAACCAGGTCTTTAAAAAACGGTTAAGAATGACAAATGAAATTACAGAATGTATGCAGGTTTTTTCCAGTATATCGCTGCTTTTCAACAAAAAAACCTCGTAACTGCAGCTTAAAACAAGCTGCAGTTACGAGGTTTTTGTTGAAAAACGACAATACCGCTGTCAAATGTAACAGATTACTATCATAGCAAACACACGCGGCCAAAACGAAAGCAATCCGGTAAGGTGATTGCACGGCCCTCAGGCCGGGCATATTAAGGTTGTTTTTGACATGTGAGTGGGCTCGGAAATGAAAGGAAATGTTCCTTTCAATGCTCAATTTATTCATATTTCTCACAAACAAGCATTACAAATTACTTTTTGTTTATCATTTGTTGAAAATTAAGAAAGGGGTAACTGAAAAAGAGTCTTAAATCATATTTTTTCAAAGATTTTCGGATTTTCACTGTGCTGTTTTGAAAGCCGACAATCCTTTACAACATGTGTTAAAGGTCAGGGGTTAAGCAAATTCCTCAGATAACTTTGAGGGATGTTCTAAATATCATTAGACATCAAAAACCATTACCACAGTTTTCAATTATCAGCGAATGTTCGTAGTGCACGGATTTTTAGCTCACCTGAGCATGTAGTGCTCGAGGTGAGGTATTGTGATCGGTCTGTTGTCCGGTGTCTGTCTGCCCATCTGTCCATCTGTCCATCTGTCCATCCGTCAACTTTTCAGAAAAAAATCTTCTCCTCCTAAAGTACTTGGCAGAATTCAATCATATTTCACACATACGATCTATGGGTCATGGTTTTTCAAAATACTTCAAAGAATTTGAATCGGGGCCATAATGGGGTCAAAAAGTAGGTCACTAGGTCAAATCTTCTTTTTGCTCTAGGGGCCACATTCGTTGCTCAATTGTTATGGAAATTATTCAGAATATTTGTCTTGATAATATCTAGGTCATGATAACAAATAGGTCAAGCCAGGTCAAAAACTAGGTCACTTGGTCAAGTATTGTAAAATCCATCTTTTTACTCTATAAGTGCCAATTTTGGCACAAACTTTGTCAGAATTGTCCTAAATGTTTATCTCGGTAATATCTAGGCTATGTCAAGAAGTGGGTTATTCCAGGTCATTAACTAGGCCATGAGGTCAAATTTTGTGAAATCTTTCCTTTTGCTCTGGAAGTGGCAATTTTGGTTTAAACTTTGTCAAAATTGTTCTAAATGTTTATCGTTATGATATCTGTGTCAGGATCAAAGGAGGGTCATGCAAGGTCAAAAACTTTGTCACAAGGTCAAATATTACAGATCCTTCCTTTTGCTCTAGAGAAGCCAATTTTGCCCCAAAACTTTGTCAAAACTATCCTAAATACTTATCTTGATATCTAGGTTATGTACAAAGTTTGGGTCATGTAAGGTCAAAAATTAGGTCATTGGGTCAAATCTTGGTTTTGCTTTAAGAACAGAAATATATACTTAAACATTGTGAAAATTGTTCAGAATGTTTATCTTGACGAAATCTGGGTCATTTTAAAAGTGGGTCATGTGAGGTCAGAAACTAGGTCACTAGTTCAAATCTTGTTTTTCCTGTAAGAACCAAAATATTTACTCACTCATTGTGAAATTGTTCAGAATGTTTATCTTGACAAACTCTGAGTCATTTTAAAAGTGGGTCATGAGAGGTCAAAAACTAGGTCACTAGGTCAAATTTTGTTTTTCCTCTAAGAACCAAAATATTTACTCAATCATAGTGAAAATTCAGAATGTTTATCTTGGTGATATGAATAGCATGTCATTCGAGGTTAAAAACTAGGTCACCAGGTCAAATTTTGTTTTTGCTCTTAGAACCAAAATATTTACTTTATCATTGTGAAAATTGTTCAGGATGTTTATCATGACGAAATTTAGGTCATTTTAAAAGTGGGTCATGTGAGGTCAGAAACTAGGTCACTAGATCAAATTTTGTTTATGCTCTAAGAACCAAAATATTTACTTTATCATTGTGAAAATTGTTCAGAATGTTTATCTTGACGAAATCTGGGTAATTTTAAAAGTGGGTCACGTGAGGTCAGAAACTAAGTCACTAGGTCAAATTTTGTTTTTCCTCTAAGAATCAAAATATTTACTCAATCATTGTGAAAATTCAGAATGTTTATCTTGGTGATATGAATAGCAGGTCATTCGAGGTTAAAAACTAGGTCACCAGGTCAATTTTTGATTTTGCTCTAAGAACCAAAATATTTACTTTATCATTGTGAAAATTGTTCAGAATGTTTATCCTGATGATATCTTGGGGATGTGAAAAGTGGGTCATGCGAGGTCTTAAATTAGGTCACTAGGACAAATCTTGTTTTTGCTCTAGGAACCAAAATATTTACTTTATCGTTGCGAAAATTGTTCAGAATATTTATCTTGGTGATATCTGGTCAATGATAAAAGGGGGCTATGTGAGGTCAAAAACTAGGTCACTAGGTCAAATTTTGATTTTGCTCTAAGAACCAAAAATATTTACTTTATCATTGTAAAAATTTCCAGAATGTTTATCCTGATGATATCTTGGTGATATGAAAAGTGGGTCATGGGAGGTCTAAAACTAGGTCACTAGGCCAAATTTTGTTTTTGCTCTAAGAATCAAAATATTTTCTTTGTGAAAATTGTTCAGAATGTTTATTTCCACAATATCTGGGGCATGTATAAAGTGGGTCATGGGCGGTCAAAACCTAGGTCAAATTTTGTTTTTGCCCCAAAAAATCAAAATATTTATTCATCATTGTGAAAATAGTTCAGAATTGCTTATCTTGATGATAAATGGGTCATGTAGAAAGTGGCTAATGTTAGGTCAAAAGGTAAAATCTTGTTTTTTGCCCTAAGAACTAAAATATTTACTCATCATTGTGAAAATTGTTCTGAATGTTTATCTTGATGATGTCTAGGTCATGTAAAAAGTGGGTCATGGGAGTTTGAAGTTTGCAAGCTGTTTGTTTTAAAGTCCTCTCAGGTGAGCGATGCAGGGCCATCTTGGCCCTCTTGTTTATATCATTTTTTTTTTTTGTTATGTCGCAAGGGCTTATAAGAACAATGACCATATTTTAGATACTACTTTCACTCTCTACTATAACAACAGTAATGCTTTAAATATGAATAATATGATAATTATTATTTTACTTCATACACTACATTTCCTCTCCTTTTTGAGCAAAACCTCTTTTACTGTAATATTCCAATATATATGTTTTTGTTGAAAGCATCTTAAAAACATTGTTACATTTTATCATGAAGGAAATGACTGGTCATTAATTTATCTACGCCATAAAATATTTTATTGTTGTCCAGACATCGAGAATCTATGTTTATCAAGATTATCAGTATTCTAGGCTAAAGTTACTAATTAACAACAGTTACTGTCTTCATAAAAAGACAACGAACTGATGAAGAAGAGTGTATTGCTAATTTCAATTGACATGCCACAACATTAGCTTTCTTTATCATAAAGTAAGTGCTTTTCCCTTAATGATAAAGTTAAATTGTATTTTCTATCATTCTTTTCATATCTGTGTACTATGATTCAAGTCTGTGATGTCACTACCTGCACACTACTTGCAAAATATAAACATATCTTTCGTAGAAGTAATGCCATGTCAAATGAAATCAGTCTAACAATCCCTGTATTTCCACAAGAAAACTTATACACATGCAATGCTTTTGTATTGTACATGTATGTATAGCTTGTATTTGCATTTTGAAACTGTTAATTTTGATATGTTAATGGAACTGTCTAACCCATCACCAAACTGCAAGATTCAAGAGTGGTCCAAATTGACAGATGTTGCAAAACAAAAAATGGTTTCCTTGGGTGAAAAAAAATGGGAAATGAATAAATTGCTTGTCACAAAAATGGTTTCCTTGAGTAGAAACATTGAGGAAAATGAAGAAAATGCTTGTCGCAAGCTATTTCGTCATTTGCCGCAATGCTTTCCAAAACTCTTTTCACTTGGGAAGTGAGAAAGACTCAATGGTTGGTAATGGGTTAACATAATACCGTATAACTGGTAATATTTGCAGGTAATTTCTATATTAGTTTTTTTGCAAATTCAATTGTTGTAATTCCTTACCCAAAAACAATTCTATATTATTTTGAATTTCAGTTTTTTTTTTTGCAAATTCAATTGTTGTAATTCTTTACCCAAAAACAATTCTAAACTGACGTCCATAAGAAACGTTCCAGTGAAATTTGTCGTTATTTTCCTTATGCCTATTACAATGTTATTGAAATGTATACTGTATATTATCATTTTTGCCGACAATTACGGCAAATGAAAAAAATAGGCGTTTCTATGCATTAACATGTCCATTTCCGGTGAATGGTCACGTTTTCTATGTGCGCTTCGTGTATGTATACCATGTGATGATATTCGTCACATTTTAACCCTTTCCCAAACAAGACCTGGTTTTGACGTCCCTGATAGAAATGGCTTGGGAAAACATCGAAACAAAAGAAGAAACTGCTGATAACCAGCAGTTTCTCCTTTTGTCTCAATATTTTCTGTGCTATATTTTACACAAATTTCATCTTTCACAACATTTGTTTTGTTTTCTGCAGCAGCTTTCAAATTGGAATGCCCTAAAATTTTGTTGTTTGGTAAAGGGTTAAACAGTAACATGTGTTTTATGATAGGCAACCACGAATTTAAAGATTTTCTTATGAAACATCCGAATTGAAGGATACCAAGACTTAATTCTGAAAAAGGGAGCCATTAATATGGCCATTTTTGAATGCGACAAATGCACAAACAAGTCGCAAGACACTTTAACAGCTTGTGTTTCTCGATTCGGTGTCTTGATCGACGCGTTAGAGTTCCGCCAACGTTTATTGATCGGCCACGCTCTTTAAACAAGACCTCATTTTACGCATGTACATTTAAGGTTTGTGACGTTGGGATCGACGTGTTGTCGAATAGTTGGTTAATGTGTCGGCCAAAAAAGTGTTTTTCTGGTAAATGTTGTTGTTGCTAGTAACGTTTGAAATAGACACACTGCTCCAAAAATAGAGCTCGTAGATTAGCCATTTTCAAATGCGGGAAAATCAAAAACATGCCGCCTGACGTTTTGACGTCTTGCATTGCACGATTAGGCATCTTGATCGACGAATTAGAGTTACAGAAACATTTGCCAATCGGCCAAAATCAGATAGACCTCATAAAACGTCTGTTATACAAGAAGTTGTCTTACGTTAACGTCATATGCGTTTCAGGTTTGAGACGCTGAAATCGACTTTGCGTTTAGTATTCACTAACTGTGGTCAAATAAGACGTTTTACGTCATCTTTTGTCGTCGCAAGTAAAGTTTGAACCATGTGCTACTGTTTTTCAAACGGAAATTCTGATACCGCTCTGTTTAAATGTGCCGTTTTATTCTAAACTGTGACAGTTTGATAATTTTTTATCACCATTTTTCAAGTACAGATAATCAAATTTAAAGATGCAAATAAGTATTTGTAATTTCAAATCAGATTTACTAAATAATCGGACATTTATTATGACTAAGGCATTTCTTTTGGACGTCAGTTTACGTTATTTTGAAAAAAAAGAAAACCTGATTGCGATTCCATCTGTCATTGATTTCTAAATGTCTTTCTAAATTCAATTTTGTTCTCGTATCTTATATTATGTGACCTTGAACTTGACACAATTGTGATTTTCATGCTATTTAGGTTAAGGCTAGCGATCAAGGACCTTTATGGTTCACTTGTTGTTAGATATTATTAGCATACAATTTCCATTACATAATGTTGTTTTCTTGCTGTTTTGTATTATTTCAACACTATTTTCCGACCAGGTAGGGCTATTTCAGCAAAGTAAAATCCAATATCTCTGTTATGTTTCTTTCAATTTCATGTATACCACTCTTCAAAGAAGAAGTGGTATATTGTTTCTGCATTCTCGATTGGTTAGTTTTCTTAGACTGTTATTCTAAACTACATGTTTGACACCTTTGATGGCGCAGTGGATAGCTCATTCAACTTGAAATCAGGAGAGGTGTGTCTTCGGGAAAGACACTTACTAATCACCGCCACAGTCTACCCAGCTGTCTGAAAGGGTAGCGGCGAGTTAATTTCTAGTTTCTTACTGCCTCTCTTCTCGTAGGTGGTTGAATGGGTGACAGTGATGTAATTTCGAGTTTGTCACTGCCTTTCTTTTCGTAGGTGGTTAAATGAGTGGCAATGAGGTAATTTTGAGTTTTCTCTTTGCCTATCACAAGAGTTGTTGTAGATGCAGATAGATAGAAATATATGCGAAAAGTCATTGTTAAAAGTTCATTTAGGCCGTGCTTCATCTGATGCTGCCTCCTGCAGCAATTTTGTACTTGTACTGTCTATAATTGATAATAAACTTCTCCTATGGGCGAACAATGGGTAGGGTGGTGGGGTATAAAACATTTTCATGACTTCGCATACCGCCTGTCACAATTTAGAATGATGGAGATTTGATTGGACCGCTCTTAAATTTCACTTAACGGATAAACTGATCAAATTTTGCCGATTGGCGACAAAAAACACGGAACTTCATTTACAGTTTAGATACAGTTACAGGCTTTTGGTCGCCTAATAAAGAATAAAATAAAATGTCGTAGGTAGGCCTATAATAATAATAATAATAATAATAATAATAATAATAATATCTTTATTTATCGAAGGTAACTTATAAAGACATCACCACACAATAACAGTATAATGATTAGCTTATTTACAATAAGGCCTTCGGATATAAATATGATATGTCTTGGGTTACATGAAAGAATATAGAATACTCTGCTGAGTTTATCCCAATGTCTACTTTTCGGTCAACTGTATAATGATTTCCTCTTTCATTTTGAATATTTTAGCTCCTGTAAATCTAAACATTGAAGGAAAATGCGAAAGTGTCATATTCTACCGCTTCATATTAACGGCTAATCAACCCGTTCCTAAACGAAAAATAACCAAGTGTGTTCCACTTTAAATGCTGCTATCAACGACAAAATGGGTGCTAATCAAGGTTTGGGTTGTAAACAATATAACATAAAAAGTAAACAGACAAAAGGGATAATGTATAAGGCAGTGTTCTTTATGATGATAAGAGAAGAGTATCAACATTGATACTTTATAGTTATGAAAATTTTGTCGCCTATAAAATATATACATTGTAAGTAAATATTTATGTAAGCAAAGCTCAGTGGCCATTAAAAACTCATAAAAACTGAATTGTAAACCGATCTGGTTTTTAGTCAACCTCTTTCCAGACAACAGATTTCAGACTGGTCCAATTTGAAAGGCAGCCTCGAAGAAACATAGAAAAATGTAAAAAAAAAAACAAGAGCCGTCAGAGACGGACAATGCTCCCCGAATAAGGCATTGTCACAATAAATATATGCAATGCAGAGCTAACATAAAGCTAACAAATGTTAAGCCCCCTTTTTCCATGACATATTTTTATACGCAAATTTTAAATAGTTTATTGTCAAGGGCATCTGATTTGCTACTCAAATATGAAATTTCATTAAATTCTGACCATTAGACTAGGAGAAATTAGAGAAAAACTGTATTTAACCTTAAGTCCCTTTTTCCCATGACGAGGCCTCAAATCCAAAAACTGGGAAAAGTACATCGGCATTATGTCATAGGGAGTTCACATGGTAAGTTTCATTTGATTTGTCCCAAGGGTTATGGAGAAATCGCTTCGGACGGGCGGACGGAATGACGGACGGACGGACAGACAAAGCGGCGACTATATGCTCTCCCTTCGGGGAGCATAAAAAAAATTACTCTAGCTGCTAGGATAATGTCAGTATAGATATATCGTGAACATGTCTCTTCAAATTGGACCATATGTTCTGTTCTGTTTAAACTATTTGCTTTAAAGGCAGGATAACAGTTTTAAAGATCATTGAATCTTTCATTAGATACGGAAACTATCGACGTTGGTAGGACCGCGCTGTTTGTCCAGAGTCGGTCTTTTTTTTTTTTGGTGAATTCTAAAATATCATTTTCTCTTTATAATTAGAAATTAACTTTTCAAAACTACATGTATATACAGTAGCCGTATTCATTCCTCTCGTGTCATTTTAACCCTTTCCAAAACAAGACTTGGTTTGACGTCCCAAATAGAAAAGGCTAATGAAAACATCGAGTCAAAAGAAGAAACTGCTGATAACCAGCAGTTTCTCCTTTCGTCTCAATATTTTCTATGTCATATTTTGCACAATTCCTATCTCTGATAACATCCATTTTGTCATTTGTGGCTATTTCTTGAAGTGGATAACCCTAAAATTCTGTCGTTTGGGAAAGGGTTAAATACAATTAATTGAAATATATCGCCATCAAATGAAATCTAAATAGATTACCCCCCCCCCCCCCCCCCTCTAAAAAATCTAAAAGCACCTATTTAAAAATACTACCTTTCCTGGTTGCTCGCTATTTCGAAATGTTCCAAGGACAAGATTAATAATATAGAGTTATTACTTTTATGTCGAAAATATCCCCAGAAGCGCAAGAAATGCGCGAAGCACAATGGTGTTTTAGTATTTTACTAGCCTCTGCAAATGTTAACGACCGAAAAAAAACTGAATTGACGTCATTTATGCATAAAACAGTATAAATTGATTATTCGGTATGATTATGTACTGAAATATGACAAAAATCACGAAATATGTCAAAAATATAATTTGGCGCAACCCGAAAGGGTACCAAACGTTCCCGGTATTCGGTCCGACCGAGTACAACGGCGCGTGAATTTATTAAACAATACACGTTTTCTTACGTAGGCCCCTATACGCTGGGTTTCTGTTTGTTAATTCATGCATTTACACGGTACGGAAACTACAGAGACAGAGCCATTGGCTCTGTCGCTTAAATCCTCTGGGGCGCTTCCGGCCATGTGTGGCTCTGTCTCTGGGGTCGCGATTTTTTGACAAAAACAGGTGAGTGTTCCACTTTGTTGTTCATTTATTTTCTTCTGGTGCTTAAAATCGAAAAACCGGGAATGTCATGCTCCCCTAAGACCATTTATCTGCCTGTTCTAATTCTGTGGGCTTCAAAGTCGGCAGGGTTTTCACAGGATCATTGTCGTCGTGGGTCGACCCTATGTGATTTTTTCTTGTTTACATCATGTTTTCATGTACATTTCAACGGTAAATAGCCAATTGCTGCAGCCAAAACATGTGATATACTAATCGAGGGATAATCTCGATCAGACATTGCTTTCCCATGTAACAAAACCTTAGAAATGATTGGCAAACGTAAAGTTTGAGCAATTTCTATCGGTGGCTCTGTCTCTGGCGGCTGGCTCTGTCTCTGGTGGCTGGCTCTGTCTATGAGTGCTTGGTGAAAAAAATTAATCTATCACAAAATTGGTGTCGAAGTAATTTACTCACAGACTGAATAGATCATAATGTGTATGGCGAATGGTTCAGTCACCGATTAAACCCTTTGCAAAACATCGAACATTCAGCGTTGTTCAATTTCAAAGCTGCAATTAAACAATGTCCTTTGAATGATCAAAGATCAGCGAGTCTAAATTGACGGGGTAAGAGGGATTTCGATTTATGTAAATATGTGACTCGGAACCGAACATACTGTGATAAAGACATCGTACTATCTGGAGACAGCTACTGAACTCTCACGGCCACCGCGCATTATTCGCTTTTATTCAGTGGGAAACATGTTTCTCTTCCAATTTACATGTATTGGAATATACACTAACCTTTCGTCACGGCTCATGATTCTATGTAGTACTGTACTTAAGGCAACAAACAGGGTGTTGACAAAGAAACAATTACACGATGGGTAATCCACGTGATTTGGGGAAGGGTCCACACCGAAAAATTGTCTGTTTCAAGTATATTTTGTTCTATATCTCAGTTTAAACTCTGCGTATTTTGACGAGAAATTGCACCATATGCGCCCTTGAGAGGGTCATTCCTGAACCTCTTTATGCATAGAATTCCATAGTTTCATTAAAATGCAACCAAAAACATTCATGTTGAATGTTTGGAGAAACCATGGGATTTGATGCGGAGTGAGTTAGAACCGGGGAATTTCCATCTCAATGACGCGCGTGTGGTGCACTTTATCTCGTCAAAATCCGTCGAGTATTAGCTAAGAAAATACACAAAACAGACTTGAAGCAGACGATTTTTCGGTGTGAACGCTTCCGAAAAGTCAGGGGCCTGTTTCATCAAAACATTTAAGAAGTAATTTTGACTGAACGATATCTTAAATATCGGTTCAAACAACAATCGCATAATCCAGGGGCTCGTATTTTCAACGATCTTACGACCAAGTTTTTGTATAAAATGTGTAACAAAACATTTGAGTGCACGAGAAATCAGATTGGACCAATCAGGTTTGTTGTTACAAGTAACTACGCAAAAATTAAGCGTTGATAATACGGGCCCCAGGTCTTGATAAATTGGCGATACTAGTTTCTTGTCCTAAACTTGTCGTAAGTCATCGGTAAGACAAAAATACGTCTTAAAAATGAAACTGGCCCCTGTTTTTTATTTTGCACCAATATATCCGACATCTTTCCATTTAATCCTTCCAAAGCAAGACATTTTTCTAGTGCATTGCGAGAAAAGAAAATGGCTCATAACCAGCATTTTCATATTTTTTTCTGACAGATTTCAATGATAACTATTACATATTTGATACTTCGGAGCTATGCGCAGATACATACATTTCTCTCTGATGAGGGGGTGGGGGGGGGGCATCTGCATCCTTGCATGTCTGGACATCATTTCGAATTGGAGCAGTCCTAAATAAGATGTAAACGGGGCATGGGGTTGGGATGATAAAGCATTTCAGTAAAAAAAACGCGTAATAGAGGAAAATGAATACACATTTTGTATGTTCGAACCCCATCATTGAAATCCCGGATCCGATATATAGTTTCACTTGCTTCTTTTGCATACTTGATGCCAAGCTTTCGTGAGAAAGTGCATATCAATTATATAAACGCGGTTATTTCTTAAAACATTTCTAATCTGCAGCCACACCACCACCACCATCATCATCATCGTCGATTCGTTCATCATCTGGCGTGCTAGTTCGCACAGAATCTCTCAACTACTCCAACGCACTAAACAATAGGCTGGTATGCCTGTTCTATTTAAAAGTTTGCACTTGAAACTTGTTACAAGTTTGCACTTTTTGAATCATTATTCCAATGTTGACACAAACTCCTCAAACAATCTAATGTATACCATGTTTAAGAAAACGACAAAGAATATTTGCGAAGCATAAACCGAAACGACTAGCACATTTTTCAGCCTTTGCTTCGTGGGGTGGTACAAGTTAAACACTAAATATTGCTCAAAAATGAGGACGTGGTCACTAGGCTAACAGTACATAAAGCGAATGCGTCACATGGTTTTATTTGAGTGCGTGTGTAATGATTTAGCGAAATCTCCTTAAAAGATACACCCTAGGCCTGTATAAGTCATCATATATTGCACAGCGGGCTAAAAACTAAAAATTAACCGGCAGTTCAAAGCGGAGCCAGCCGCCAGAGACAGAGCCAGCCGCCAGAGACAGAGCCACCGATAGAAATTGCTGTTGGCCCTCTCCAATTGGTTGGATTGGAAGTTCTTCCGGTTTGATGCGGAAGCCGTTGAGAAAGATTAGATCTCTCTCATTTCTAAGGTTTTGTTACATGGGAAAGCAATGTCTGATCGAGTTTATCCCTCTATTAGTATATCACATGTTTTGGCTGCAGCAATTGGCTATTTACCGTTGAAATGTACATGAAAACATGACGTAAACAAGAAAAAAATCACATAGGGTCGACCCACGACGACAATGATCCTGTGAAAACCCTGCCGACTTTGAAGCCCACAGAATTAGAACAGGCAGATAAATGGTCTTAGGGGAGCATGACATTCCCGGTTTTTCGATTTTAAGCACCAGAAGAAAATAAATGAACAACAAAGTTGAACACTCACCTGTTTTTGTCAAAAAATCGCAACCCCAGAGACAGAGTCACACATGGCCGGAAGCGCCCCAGAGGATTTAAGCGACAGAGCCAATGGCTCTGTCTCTGTAGTTTCCGTACCGTGATTTAACGGCCTGGAAACGCACATTTTATGCAAAAATGTTTGCTAGACGGATAATTTTACTTTCTTTTTGTCAAGGGTTTTTTTCAGGGGGAAAGGGTAATCCGAGTTTTCTCTGATGAAATTCCCTCTTTGGTATGTTGATATCTCTCATTTACATCAGAGCGCACTACCATTCAAAAATAACGGAAAGTCCGACACAAGCTGTGGCGCTTTGTTCACCAAGTGATCTTAAACGATATCCTTAAAACGCCTTATGATACCGATCAATGAACCATTTATTGTCATTTCTGGTGAAAAATTTAAGACCAAAATGTATTTCTAAAAGGTTTATAGGCAATGTTTTGCAACAATCCTTACCTGGACAGCCATTGATTACAACGACCCACTTTCCCTTGTTTTTGAGTGGTAGTGCGCTCTGATGTAAATGAGCGACATCAACATATCAAAGAGCAAATTTCATCAGAGAAAACTCGGATTAGGGGACGGGGTGTGTCGAGAAATGGGAAAATTAATGTACGGCTGACCAGCATCTTCTTTTTACAATCGAAATGTTCAAAAATATTTTACCCGACAAAGAACACGCATTGTTAGCTCACCTGAGCACAAAGTGCTCAAGGTGAGCTATTGTGGTCGCTCACCGTCCGTCGTCCGTCGTCCGGCCGTCCATCTGTCCGTCCGTCCGTCCGTCCGTCCGTCCGTTCACAATTTCTTTAAACATCTTCTTCTCCCAAACCATTGGGGCAATTTTGACCAAACCTTGCAGGAATGTTCTTTGGGTGACCCTTTTGAAAACTTGTTCGCGAATTTCTGATTTGTCAAAAAATGTGGGCGTGGCAGGGCGGGGCTTATCAGACTTAGAGAAATCACAAGAAAATTCTTTAAAAATCAACTAATGGGCCAATTTGAACCAAACTTGGCAGGAATGTGGCTTGAGTCACTATTTTCAAAATTTATTCACAAATTTTTACAATTGACAAAAAATGTGGCCGTGGCAGGGAGGAAGGGGCTTATCGGACTAGTAGAAATCATAAGAAAATTCTTTTAAAATCATCCATCAGACCTAATTGTACTAGACTTTGCAGGAATGTTCCTTGAGTCACTCTTTTCAAAATTTGTTCACAAATTTTTACAATTGACAAAAAATGTGGCCGTGGCAGGGAGGAAGGGGCTTATCGGACTTGGAGAAATCATAAGAAAATTCTTTTAAAATCAACCATTGGGCCAATTTGAACCAGACTTTGCAGGAATGTTCTTTGAGTCACTCTTTTCATAGGTTGTTCACAAATTTATACAATTGACAAAAATGTGGCTGTGGCAGGGAGGAAGGGGGCTTATCAGACTTGGAGAAAGCATTAGAAAATTATTTAAAAATCAACCATTTGGCCAATTTTAATCAAACTTGGCAGGAAACTTCCTCGAGTGACTCTTCTTAAAATTTGTTCACAAATTTTTACATTTGTCAAAAAGTGTTGGTGTGTCAGGGAGGAAGGAGCTTATCGGAATAGAGAAGTCATAAGAAAATTCTTTAAAAATTAACCATTGATCCAATTTGAACCAAACCTGGCTGGAAAGTTCCTTGAGTGACTCGTTCAAAATTGTATCTTGAATTTTTTTATGTTCTTAAAAAGTATATGGGTGTGACAGGGTTGGGGAAATTTCGTGCGTTGAAAATTATACTTTACTGTGGGTTGTCATGGAGATACCTAGTTTTCTTCTACACTGTTTGGCCCAGAACCTTGAAATTTTTTGTAAGACCTAATGTCATGAATGGCTTCCACACCGTCTATCATCAACACCGGAAATAGATTACCAGCGAAGCGAGAGTTGGCTTACACGAAATGTGACAGCTCGTCAAAAATCAATTTTGATGGTTTTATCCGTGACATGTTTAAAGATATTTTAATGTACATACATGGCGGATACATAAAACTTTTGTTGTAAGTAGATCGTTTTGTTAATTGACGAGACGGATGGATTTGAGGAGCAATCATCCGACGGCTGGTACCATAAACAAAGCATGCTTTTGACGTTTACAGCCAATTTATCTGAAATATATGCGGATATTTTCGAGTTTTTGAGTTCTGAGCTAGAGAACATACAGAATGTGAAGGTATCCTAGAATTTATAAACCGAAATCCAGAGATTAAGCAAAATATTTACCAAAACAAAAAGTTAGATGTGTACGGCGAATAGAACATGATGCGTACGGCTTATAGTAAAATTATCCAAATTATGTGTACGGCAAATAGTCATCGAAAAATCGTTTAAATTGAACGTGTAGAAAGGGCCACAATGAAAAACCGAGACCTGAGTGCCCTCAGTGCCCTGGGTAAAAGAACCGCTGAGATAAAGGCAAAATTAAACGAACATTTATTGACAGACAATAGCTCTTTTTTTCTTGATCGAGGTGATTATATAATTAGAGTAAATGTACTGGCTAGCCACAGGGGCCCTTACAACTAGCCGATACAGGCTTAACGTACGCACTCGTGCGACTAGCCTATATTCACAAGCCGTACGGGCGTGTACGTATAGCATACTGTATGTGAATTGTCTAGTCGTATGGTCGTACAGATCAATAAAATTGATTTTAGGTAGTGTGGTCTTTTTAGACCTACATAATCTCAGCAACGGAACCATGGCATGTGCAGTCAAAGACAAATATAAAGCTTCTTTCAGCGTTTGACGATAACATGTTCGTACAATGTTGGTCATGAAACCCAACTTTATAAAGTGAAAATGAGGTTTACATCGGTATACATATTTCTTTTTTTTTTTTTTCTAAAACAAAGATTGGAATTTAGTCTTAGTATTCCTTAGAAGTTAGAACCGACCACTCTGACTGACCTTAATTTCCAACACACAATTATAAATACACTTCACATAAGTTGATATATCTTGCCGGATTTCAAGATTGTGCTTCAAGAAGGAAATAATTTACAAAATTTTATATTATTTTACTCTATAAAGTCACATACAAGGAATGTAATTCTGAACATTTTTGTCAAATATTTCCGTAAGTATGCATTAATTCAAAATTATAAACCGTACAAAATGCTTAATTTTGTATTTGGAATAGAAATGTAACACAGTTTAGGAAATTTTGCTGGCACTTTTCAAATTTCGCACCTGGCTCTTCAGTGGTGCTAATTATGGGTTACATGTACCTAAAGAAACAACATCCATATTTGCTATTGAATATACGACTGTAAGCTCAACAATTACAAGCATAAAGCAAATTAGGATCAGATCTGGTAAAACATGACAATCTAGAAATTCTGCAAATTTTTCAAAAACAATTGAAATAATCAAGCTAGAAGTTACCTAGCCTCGTGTTTGAAATTTATTGTTTTTTCGGTAAGTCTTCGAACGACATTGTGTGTAGTTTATGTACACAGTGATGTCATTCGGTGGTGTGATGGCGTATGCTATGTATTATGTGACTTTGTTTACTCTTGTTGACATAAGGTGTAAAGTTTCTCTATTTTATCGCAAGGTTAGACTTTTTTTAGATTATGCCTATTTATCTGCGGGGAATCCAAGTTTTTGTTGCATATCTTATTAATGAATACTAAGTTTTCAAGCCTTTCCAGACGAGGAAAATGTGGAGGCTGCGGGTCCGATTTAAATAGGTCACATGAATATCAATGAGGAAACCCAGGAAAATGTAAACACTGGCGTCACTCGGTTAAATCAAGAATTTTGTAAAAATGATTTTAGGTTCTTTTAAAAATATTCATAATATAGTTTAAAAGTTGGATCATAGATAAAGCGTGTGATTTCTTTTTGTTATTGTTTTTCTTTTCCGTTATGGAGATGGTACCTAGCGGTTTGATAGACGGAATGGAATGGGTGCACAGACTTTACGGACGTGCAGACTCATTTGACTCAACTTATAAAAAAATAATAATAATGATAATAATAATAATAATAATAATAATAATAATAATAATAATAATAATAATAATAATAATAATAATAATAATAATAATAATAATAATAATAATAATAATAATAATGATAATAATAAACATTTCACTTGATATGCTGCGCTGCAGAGTGCAAAATGTCTGTTGATGCAAATATATAGTTCGTTAAGTGGATGTCTTCCCCCACCATACTTACCTCCAATATTCTAACGAACAGGTAACATGAGATACTGCATAACTATCATGATTGTGTAATAATTCATTTCTTGATTTTAAAAAGAAATGAAAAATATACGACGTAAATCTCGTTTGCACATAACGACTATTTGCCGTCCATGACTTTGACTATTCGCCGTCCAAAAAATACCAGCAAACAACTATTCGCCGTATACCTCAAACATTTTTGTTACAGTAATTAGGGGCAGAAAAATATCAAACGAACATAAGAAACACATGTTAGATAAGGCAAAATGGTATTAAGAATAGGGAATGGACCTCAAACCCGAAACACAATCTTGTTAACCCGATAAAACATGTGTTTTCGCGACACGATGGTCTTAAATTGCGGTACCAAGCGACGAAAAAAATGTCTGAGGGCAGCTATTTCGATACACAGGATAAAATAGAGCCACACACCGTTTTATTTTATCTCATTACTATGTGCCTTACATGCACTGGTTAGCCTGTGGTTAATAATAACGCAATGATAAAGGTCAAAACTTAACCACTCATCCCGCGTTTATTCATACTCTCGCTTCGCTGGTAATCTATTTCCGGTGTTGATGATAGACGGTGTTCCAGAATACAAGAAATCATTACTATTCACGAAAACTAAGCCCTATATTGTGGGTTCTACATTTTACAAGGCAATTTTGATGCATCTACTTTGGAAATCATACAAGCTGCAGATAAGAGGAGATAATTGCTTTTCAAAAAGCAACATTTTGTTTCAATATTCATCAAACCCTATGTTGTTAGTGATCATTTTAATCATCTGCTTGAAAAGATTAAAACATTCTACATAGGGTTTTGATATAAATAATAAATTTGGAAATTAACCCTTTCCTATTTCTCTTATCAGTTTCTCTTATCTGTTGCTCTGGCTGGCCCCATGTTTATCTTATGTAACAATAAGAAGGGATTTGCCTAGCTTATCAGATGATGATCTTTCTCTATTCTTTCAAATAACAGACAAAATCTTGTTAATTGTGCTAATATCATAAATGATCAGTCTCTAATTTAACAGATCAGTATGCTTTGAAAAATAGCCATATGTTGTATATTGCGAAATCATGAAATGGTTATTGAAAAAAAAAAACCCTCACCATTGTGGAAATTCATTACCAATTTACAGGATCGATTGGAACAAAATTAGTACTTTAATTGTTTCCAAACAGAAAGTCCTTATAAGTTTCATGCCTTTGAATTTGACAAAATTGCCATTATCATTCTTGTCATCTTGATTCAGGTGAGCGATTTAGGACCATCATGGTCCTCTTGTTTTTAAAACAGTTTCACATTTTATATTACTTGTCCAAAATCCATTTCCATATTTTTACAGTCAAAATAACTCCATCGTATCCATTTACAAGCCCCGATAAATGACCTAGCAGAGCATCTCTATCTAGCTTATATAGCTAGCGATACTGTGCCAGGTCATTTATCGAGACCTATATCAGACCTTTTTTCACGACATATCACCACTTTCCTGTTCGAACCCCAAACAAAAAAAATGAATGTATGACATGTGAGTAGAAAAGTTTGTAGGTGGTCAAAAGATCGATCGGGCGACGGTAATCTTGACAAAGAACATAAAATCTGGGGGATATAATATCAACTTAGATAAGCGATACAATTTATACATTTTACTCGGGAATTCAGCTAATTTCTTCAAAATTTTAACTACGAGTACACTTGTGTTTAGTTTGAATGGGATTTTTGGTGTGAATATGCATGGTGCGAGGTTCGGAATAATTAAGGATTGTATTGGGGTTTTTTTTATTTTTATTTTATTTTTTTTTTTTTTTTTTTTTCATATTATTGTTATTGTAGTCGTCGTCGTTGTTGTGGTTCATTTGTATCTCACCTGAGCACGAAACTTAAAACGTGTGAGAAAAATGAAGAAAATGCTGGTAAACAGCATTTTCTTCTTTCCTTTCATTTCTTTCTCAACAATTCTTGACCAGAGACGTCAAAACAATTTCTTTTTTAAAAAATTATAAATTTGATATTCATAAAGAATACAATATTTAAGATACATTTTGGGTGAAACGTAAATGAAGTAACCCATTCCCACATAATGACACCTTTGGACGCCACACACAATAAATACTTAGAAAATCAATGTGGAAAATGAATAAATTCCTTGCGACAAGAAATTTTTTCATTTCTCACAATGTTTTCTTTTCAGAAAGAGGATACAATCTAAAAAAAATCAATAGTCTTGAAATTCTTGTCTGCAACATCTTTGACTTTGGTTAACTTTCCCAAACGACAAAATTTTACGGTTATTCACTTCGAAAACAGCTACAAATGACAAAATGGATGTTATCTAAGATAAGATTTGTGTAAAATATGGCATAGAAAATATTGAGACAAAAGGAGAAACTGCTGGTTATCAGCAGTTTGTTCTTTTGTTTCAATGTTTTCCCAGGCAGTTTCTAGTAGGGACGTCAAAACCAGGTCTTGTTTGGGAAAGGGTTAAGTCTAGAATTTTGCCGTCTGATATAATGGAATAAATTGCGAAAATGGACCATCGGGGTGGGGTTGGTCGTAGAACTAATACATGAAAAAAAAAACGATACGACCCTGTAGAAATAAACCAGATAACGCATTTTGAAAATGAACATCATGATAAGGTGAAAAAAAAAACATTGCAGATTTAGAAACTTATATTAAGAGTGGAGAGTTTCGATCCTAGTTAGCGTCGCAGCCCGAGCAGACTGACTTGGAGCGATACTTTTCACACTTCACAAATGATCCTTTTTTGCGAAACTGGTAAAAAATAGTTTATAAAATAGATACATGTATGTAGGAACAAATGCTCAACTGCTTTTTGTATATTTCAACATACAGTCGACAACCGTTGTGTCGAAGTCAGTGAGGCTGTCAAAATACCTGGACATATCAAGAGTTCGACACATCCGATTTTGTTCAAATTTCTAATGAAATAACACTTGGGCATTTTTGTTACTCATTAATTACGTTCATAATTGAAATATGATAAAATAAAATAATCAAAACGAGCAATTTCTTTCCACTTTCTGCTATATTTCCATGGCTATTAATCTGCTTCAAAATTGATTTGTATGTTATATAAAATGTTTTTGATAATCATTGATGAGGACTGGGCCTAATTTTAAATTCAAATTAAGCAGAATTTCGACTTATCCGATGTCGAATTAACGAGTATGGACTGTGTATTATAGGCCGCTATTACCGCTTCCGTGGTCTAATGGTTAGGGCGTCCGCCTTGGAAGCGGGAGGTCGAAGGTTCGAATCCCGGTGTCCCGGTGTAAGCCGGCCTGGCGGGTTATAACTGATGAGACTGGTTGGTGAGCCGCCAGCTAGTTAAATTAATGGTTACCGTAGACCCATCTCTGCCAGGCGCCCGGCATAATGAGTGGGGAATCGGGAGGTACTGCGTATATTCAGAAGAGTGTCTCATAAGCCAACACTGGCTGGCCCTGTCAAATAGGGGTGACACTATAATAAACAAACCTTTATAGGCTATTATTAATTACGGACGTACTATTGAACGATGGTTGCAATAAGTGTTTCATTTTCAAATGCGGTGCTCGTCGATGGGGTCCATGATAACTCTTTTGAGAAACACCATGGGGAAAACAAATAAATTCCGTGTTACCAGCATTTAGTAATATTTCAACCCTTTAAAAGACAAGACATAGTTTTGACGTAGGCTACCCTATGGGAAAGGTTTTGGCAAATATTGAGGGGAAAGAAGATTTACTGATAATCGGCAATTTCTACTTTTCCTTTGATATTTTCACAGTTATAACATGACATTATTCTACTTTTGGTGTCAATTATTTTGTCGTCTGCAGATTCCTCCTAAAATCTTGCAATTTGGTAATGGGATAAACCGTGTAACAGAGTTTAGACGAGTACATTTTACTCGTTCACCACATTTTTCGTCCATTTTGACCGTATAAGTGTCTAATTAATTTTATTGAAGATATCCTGACATAACTGAGTCAGGACCATGCTGTGGTTTGACACTCTGGTTACTACATTGTTGGGGATAGAGTAAACCTTCTGTCATGCAACAGGGGGCATTCGGGAAACAATTTAAGGTAGTCCATCCCTAATGAAATTAACGCAACGTCGGAATTTTCTTGTGACGTTATTAACATTCGTTTTAAAGCATCCGAACCAAATAGGGCGACTTCGTAAACATTCAGCGGTGGAAATTTCCATCGCCGAATATTTACGACACCGTCCGAATATTACCAAATCGCTTGAATCTCATCAGGGATTAATTACCTTAACTATTAGCATTCTCTCAACCAATGACGCCTTTAGTCGTATCTGATTGCAATAGGTTGTAGAAAACATTGAGGCAAAAGAAGAAAATGCCAGTTTTTAGCTCCACTGGTCGAATTGTCAGCGGACTATTGTCATGGTTGTGTCATGTTCTAATCGGAAATTGTTGGACGTATTTCTACCAAATTTCACAAGAATGATTCTAGGACGACCATCTATCAGATCCATTGAAACAATTTACATCAAACTGTAAAGTTTTCTGTCCCTGAATGTCTAACAGTCCAAAATAATGATCGATTAGTTAGTTCAGTTTGTTTTTGCTAGAGAAGAACTACAAATTTTGAGCAATGCAGACAAAACTTGGATTGCGCAACGATTCAGGTCCTGGATATATCTGGTCTTTCTTGCCTCACTGTTTTATCAAGCCACTTTATCACTTAGGTCAAAAGCAGCTCTCGATTGGTAATTTTGAATATGTAAATTGTGAATATTTTTATTTCCAGAAAGACGGGAACATCAAAGGAAGAATGGATACTGACCTTGTAACGTTGTTGTTATGTTAGTGTTACCAGTGTAAAGGTGTGCTCTCCACTTAAACATTCCCCACCTGGCGCGATGGCTAAATGAAAATAAATTGGCGTAATACCCCAATTGTGGTTTCAAAAAACATCAAAGCATCTAAACTTGGTTAATGAGCAGCCGAAACTTGGGGGCGGGGCGCGCGGTCACTACAACCAAGGATGGGCCCCACTCAGCAGACGATATCAGTCAGTTATCGGACGACAGTTTCCGAATATCGCCGATATCGTCCGCCTCGCGCCCAGTGGTCACGAGTTCGAATTCGGCTGCAACTACCGCGGCAAATGGTCAAACGGCGTCGACGGGGAAAAGGAGATATCGACTGTTTCTTAAAGTGTTACAGAAAATAAATATGGTGTTTTTAGTGTTGTTTGTGTGTTACTTTGTGTGGACGATTTCCGCGAATTATGCGAGTAACCATGGAAGCGATGACAGACCAGGAAACATTACAAACCATATCAATGCAACTCATCAGGTGAGCTTTTCATATATCACGTATATTTAACTTTTTCCATACGATAAGAAATAATTGCATCTAGACTAGTACAATTTACAATTTTCAATATCATACCATCAAAATTAAAAACATCAAAAAGTAAAGAAATGTTCACCTATCCAATAAAAAGCCAAAAGTGTCAATCAGATAACTATATATTTTTATACGCCGCCGGAGGCGGACGTATATTGGCGTCATCTTCTCCGTCTGTCCGTCCATCCGTCCGTCCATCCGTCCGTCCGTCCGTCCATCCGTCCATCCGTCCGTCCGTACGTCCGTCCACTTTTCTTGTCAACGCAACTCCTCCTAAGTTTCTGGCTGGATCTTCTTGAAACTTGGTCAATGTTATCACCTCAATTGGTAGATGTGCATGAAGGAAGGATTTTATGGTTCGTCGATTTTTGCCTGAGTTATGCCCCTTAAAAACTTAGTCTCTGGGGCTGATTGAAATTGCAGCCTTGTCAACGCAACTCCTCTTAAGTTTCTGGCTGGATCTGAACGAAACTTGGTCAATGTTATCACCTCAATTGGTAGATGTGCATGAAGGAAGGATTTTATGGTTTGTCGATTTTTGCCTGAGTTATGCCCCGTAAAAACTTAGTCTCTGGGGCTTATTGAAATTGCAGCCTTGTCAACGCAACTCTTCCTAAGTTTCTGGCTGGATCTTAATGAAACTTGGTCAATGTTATCACCTTAATTGGTAGATGTGCATGAAGGAAGGATTTTATGGTTCGTTGATTTTTGCCTGAGTTATGCCCGTTAAAAACTTAGTCTCTGGGGCTTATTGAAATTGCAGCCTTGTCAACACAACTCCTCCTAAGTTTATGGCTGGATCTTAATGAAACTTGGTCAATGTTATAACCTCAATTGGTAGATGTACATGAAGGAAGGATTTTTATGGTTCGTTGATTTTTGCCAGAGTTATGCCCCCTTCAATCTTAGTCTCTGGGGCTTATTGACATTGCAGCCTTGTCAACGCAACTCCTCCTAAGTTTCTGGCTGGATCTAAATATCACTTAGTCAATGTTATCACCTCAATTAGTAGATGTGCATGTAAGAAGGATTTTATCGTTCATTGATTTTTTCTAGAGTTATGCCCCGTAAAAACTTAGTCTCTGGGGCTTATTGAAATTGCAGCCTTGTCAACGCAACTCTTCCTAAGTTTCTGGCTGGATCTTATTGAAACTTGGTCAATGTTATCACCTTAATTGGTAGATGTGCATGAAGGAAGGATTTTATGGTTCGTTGATTTTTGCCTGAGTTATGCCCGTTAAAAACTTAGTCTCTGGGGCTTATTGAAATTGCAGCCTTATCAACACAACTCCTCCTAAGTTTATGGCTGGATCTTAATGAAACTTATTCAATGTTATAACCTCAATTGGTAGATGTACATGAAGGAAGGATTTTATGGTTCGTTGATTTTTGCCAGAGTTATGCCCCCTTCAATCTTAGTCTCTGGGGCTTATTGACATTGCAGCCTTGTCAACGCAACTCCTCCTAAGTTTCTGGCTGGATCTAAATATCACTTAGTCAATGTTATCACCTCAATTGGTAGATGTGCATGTAAGAAGGATTTTATGGTTCATTGATTTTTTCTAGAGTTATGCCCCCTTAAAATTTAGTCTCTGGGGCTGATTGAAATTGCAGCCTTGTCAATGCAACTCCTCCTAAGATTCTGACTGGATCCTAATGAAACTTGGTGGATGTTATTACCTTAATTGGTAGATGTGCATGAAGTAAGGATTTTATGGTTCATTGATTTTTGCCTGAATTATGCCCCCTTCAATCTTAGTCTCTGGAGCTTAATGATATTTCAGCCTCGTGAACGCAATTCCTTCCAGGTTTTTCACTGGATATTTATAAAAACCTTTTTGTGAACACCATTTTTACAGGTTTTTCAGTGAATATTTATAAATCCTTGTCAATGTCATTTTTTTTGTCTCAAGTTTTATAAGTGGCGGCGTATATTCACGGGTGGGCATCAGGGGAGCTACCTCGAAAATGTGTTAACGTAAATTTGTTCCCACGCCACATCCGGGAATGTCGAGGTAGTGGAAATCCCCGTATTTTGACAAACGGACAAAGGTGAGCACTCGCTTTTATTTGTTTTTTTCTTTCAAAGAGCGCATTAATAAAAATCTGGCGATGCAGTGCAATGCTACCATGTTTTAGCAATGCATAAAGACTGAAAACCCCATTAGATAGTGGAAAATAAAAGCAGCACGACATTAATTCCAGTACTGGTGGATTGCATTTTCGCCCTGTGTTGACATATCGGCAGGCATCTCGAGGCAGATATTGTACTTTATTATCAGTTTCTGACCACTAACACATGTTTTGATGCAACGCGTAGTCAAATTGACTACAATGAAGCAAACATTCAGATGTTCTGGTCTCCTGAACAGATTACCTGCCCAAAAAATCATTCGTGTTGTTCCCAGACCATCGAGGTAGCGGTAATCTATCGAGATAGTTCCCACGCGACCCAAACATCTAGCCTTCTGATATATTGATGTGTTGATACACTTTAATGATTTTGGGCAGCGACCTAATGGCTAGTTGGCAAAAATCAGTTCCGCTAGTCACAGAACTGTGATGCACGTGCAATATCTAATTATAGCAGATTTTTTGAGAACTTATGAAACAATGAGCAGGAACTGCCGCAATCACAACATAAATCCCAACCTGAAACCCATGCATGAAGAACAGAGACATCTATTAATCTTAATTCCCAGAATACCGAAAGTGCCTATCTTGAATTAAGTCCTCCGTAAATAGCCTACAAACCCACCTAGAAACAATACAGCTGATAAATTTCTCTTTTCTGCAGGTACATTTGGGTTTGGCGGAATCAGTACTATAACTTGATTTTAAGGTGTAGGTCTGTGGCTGAGGGTAAGCAGTACTGCGTTTTTGTTTTGATGTAGATGTTCCTAAAAAATTGAATAAGTTAAATTGTGGATTTTTATGCTTTTCTGTCATTTTATGTGTCCAAACACGTTCATTTAAGTTCTGGTGACTGAGTGACAAACTCTTGGGAAAAAGGATGCTAACGCGGCTTACAATATGTTCTCTTTGTATTGGTACTTAAATGTAATTTTTGTTGTTTCCCACTTGGGTTTCAGGTTGGGATTTATGTTGTGATTGCGGCAGTTCCTGTTCATTGTTTCATAAATTCTCAAAAAATCTGCTATAATTAGATATTGCATGTGCATCACAGTTCTGTGACTAGCGGAACTGATTTTTGCCAACTAGCCATTAGGTCGCTGCCCAAAATCATTAAGGTGTATCAACACATCAATATATCAGAAGGTTAGATATTTGGGTCGCGTGGGAACTATCTCGATAGATTACCGCTACCTCGATGGTCTGGGAACAACACGAATGAGTTTTTGGGTAGGTAATCTGTTCAGGAGACCAGAACATCTTAATTTTTTGCGTCATTGTAGTCAATTTGACTACGCGTTGCATCAAAACATGTGCTAGTGGTCAGAAACTGATAATAAAGTACAATATCTGCCTCGAGATGCCTGTCGATATGTCAACACAGGGCTAAAACGCAATCCACCAGTCCTGGAATTAATGTCGTCCTGCTTTTATTTTCCACTATTTAATGGGGTTTTCGGTCTTTATGCATTGCTTAAACATGGTAGCATTGCACTGCATCGCCAGATTTTTATTAATGCGCTCTTTGAAAGAAAAAAACAAATAAAAGCGAGTGCTCACCTTTGTCCGTTTGTCAAAATACGAGGATTTCCACTACCTCGACATTCCCGGATGTGGCGTGGGAACAAATTTACGTTAACACATTTTCGAGGTAGCTCCCCTGATGACCACCCGTGATATTGTGACCATGGCACTCTTGTTTCTGTTTGTATTTGATGTTATGTCTACAGATTCTTGAAGAGTATACATACGTTTTTCTTCAAGAAAATGACAAAGATGCTTAAACCGAAATAAAATGGTAAGACGTATACATGTATATCTATTGAGGAGTCGGTAAGCATTCATGTCACTAGATCGTTTTAAGCGTTGATAGATGGTTACTTAATGTATCGCCATAAAGTGAGTCAAAGAACGAGTCCGACTGACCCAGCTAATGGTTAAAGAATTTGTCTTTGATGGACTACAAAACCTCTTTCATTAAATAGGATGAGTTAAGTTTAAAATTCAGAGCTCATTCAATTTTTCTGATCAAACTGAATTTAAACATGGCAAAATTAGAGCTGTTCAAAGTTCATGAGTGCTGCATAAGACCTCTACAGTTGGATAAGATTTTATACCATTTGTAATTTAAAGCGTGGATAACATAGAAACAATGGGAGAAAATTTAAAAAAAGCATGTCTATATACAATATCTTTTTCTGAAACTTTTGGAATTAGGGTCCTATTAAAGGCTAGCATTCATATACAAATATTCCATAAGTTCTTTATGGCGCAGCAACTGTAAAAGAACGACATGGATTCTGACCAGGTTGCACTTAGCCTATGTACAGGATAATCTGGAATCATATTAAAGGGGCCCATACTGGATATTTCAGGGGTCAGAACAACATGGGGACAGCCAGAGGTTTGCATCGTTGTGTGTTGCATTGTAAACATGTGTCATAATTTAGTGACCGGTCTATAGAAGTGATTATTTCTATACAATACTAAGCATAACAATCCGGATAAACTAATCGACAAAATAATAAAACTCGTCTCTAGCGAATTACTATGGGCGTTTCAAATTTTCATAGCTTCTAATCGTCGCAGTTAGAAACAAAACAGTTCATCGGGTCTGTTTTGAATCAGGAAAGTGAAGTTTTGAGTGCAAACACACTTCAGATTTAATTCATCACTTTTACTACTGTGTTCGTTAAAGTTTATCAGTTTGAACCGCGGGAACTATAGAGAAAAATACTCGCCCTCACATTAACCCTTTTACAAACGGCAAAATTTTGAACACTTCTAAATCGCAAAATGTTGCAGGCGATAAAAAATGATCTTACTATGAGCGAGATAATTGCACAACCTAGCAGGGAAAAGAAGAAAATGCTGACTATCAACATTTTCTTCTTTTTCATCTATGTCTTTCAAAGCATTTCTCTATCGGAGACGAGATGTCAAAACAAATTCTTGGTTGGGAAAGGGATGATCCTTGTTATGTTGAATTGGTGACAAGCAAGTAAGATCAGATTTTATGTAAATGCAGGCTGATCTTGTTCTATACTGTCTGCCAAAGAGGCAAGGATGGTTCCGAGTGACAATAGTATTAATTCCTGGGACATAATACCATTGTTTTGATCACTATTTGGACGGGTTTTTTGGAGCATTGTGTGAAAGGCAAAAATATCGGTAAAAAGTATTTAAACCTTGTTTTCATAAATTGCTGATGAAATAGAAAAATTAGTGATAGTAAATAGCATTTTTATAGATACGTATTTTTTGCTGTAGTTCTTGTTTTTTATGTGCATCTTTATCGAAGATCTCAGAAAAATGGCCTTGATTATTTGGGCCCATATAAACTATCATGAAAATTTTATTCGGTCCCATATAAACTGTCATGAAAATTTCAATGTAAATTAAGTATAATGTGAATATTTTCAAGAAGTAATAGGGCTTTTCACATCAGCTCAGTGTGAAACAAATAAAGTTAGGTATGATATGTGCGATTACAATCTACGTTAAGTGCATTATAGTAGATGTGGTTTATGAGAACGTAGTAGCACGCATAGACTGATGTCAGTCTGTTAAGAATAACATCATTTGTATTAGAAAAAATGAAATAAGGTACATAGAAAATTGTTGCTCTGTGTCGTTCTTAACAGACTGAGGAAAACCCTGAAGTATTGCTGGTTCATTATCAGGTAAGTTATTGCTTTCCCACGGGGAGGAATGTTGATAGTGTCTTAACAATTTGATTCATGGCCCCATCTCTGTTATCATAAACACCACTGTTAAATAACATTAAATACTGGTCGGTGTACGCATGTGTCCAATATTAATGTGTTTCTGAATTTTTTAGAAGCTTTATTACTTTCTTAGTAGCAGAGAATCATTTTTAGAACAGTAATGTTTTCTGTAATTAAATAATTTTGTATAGTTATTTCATTGGAATATCTCCAGATCAAGATTTAAATATATATTGACAATTATTCATTGAAAATGAATTTTAACATTGTGTGTGAATAGTTGGTTTGTAGAACTTTGTTAAATTGCCACGAAACTTTTTATTTATGCAAATCTCGGATGATTGACCAACTATGACAGAAACGCCTGTGAAAACCATAACCAGACTGCAACTTACTCCAACAACAAAGGAATTTATTTGTATCATTTGTGGGATAGATATAAAAAATAAACATTACAGACTTCGACTATTTCATAACAGTTCAAAAACTTCACACTGTCATCTGATAGAGAAATATTTAAATGTGTCAATTTCACAATCTGTTAGTACAGATCATGTGTGTAGGAATTGTGTGCGAAAATTAAGTTCCTTGGAAAATAAAGTCAATACATTAAAGGAACAGTACATTTCAACATTAGAAAGATTGCATATTTCTCATGGCAAGAAGGCAAAGAAGCGCTTGTTGAATGAACCCGAATTTAGAGTGAAAAAGACCTCATTTATGTTGCAGGAACTTACGGTGAGTAAGCAGTTGAATTCAATGTTTTATTCATTTAGCCCGCTTTCCCAAACAAGACATGGTTTTGAATTATCAAAAAGTATAGGATAGCGAAACATTGAGGTAAAAAGAAAATACTGATAAGCAGAAATCTCTCCTATCAATGTTTTCTGTGATATTTTTTTTTTCCACAAATTCTATGTTTATCTACCAGTTTTCAAATTCGACTACTCTAAAATTTTGAAGTTTAGGACAGGATTAAATAAAATCATTACAAGCAACCCTGATTTTGAAATCACTAGTCTGAAGAAAGCCGGTGTAACATAGTAAAGTGACTCCCATAGAATACTGACCCCCTTGCACTTTTTTATATAGAATACTGACCCCTTTCTATAAAATACCGACCCCCTTGTAAAATAACGACCCCCCCCTGATTTTATCTATAAAATACTAACCCCCAACTAGCTTATCACTTATGCTCCCCGAAAAAAGTTTCGGGGAGCATTTAGTTGTCATACTATCCTTCCGTTCATCCGTGTGTCTGTCAATGAATGAAAAGTTGCGGTCAAACACTCTGATTGTGCGGACAGATGCATGCACAGACGTGTGCCATTGCACCTTCGATGCCTATCGATTGAGATAATTATGTTGTACGTCTACCATAGTTGGGTTTATATTAGAGTAAGATTTGTGGTATGTATGTATGTGGAGAAGGGGGTCGATATATTATGGGGGTCACAATTCTACGTGAGGGGTCACTTTTCTACGTGTGGGGAGGTCATAGTACTATGACCCCTGGTCATAATATTATGACCGGGGGTCAGTATTCTATATAAAATAGTGACCGGGTGTCAGTATTCTATGGGGGTCACTTTACTACGACACACCGGCAATTCCTATTAATTTGGGCTTAAGGAAGTTGTGGTTGTTTGGCAAAGGGTTGAATTGTTTAAATATTTGCCTGACTATAATTTTAATGAACTTTTTCAAGTTATCAAAAACAATGTATTCCATTAACATCTTTCTATGTCATAATGTTTACTGTGACTTAGCGACGATAAAACGTGAAGGATAACTTGACTTTATTGTACAACAGCAATGAGGTAAAATAAGGAAATGTTGATTTTCAGCATTTTTCCTTTCTCCAGTGTTTTCAATGACTTTCTTAGATAGAACCACCAAAACTAGAGATTGTCGCAAAAAAGAGTTATAAATTATCAATATATAATTGGTTCGAATTATGGAACAATACCGTTAAATTTTTGAACAATACCCTTAAATTTTGCTATAATCACTTTTGAAAACTGGCCTGTGTTGCTTGTGTGAATAAAAATGTCTGTAGCATTGATTGATTGTTCTACTTTCTGTTTTAAAAGTTTTGTTTTTTACGATGTTGCATATTTATTTTCCATATCTACAGAAAGACAACTTTCCCCGTACAAGCGACCCGAACTCGAAAAACGACAATCAAGGTGATGACAGAATCATAAAGACAACGGTATGCCATCTTTATTCAAATATTGCATTTAAACATCCAGTTTTCTGAAACCACATTATGGTTTGTAGCAAAACCAAAGATACCAGAACAATTAATGGGAACTTAAATTGTGTGTATTTCAAAGGAAAGTACTTGTCGATTTTGGGATATTTTAACCATACAGCAACCAAAATAATTTTTGTCATGTTTTTTTTTTTTTTTTTTTTTTTTTTTTTTTTTTTTTTTTTTTTTTTTTTTTTTTTTTGGGGGGGGGGGGGGGTGTGTGTGTGTGTGGGGGGGGGGGGGGGTATTGAAAATGGCAATATACACTGTATATGGTCAATAATCAGCGGCAATGTTTATGGAACCATTTTAGTGGAATAAAAAAGTTTATAAAGCCTATTCTTCTCTATTACAAATGATTTTAGATTTTTATTCTAATTACACAAAAAGTAATTGTACGATCGATCGGTGATAATATGGGTCCCTGGTCTTGCTTTGGAAAGGTTAAATAACCCTTTTTCCAAACAAGACCTGGCCCTGGTTTCTCGAAAAAACTTAAGTACGTTCTCAGACTCAAATCTGAGCACCGAGCTCAAATCACACGAAAGCCATGTGAAGGTCAATTGAATACCAATTAACGTTGATTGGTAATTAAAGTTGAGCATGAACTCATGAGAATGTACTTAAGTTTTTTCGAGAAACTGGGGCCAGGTTTTGGTGTGCCTTTGACAGAAAACTAAGGACCAATTAACACGGTGGGGATTGTGCATGCTGGGATGGGTAAATCTACGGACAAATTTGCCTCGCTTCAGGTAAGACATTTTGCAATAACTTCCTTATTTTTGCGTCAATTCAAAAACGGTTTGTTGCATGTACCCCGCCTTACTGAGCTCTTTCCTCCGATGTATGATTTACACGAAACCTTTTTGTACTTTTTGCGAAAAGTGATCCCAACCGACAAGAAAAAACGACAAAAAATCTGATCGTTTTTTTCAGGTCAGTTGGGATCATTTTTTTTTAAAAAAAAAATATGTGGAGTTTTCAAATGAGTAATACACCTGAGGAAAGCGCTCAGTAAGGCGGGGTACATGCAACAAACCGCTTGAAAATTGACACAGAAATAAGAAAATTATTGCACAATTTCCTACCTGAAGCGTGGCTTATTTTGCCGTAGTCGTTATCATTTCGTTTTCTGGTCAGTTGGGATCAATTTTTGGAAAAATTAAAAGGATACGACAAATAATCCATGTATCCGAGGAAAGAGATTTTCAAGGCGGGGTACATGCAACAGACCTTTTGATAATCGACAAAGAAATAAAGGAGTTATTGCAAAATATTTGACAAGATTCGAGATTATTTTTGTCCGTATTCGTTATCCATCCCAGCATGCACAATCCCCACCGTGATTAATGTGAAGGAAAAAAATTGATGATAACCAGCATTTTCTGTCTTTGCAAAATGTTTTTGCTAAATTGTACACAAATCATTTAATCAACATCAATTTTATCTTTGCAACAGCTTTCAATGTGGACCACCTAAAAATTTTCTGTTTCGCAAAGGGTTTACGAACTGCGAACGAAATGCAGAGCCAGAGGCGAAATTTGAAAAGTGCCAGTAATTCCTAAAATGTGTTACATTTCCATTCCACATACAAACATAAGCATTTTGTATGGTTTAGAATTTTGAATTAATGCATTACAATGGAAATATTTGACAATAATGTTCAAAATTATCTCCCTTGCATATCGAGGGCTCAGTGCAAAACTATTGTAACTACACATTTTTCAGAAATTCACTTTTTTGCATTTATTGAATATTTAGAGAGGGATACATCATGATTATTGTGTTCTAATATAAGATTTCAATTTTGTATACTTAAAAAGATATTTAGATTTTTAAAAAGATTTTTCCTCTTTAACTTTGAGAAAGTCAACCAGTTTTTTCCCTCTCCTGTAAAATTTTACAAAGAGTAGTTACAATATTTTTGCACCAAGCCCTCGAATTATGAATATAGAGTAAAATAATATTTGTAAATCATTTTCTTCTTGAAGCATAATCTTAAAATCTGGCACGGTGAATCAACTTATGTGAAGTATATTTACAGGTGCATGTAATTTGATTAATTTCGTATGGCTAGAAAGTGGTGTTTTCATTCTCAGTTCGTAAACCTTTAAGGGCAAATAGTTATAGACCTTTTCATCCTTATTGTTTTCAGAATCCTACTTATCCAGATGATAGTGACGTTCATACGCTTTTGTCAAAGTGTGATTACAAAAGTGCTGCTGTTCTCATGATGGAAAACGTGGAAATTCGAGACGTGTTTATGCAGGAGCTTATAAAGAGAACTAAAGAACACTTACAGACAATGTGCAAAAGAGAGTCTCCGTCTGTTTTTAGAGGTCAAAGCAAAGATTTACTTGAGGGCTTTTCAATCGTAACAGCATCAGAAGAACTTCAACAAAAAATGGGTGTCTTTTGGGAATACTTAATTGGGATCGCAACAGATTCAAAGCAAGTCAATAATAAGTTTAAAAAGGGGGATGCCTTGATACCACAACTAGTGTCTTCAGCAGCTGGTCTCATCCATCTGTATAACAGAGAAATGAATATGGTTCAGCGTATTAATAGTCTCATTTTACTAAAAGGTGGAACCAAAAAGAGTGCTTTCTCGAGACTAAACGCAACAGGAAACTGTTTGAGTTACAGGGCTACAACAGACATGGCCGACCGTCTTGCATCTAACTGGGAAAAACAAATAAATGAATGGAAATCAGAAGTTGAAACATCTTCAGGGATTGAAGAGATGTTATTAAAACAAATAGACACTGTTGACGAAACAATAGACATTATGAGCGAATCAGTAAGTGAAAATTTGATTCTCGAGGCAGCGCAGTTACGAAGATCCCTACACGATCACAGAAAATCAATGCACCCAGGTTATTATTTCATAGGTGATAATGTTGACTTGCGCACACAAGTGAGACAGATGACACAGAGAAACCAGGCCAAGGACTTTCATATGTTCAATATGTGTGCTTACTTGAATAGAGTATCTGGAAATGATTTAGACAATACAAGGCCAAAAGGCAATATACAGTCAGCTTTATTCAGGGATCTTATACCATGTGAGGATTTGCACACACAAATGAAAGAAAATTTTACTTTCCATATAGCTCATGAATGGTGTTCAAGAATTTCATGGCTTCGTCCCTTTAAAGGGACATTACCAGCATACATTAAACACCCCTTCATGAAAGAAATGCAGCAAAAAACACAAAGGGTAAGTAATCCTGCTAATTCATAAATTGAGTAACTTTCAAAATGAAGACAATTTCCCAAGGAAAAATCAAATTCACAATTGATATGATTAATGAGAGTGTTCAAGTTAGGCATGCAGATGTCGTCAAGGCTAAATAAACAAAACAATCTTTATATGAGTTGATCATTATCTGAAAATTATTTTCCTTCTATTGGAATAACACGATCAAAATAGTCCCATTTATCAAATAGTCAGAATTATTAAATGAGGTTAATATTTGTTTAAAAAATGTATAGTGTATTATAAAGGGGCATCCCATAGTTAAAGTGACATTTCACATTTATTTCATTTTTTAAAAGTATGTTATGTCTTGATGCAAAAATTGTTTATTCTAATGCGTAGAAATGCCATTCGTTTTTTGAAGTTGTTATTTAAAAGCGAAAAACAGGCCTTCAAAGTTGAGACAGAAATGACAAATTCTATATAAATCTGAACTGTAGCCCACAACAATTTGTTTAATTTTAGCACAAAAATATATTTTTCTCGTAAATGGTTCAATATTTTGGCTTGAAGTTTTCAGAATTTTCATAAGAAAACATGCTCTTTCAGGTAGAATAAAAGTAAAATTTATGTAAAAATAATTCTGAAATGTCACTTTAAATATTCTATAAACAATATTACTTTTTTATCTGAAAGAGCAGATTTTCATACATGAAAGTTATGAAAATTTCAAGTTAAAGAATTTCGCCGTTTACTGGGCATTTTGTTTTTTCTTACATTAAATTAAGTGTGGTAAACTATAATTCAGCTGTATAGACAGTGTTTTTTCTCGTGGTTTTGGGAACGGGTCCGAGACCAGGCAAATTGGGGAAAATGCGTTGTTTTGTCAAAAATAGGGAAAAAAAAATCATCACAGACTCCAACAAAAATTGAGTAATGTGCATAGGTTATGAAATCAACTGAAGGGACTTCTAGTTTGTCTCTGGATACTTATTTCTCAACATATGAAAGGGAATGATTGAATTTTCATTCAAAAAGAATGAACGACTTTTGTATTGGGAATTTGTCTCAATCAAATTTGTTGTTTCCATTTCAAATCTAAAAGCTTTTTCTGGCTTCTTAGCAACAATAGAAAACGAGTATTGTTAAAAGAAATTAGAATAACAAATCTTCGTACCAAAACATACAGTACGAGAATAAAGTCGCAATAGGGCGTCTCTTTAAACATTTAAGGAATGAATGCAATTTTATTTTTTTCATGCAGGTATAATTTAATATTAGTTGATTTCATAAAAAATCCGAGCGTTTTGATTGGCTAATTTTTTTTTCTTCATAACTCCAAAACTTTAAATGACGTCATAAAAAGCGCGCGTAACTGCAACGTCGTTTACAGCGAATCCAGTCGTCCTAACGTTATTTTCCATCCCCTCAAGTACGTTTTAAGCAATAAGTTTTTGAAATTGAGTTTGTTTCTACAAGAAAATCTATTCAAGACTAAGATTTAATGATAAAACTTGCAGTTTACATAAAAACGAACGTAATATGCCGATTTGTACAGGTCACATCCATTTATGCATATTGTTGACTCCGAAAGAAGTTCCGGCAATGTCAAATCTTTTTTCATGGAGTTATGAAAAAAAAATTTAGCCAATCAAAACGCTCGGATTTTAATGAAATCAACTAATATTAAATTATAATCACATGCTTTTAAATGCTTGCAAAAAAGAATTTATATTTGAATTAGGAATGGAACAATATGATTGCTATATCCTTTACCACGCGACAAAAACAGAGAAACTTTCACACCTAACTGATTTGAAAGTAATGAATGTATTGTCTTTGCTCTTAAGGTCACCATGGGTGTGTTGATGAAGAATGAACAGTACAATGATCAAATGGTGGATATATGTCAATTTCTCCATAAGTATGTACCTGGTCATGAAGATGACGAAGAACAAGGCTCACAAATGCCTCAAAAGGTTTTAAGCGGTGGCGACTACCTGACCTTTGAAAGACACAAATCAGCCCAATCCAGTATGGCTAATTGTCGCTCCCCAAGCAGTCGTTTAGAAGGGTTGATACCAAAGATGGAAGAATTCCACAACCAAGCAGAACTACTGAAGGTTATTATTCATACTTTTGCTGTAAACAATTAACATACTAATCATTTCCAAGATAATTTATGACCACTCCGAATTGAATGTAAGAATACGTTGACAAATAGAACAGGAAATGTAGATTGTAAATGTGGATTGTTGATTTTTTTCTCATAAGCTTTCATATCCTTCGTTTTAACACTTTCCCAAACAAGACTGGTGATTTTCATCCGTAATAGAAGTGAATTGGGAATTCCTTGTGGCCAAAGAAGAAAATGTATGGTAATGGAAACGAGCATTTTCTCATTTTGCCTCAATAGTTCCCGAGCTATTTTATACTCAACTCCATTCTTTTTCAACATCCATTTTGTTGTCTGCATGAGCTTTGAATTGGAGTAGTCTTAAAGTTTCCTGTTTGGGAAAGGGTTAAGGGATATCAATAACATTTTAGGACAAGCAAATATTAATAACAAATGTTTAAAAAATACCATATGATTTTTACCTTCATTTTAGGTTATATGGAAGTGTCTTTATTCCACAAAATCATCAAGAGATATCGGGACTTTGTACGCTGCAAGAAACACAATAAATGCCAGGAATGTTACTGACCAGCCATCTGACAATTACTATGCATCTACAGAGTTGTTGAACAAGTTTGAATCCGCTTACATCACATGTGGAGGATTAAACCACTTTGGAATGAACTCAGTGGACTCTGATCCCACACTGAATACCTACACGGGAACTATTGGGGACCAAAGAGAAATGCAGGAATACATATTATCTCAAGCAAAACTCTTTCTAGAAAAACATGTACAGCTCGAAACACCACAGATACCTGAATATGGTCCCCAAAGTAACTCGTTGTTTTGCCGATTCTGCAACAAGAGATTCAAGAAAACAAAAAAGTTGCGACAGCACGAGTCAGATGTTCACGGTGTTTATGATCCATTATTTGCTTCTGATGGTATTTCTCAGGCATCTGAGTCACATGCTAAAGATTGGGTTCAGAATTATACACATAGTGTTCTTTTACTTGGACTGTTGCGTCTTAATCATACAGATGCAATCAGAATGGGGGATGGACAGCGAATTATGGATACAAATATGTATCTGTGCCTCCTGTATAAGGCATTCAAGTGTCCAAAATATGCCTATGGTATATTGGAGACCATCGTTCAGAGCAAAGTTTTGTTAACAGAACGAGTAGCCCATCGACTTATTTGGAATAGAACTGTTAATCATCGCGGCAAATTTGACACCAATCATCCGAATGATTTAGATCTGGAACACCAAAACAAGCTATTTAAGGACCAAATTCACAGCTACCGTGGTGTGTTCACGGAGAGGAGTGTATCAAGAGTTAGTCAAAGTGCTGCGCCAATAAACAGAATTCTGGAATCTTATGATAAGTCTGTGAAATTGCTTAAACCTTCTGGGAGACATACATCTGCCAATACAGAAGACGACATCCTTACTCTTGTCAAGTTATTTCACGAGAAAAAGTTGTTTGAATTCATTCCCGGTCGGAAACATTCAGAGTTTGAAAATATTATATCAAACCCTTTTCATAATCTAGACGGAGGGCTATTGCGAGACTGGATATCGTCTTCTCTAAAGAAATATTCACAGGAGCACTTCTATTAAATCTTCAAAATAGAAGATGACAATCTGTTCGAATAATCAAAGTTTAAACAAAACGACACTGCATGAGTAATTATGAACCCCAGTGTTATTAGATTGTTTTTGACTCCCTTATAGATAAATGCTTTGGAAAACATTGTGGAAAATGAAGAAATTGCTTGTGACAAGCAATTTCTTCATTTCCCTTAATGTTTTCTACCGAAAAAGACCAAAAGATTTTAAATTTCCTTAAATTGAAATTGTCGTCTGCAACATCTTTGAATTTGGAATTTGAATCTAAAATGTATCGTTTGGTAATGGGTTAAGATCCCTTTTTGAGCTTATCACGGATTTTTGTAACATTGTGTATAAGTGTTCCACGCTTTTGTGATGTTTATAAACAAACCTTTAACCTATAAAAACATATTATTGTAGAGACGCACATGCAAATCGTCACGTCAATTTTACATCAAAAAACTGATTATCGTCAATATGGTTTCATTTTGATCTTTATATACCTTACAATAAATGACCTGGCAGAGCAGCCCATGGTAAACGATAGAGAAGCTCTGCCAGGTCATTCATCGTGAGTTATAACCTATGATTAGTAAATTGATTTATGTTTTATTGTTTGGCGGGATTCAGAATATCGTGGGAGCACTATATATTGATAGGGGTAGAAATTTTTCCATTGCTATAATTAGCCATTAGTTCTGCTACATGATGCATGTAGGCTTACTATTTCAGAAAGAGTTTGCAAAGCAAAACTCAATATAGAAAAAAATAAATAAAAAGTCAACAAATTGTGTACATAAATGTATTGAATGAAACAAAAAGAAAAGGGTAACAAATCAAAAGCTTGAACAATATATTGACATACAAAAATCTTATGTTTCACATTAATTTTCTCTACTCGATAAAGCACATTTGTCAATAAAAAAAAATTTGAATTCAGCTTGAAGGCTTCATTAAAAATATTTGTCATTTTGCAATTTTGTCATTTTCTAACATCCTATTGCTCCCAAAGTAAGTTAAGGACGGACTTCTTTACAAACAAACTAGATATAGGATCCTCCAATTAATAAATTTAACATTTAAGAAATCAGTGTATAGCATTACTTCGGCAATTCACAGAGCTAATGTTACCACGATAGAAAATTACTATATTAATTAAGCATGGACAGTCCTGAAAGCATTGTGAGGAAAAGAGAAAATGTTGGTCATCAGCATTTTTTTCTTTTACCCTAATGCTGTCCAGAAACGTCCTCTATTTCAAACCTCAAACTTTGGCTTGTTTGACAAAGGGTCAAGCTGAAAATGACTCTGGTCTTTTGAAGTTTATTTCTACAACATATGGAAAATTCAACTCAATTCAATTCCATCAATAGTTTCTATATTGCATCAATGTTATAGATCATCACTTGGCTTTCGAAAGCTCGTTATAAAGAAAAGGTTTCTCAATCGGATTCATCTGAAAACTGGAGAACATTTGGCCGTTTTGATAAATATTCTTCAAAGTCTGACTCACTGCTAAAACCTGTAGCAGAATCATCTGAACTATCAAATGCTGAATCTTTCGCTTTCATGATATATGTTAGCACAAAATGGCTCTGGAAATCACATGTCATTTCACAGCTACACATATTTATACACTTACATGCACATTTGCAATCTTTGGTACAGTTATCACAACACAAATGGGTTGGAAGTGGAGAGAAAGCATCTGTATCTACCGGGAAATTCTCAAGAAGCCTTTTCCTACGACATGCCTTTTCATTCACATATGATTTCATTTCCTTAGAAATATTTTTACTGGCAAGTGCGCGTTTGTATTTTAAAAGAACTGCATGGCATTTCTCACTCAAGCTTCGTCCACACCGTCCAGTTTCCTGGAGATAGTCCTCCAGATTGTTGGCAGGTCCATAATGTATTACAGTGTCAACGCCCTTTACATCAAGTCCCATTGAAAATGATGTGGTGCAAAGGACAACTCTTGTATGTCCTGCTGGGTCTTCATACGACTCACAAATGGAAGATTTAACCACTTCTGTTGTTTTCATGTGAAACATTTCAATAAGCCTGTTTCTGTCATCATTTGTCCCATCCTTTTTGTAGTTTGTATAAGCCTTTGTTCCAAGGGAGCTGACAACATGTTTATATTCAATTCAATTCAAAATCCTTTATTGGCTGAAACCCTTTCTTGGGGTACATCAGCAAAAACATTACACAATAACATTCATACGTGACAAAGTACGGGGAAGAACAAAGAAACAGACTATACATTCCAATGAAGAGTTGCCCGGATTTATGACATTGGTTTTATTTATCCATATCTCAATCGCTTACGTCATGACTGATTTCATTTATCCATAACACAGGGCCCCAAATATGACCTAAATTACGTTAGTGGTGGGTCAAAACCTCGTATCCACAAATTTTCCAAGCTGTAGTTACGAGGCTTTGACACACCATCGGCGATTTAAACATGTGGAACGTTTTGTGTTTTTGTAGACATTTTTAAATTGATTGTTATGTTGATTGATTGATTGTCATCACAATTCAGTGTATTCTCATTGTGGATTTAACTTTATTTGAAAGTTATAAATATGCTAGGTGTGTGAACAATTGTGTGATATTGTGCGATCAGCATTATAATGTGTTTTCGTGTCAAGCAGTCAATTGTGCCAAAACTGTGAGTACGCAATTCTTTTGTTGTTGATTTATTGTATGATTTAAGAATATTTAATTCATTCCATGCTGTTTTTTTTTTTTTTTTTTTTTTTGTGTTGACGTTATTTTAACAGTGTTCTGTATGATAAAATAGAGGTTATGACATCGACATTAGTGATAATCATTATTTCAGAGCAGGTGCCGATTTGTTGCATCATGCCTGTGCATGGTTGTTCTTTTGTGCTGGCCGATCTGTGTCAACATTTATTTAAAGAGAGTAGAATAAGAAACCAATTTACTGTTAAAGTGTTATGATTTGAAGTGGGACATGATTACATTTATCATTTTGCACAGATTTTTTAATTGTTTTAATGATTTACAATTCATAATTTGTTTGAATTTTAATGAATTTGGCCTTTCATAATAATACTTTTTTATATAAACTTTTCGCTCGTTACTGAAAAACTGGCATTTAAGAATGTAATGGAGCTCATCTCCTGTATCATTTTGGTCACATAATATACACTTTCTTTCGGATATGTCTATATTACTCCATCTACCTGTCTCAATTGGGAGATGGTGGTTGGCTGTCCTGAATTTAACAAAGTTAAGATAATCTTTTTTGGAGAGCTTGAGAAAGTAGTCTTCAAGATTAATATTTTCTTTGAATATGTTATAAAGAATACCCTTATTTGAGAGTTGTAGATTTGCATTCCATTCTTGTTTGTATTGATCAATTAATGTATTTTTCACCAGCGTTTTGAAGTGTTTTTGACTTATTGTACAGTTAGATTGATTGATCCAGATGTCTGGTCTTCCAATTTCATTTAATATTTTTCTGATATAATCAACCCATTTTGATTGGAAACCTGTGGTATTAATTAATAGCCGATATAATTTTGATGCTAATTTATTTTGTTTGCCTATTATTAATTTATACCAATAAGTTATCATTCTTGTTTTGATAGTAATTGTTAATGGGTATCTACCGGTCTCAGCATACAACATATAATTTGGAGTACTCTGCTTTAAATGTAATATTCTCTTCATGAATGACAAATGTACTTTTTCTATGAGTTTGTGGTCTTCATATCCCCAAATTTCCGAAGAGAAGAGTAATATTGGTGTAATAGTGTTATCAAATAATTTGAGAATCAGGTCTATAGGTATGTTTAAATTATTTACCTTTCTGTATAGGAAGAAAAGGGCTTTTGTTGCTTGTTGTGATAAGTGCTTTCTGTTATTAAGGAAATTACCACTAGAAGAAAAAATTGTCCCTAGATATTTATAGGACTTGACTATTTCTATGGGAGAGTTATTTATTTTAAAAACTGTTTTGCATTTAACATTGTTTCCAAAAATCATGATTTTTGTTTTGTCAGTATTAATGTCCAGTTTCCAGGTTTTACAATATTCATCAAAATTATTGAGACATTTTTGTAACCTTTGTGAGTCATCTGAGAGTATTGCTGTGTCGTCTGCATACAATAACGCAAGCAGTTTTACAAATAAGCTTAGATCTGAACTGGATAGTTTTATACCATTGTTACCTTTTTCAGTAAGAAATTGTTCCAAATCATTTAGGAACAGCGAAAAAAGTATAGGTGACAGATTTTCGCCTTGACGAACACCGATATTACTTATAAAGAAATCTGTATATTCGTTGTTAATTGATACGCATGATCTGATATTTTCATACATATTTTTTATCAATGTCAGAAATTATAGGCAACTGACATATGGTCTACTTTTCTGAAGAAAATTATCATTCTTGGGGTGTTTATACCATGCTCATCCAACAAATGAATAAGCCAGTTGAAGTTTTCACGAATATCATCACTCTTTATATCAAGCACATAGTATTTTATGTTCTCCTTATTTGGACTGACTATAACATCCAAACAATTATGTAAGCACAACTCCTTCTTTATCAAACGTATTGTCTCTAAAGAAGCTGTTGCTGTCAGAGCTATCATTGGCACTGATGGGCCTGTTAAAGAGCGTATTTCACCAAGTCTTCCGTATGCTGGTCGAAACGCTGCTCGTTTTGTCGTAGAACATGGTTTACCACTGAAAAGCATAAAGGGCAGTTGTGATGCTTTACACAAAATTAATGTCAAAGAGAAAGAAGTTCGAAACATAAAATGTGCAAGGAAATAATCTTTTACCAAACGGCAAATTGTCTATTACCTTACTTTAAATACATTTCAGACAAAATCTTTTGCAGATGACAAATTGCATGTTAAGATAATCCACCCCTAATGAGATTCGCGACGTCGGAAATTATTCAGGCGACGTCGATAACATTCGGTGGAGGAACTTTCCACCACCGAATGTTTACAACCGCACCGGAATAAGTTTGGATACGTAACACCGCCGCTGAGAAAAGTCCGATGTTTTATGAATTTCAAAATGTCCACATTACGGGTATTCTACCATAAGAGGACATAAAATATTAAGACAAATGGAGAACATGTTGTTGACCAGCATTTTGTTCTTTTACCTCAATGTTTTCCTAAGCCAGTTTATTGTAGGACGTCAGAAGTTCAGAACCAAGTCTTGTTTTGGAAACGGTTAAGACAGAAAACATTGGGGAAACGTTGAAAGAAATAAAATAAGGTGTGATCAAAATAGCCAGACATTTTGTTGTAGGCCTATGCACGATTTGTACGCATACAGCAGCCCTAGATACCCAAACTGTAAAACGTTTTCAACGTTGTATCAACTCAAATGATGTAACGTGATGTCATATTTATACATTGACACTATATAAGTAAAACATAGAACGACACTTTAGTTTAACACACACAGAAAATAGGAAATACATATCTCAAAAGTGTTTTTTTGTTGGTATTTTAATGTTCTTCGAAAGTTTTCTTTGACTTTTATCATGATGTATTATTTATATAAATATTCTGAATGAAAAATGTGATGAATTAATTTAAGCATATCGCAGAGCAACATTTTAAGAGGACATAATGGCATTCAAAATGTTTGAAATGCAAATCCCGTATTGTGGGTACTCATTTGAATCGTTTCGAGGTGGTTCTAATGAGTACCAACAATAGGCTATATGATTTGATAAGCAATAAATGAAATATTGAACTTTGAAAAAACACTATCCCCTCTATGTGTAACTCTGGTATTGTATTCAACACTCCCCCCTAACGAAAAACAAATATGAAAAATAAGACATTATTTGATAACATGTTGGGAAAAGAGAGTAAAGTGAAAAAACCTAACTTTTTTTTATAAAAAAAAATCAACATGTATGTGACCATTTTTAAGACAAATATTGAGATAAAAAAAGCAAATGAAGATAACAATACTGTCTCCTTATCCCTTGATATTTTCTGTAATCTCATGTGTACAAATGTTAAAATTGAAATAGTCAGCTAAAATGATCTAGACTCACAATATAAAAGGGCTTTCTGGAAAATGTGAAATGTATCTGCCCTACTCAGTCTGTGAGTATTACTCCTAATACTGATTTAGATTGAAACTTTTCACTATAATTTTCTGGTTCTAGATTTTTTATTAGTCCCCCACCGGTTACCGGTTGGGGGACTATAGGTTTGCTCGATTCCGTCTGTCCGTCCGTCCGTCCGTTTGTCCGTCTGTCCGTCACACTTTTGTCCGGGCTATATCTTCTAAACCATATGCGCTAGCAACTTCAAACTTGGTACACTTATAGATCTCATTAAGGAGAAGTGTCATGTTCAAGAACCGTTACTCTGCCACGCCCACTTTTTGAGTTATTGCCCTTTGTTGTTTTTACCCTTACATTCTTGTCCGGAACGTATCTCCTAAAGTATGTGTGCTAGCAACTTCAAACTTTGTACACTTATAGATCTCATTGAGGACAAGTGTCATGTTCAAGAACCATTACTCTGCTACGCCCACTTTTTGAGTTATTGCCCTTAGTTGTTTTTAGCCTTACATTCTTGTCCGGATCATATCTCATAAACTATAAGTGCTAGTAACTTCAAACTTGGTACACTTATAGATCTTATTAAGGACAAGTGTCATGTTTAAAAAATGTTATTCTGCCACTTTTTGAGTTATTGCCCTTTGTTGTTTTTACCCTTACATTTTTGTTCGGAACATATCTCCTAAACCATAAGCACTAGCAACTTCAAACTTTGTACAATGATAGATCTTAGCGAGGACAAATGTCATGTACAAGAACTGTTACTCTGCCATGTCCACTTTTTGAGTTATTGCCCTTTGTTGTTTTTAGTCTTACATTCTTGTCCGGATCATATCTCCTAAACTATAAGTGCTAGCAACTTCAAACTTTGTACACTTATAGATCTCATTGAGGACAAGTGTCATGTACAAGAACTGTTACTCTGTCACGCCTTTTTTTCAGTTATTTCCCTTTCTACCCTTACATTTTTGTTCGGAACATATCTCCTAAACCATAAGCACTAGCAACTTCAAACTTTGTACACTGATAGATCTTATCGAGGACAAATGTCATGTACAAAAACTGTTACTCTGCCATGTCCACCTTTTGAGTTATTGTTGTTTTTAGTCTTACATTCTTGTCCGGATCATATCTCCTAAACTATAAGTGCTAGCAACTTCAAACTTTGCACACTTATAGATCTCATTGAAGACAAGTGTCATGTACAAGAACTGTTACTCTGCCACACCCACTTTTTGAGTTATTGCCCTTTGTTGTTTTTACCCTTACATTTTTGTACGGAACATATCTTCTAAAGCATAAGTGCTAGCAACTTCAAACTTGCTACACTTATAGATATCATTGAGGACAAGTTTCATGTACAAGAACTGTCATACTGCCATGTTCACGTTTTGAGTTATTGCCCTTTGTTGTTTCTATCCTTACATTTTTGTCCCGAACTTATCTCCTAAACCATAAGCCCTAGCAACTTCAAACTTTGTACACTGGTAGATCTCATTGAGAAGAAGTGTAATGCACAAGAACTGTTACTCTGTCACATCCACTTTTTTTAGTTATTATCCGTTGTTGTTTTTTATCCTTACATTTTTGTCCCGACCATATCTCCTGAGCCATCAGTGCTAGCAACTTCAAACTTGGTACACTTATAGATCTCATTGAGGACAAGTGTCATGTACAAGAATCATTACTCTTCTCCGCCCACTCTTGGAGTTATTGCCCTTGGTTGTTTTTACCCTTATGTTTTTGTTTGGGACATTTTGTCCAAAACCTAATGTTCTAGCATCTTCAAATTTTGTATACTGTTATAGATCTAGTAAGTAGGAGATATATTATAAGAAAGGATTTTTTGTTATCCGGTGGGGGACTCCTGTATTGCATCGCAATACAACATGCACTTGTTTTTCCTGGTTGACGTCTGTTGAATTTGATTTGTTTGGTTAAATGGACTTCCCAGGGAAGGTGCCTTTTACAATGACCCTTTTAGTGTTTGTAATAGGCTGCAATGTCTTTCGAAATATACCAATTGGAAAAAGAAAATACTCACAATTTGATTATACAATGGGCTTCATCAACAAATACGGCTCTCAGTATTTTCCTCTCAGCGAGATCTTTGATTATGTCCCGATGATCACCAAGTATAGACTCAGGACTGCATACTAGTACATCAAAATGTCCAGCCTTTATTTCTTCCATTGACAATTGATCTTGGTCCTTCCTTTCCATAACATCTGATAAATACACTGCTTTCAATCCCATGGATTTCATTTTTTTAACTTGCGCTCGCATTAAAGAAACAAGTGGAGAGATGACTATCACAGATAAAGTTAAAGATGGCAAGTTATCCCTACTATACAAATAACTAAATACGAATGGTGATATTTCAAATAGCGACTTTCCACTTCCCGTTGGTGAACAGAAAAAACATCTTTTCCATTTAGATATCCAAGCACAACTTCCTTTTGATTTTTCCTAATTTCTGTATAATTAAGTTGGCTAATCCCGAAGGCAAGTACTTCTTCCATGATTTATTCCAAAATATAAGATTAATAAACAAACTGACCAACAAGTAATAATGTATACACAATATAAGTCATCACTTTTATACAAAAAACTTGTAACTGTAGCTTGTTTTAAGATGCAGTTACGAGTTTTTTGTTGTAAAGCAGCAACAGCAGCAAGTTAGGGTTGTTGAGGATCAACCCTTTCCCAAAACAGCAACATTTAAGGGCTGTCCAGTCCAAAAACGAAAGAATGTTTGTTGATAAAAAATGATTTTGTGTACAATAATATATGGAAAAACTTTAAAGTAAAAGGACAAAATGATGATAATCAGAATTTTCTTAGAGTGGCTCAATATTTTCAATGTATTTTCGATTAGGTAGGTGAAAATCAATTCTTCTTTGAGAAAGGATTAAACGACTGCAGTCATAAATCTGATCAGCTAATTATTTTATCAAGCTGTGAAGTACTGTCGGTGTCGGATTATCTTACAAAGTGATATCTGGAATGTGAACCACCTGTGGTGACCACATTTTCGACGCCTCTTTCATGGTCAATTCCCAAGGCCCTGTATAGTTAAGATCAAGGAAGTTAATATGGGTATTTTATTTCGGAGTGTTAGTCTCCCTTGATTTTTTCAAGAGACATAAACACATATACAGGGCCTGACACAAGGCTATAGCACGCACTGTGAGATTTATAACTTTCCAAAACTATGAAAGTTCCAAATGTTTAAATTGAAAGTATGATATGGCGCAGAAAATATTTACACAAAAAGAGGAACTGCTGATTTTCGACATTTTCTTCCTTTTCCTTAATGTCTCCCAAACTTGTTTTATATGGGACGTCATAATCCGGAAAGGGCTAAGGACTATCAGCGCTCTCCTATACAAGTCAAAGGATGGGTTGCAACAAGGGCTCAAAATCGGTCAAAGAATAGATTTTCTTTAAATTCTTTGATTTGATAGGATTACATAATATCTTTAATTTGTATGTGTAAAAAATCTGATGGGGGCTTATTTTCTTCATTTTCCACAATGTTTTCCATTTAGCCTTAAAAGCATGTGGCGACGCCCCCAGGATATCCCTAATATAACCCCCAACATAAGATCAAGCAAGTTACTTGAACAGCTCGGACTCGAAGACCTGAAACTGATCCTAAGGGAAAGCAGACTTCGTTCGTACGGACACGTTGAAAGGTCAAATGGGGCAATCAAAAGTGCTCGTGACATGCAGGTCATAGGCACACGCCGACAGGGAAGACCAAAAATGACTTGGAGGCAGCTGACAGAGAGGGACCGCCGAGATTGGTGCCTATCCACCATTGATGCTCAAGAGAAAGATAGATGGAGAGCAGGAGTGAAGACAACCATGCGTGCAGCAAGCCAGTTACCTGGAAGGGAGCACCCTGATGTGGAGCATGCTTCTACCCCTGCACATGAAAACCGGGAGTGAGTGAGTGAGTGTGTGACAAAAAACGTCACTATTTCAATTTGTAAATTGGATGAATAGAGGGTGTGATTAGCGATTCGTTAAATATTCCAGAACGCACGTACTACACTTCCCATTCAGTAGGTTCCTTGAAAAATACAACAAAAATGCAAACAATGCAGAAAATTCAGAGAGCAAAAAAGCTAATGGATTCAATGTGACTGACCGCATTATCGAATAATTCAATTAACAATTTTGTTCCCCTTTTCAACAGACTTAAAGGTAGAGAAATACTTGCTGCAATATCTAAGTTCGATCGAAATCGAAATCATACAAAACCTGAAGAAGTGACTTTTCCATCAGTTTAAATAAAAGCGATGTACTTTAAATATTTTCTTATCAAAGCTTTATTCATACATTTAGTTTGACGAAAATAATGTAAGATTAGCGACTAGCGCTTAGAATTGCGACATAAGCATGGCATATCCAGAAATTAAGTAAAATATAACGACTGAATTTCGGTCCTAACTTAGTTGTAAATTGCAAAGTCAATATTTTTCAAAAGTCTCATTACCAAATGACGTATTGTGAAAGCATCAGCATGATAGTAAAGGTAGGTGAAATTGAAGTCATTTCTAGGAGAAACTGTTGGTTTATTTAACGAGCTTTCAAACAGGTTAATGAGCCCAAGTTATTACCCCGGTATGTCAGGAAGCTCGGCTATGAAAGATTCTGAACCAAGCTCACTTAACAGGTGTCATAGATAATAATGTATATCGAACATACAACAAATTGAGATGTACATGTACATATCTTTGAAGAGGCCGAACATGCATAATAATAATTGTACATACAAAACAGACAACAAATTGAGATGTATCTTTGAATAAGCCGAAAAAGCATCTTTACAAAACTCAAATTGTTAAGTTTAAGACTGTTGAGTTCCAATGTGAAAGATGTAGATTTTGTAGAGAGTAACCATTAAAAGCACAACACAACCATCTACGCAAACACTTAAAGTTACGCATTTGACGTTCGCTAGTTTGACGTTACATTTTAGTGCGGCAATACCGTGCGCGACGTCTGACGGTTTATCAAAGCATAACGGTAAACCAAATCTATTTTTATCGTAAAATTCTTTGCAATTCAAGAAAATGTTACTATATACGGTAAGAATATTACCTGACAATTGGTCAATCATTAGCTCACCTGAGCACGAATGTGCTCATGGTGAGCTATTGTGATAGCGCTGTGTCCGGCGTCCGTCGTCCGGCGTCCGGTGTCCGTCGTCCGTCGTCCGTCGTCCGTCGTCCGTCAAACTTTGCCTTGTGTGCACTCTAGAGGCCACATTTTTTGCCCAATCAACCTGAAATTTGCTCAGAATGATTATCTTGATGAAATCTCGGACAAGTTCGAAATTGGGTCATCTGGGGTCAAAAACTAGGTCACGGGGTCAAATTTTAGAAAAACCTTGTGTGCACTCTAGAGGCCACATTTTTTGCCCAATCAACCTGAAATTTGCTTAGAATGATTGTCTTGATAAAATCTCGGACAAGTTTGAAATTGGGTCATCTGGGGTCAAAAACTAGGTCACGGGGTCAAATCTTAGAAAAACCTTGTGTGCACTATAGAGGTCACATTTTTTGCCCAATCAACCTGAAATTTGCTCAGAATGATTGTCTTGATGAAATCTCGGACAAGTTCGAAATTGGGTCATCGGGGGTCAAAAACTAGGTCACGGGGTCAAATCTTAGAAAAACCTTGTGTGCACTCTAGAGGCCACATTTTTTGCCCAATCAACTTAAAATTTGCTCAGAATAATTGTCTTGATAAATTCCCGGACAAGTTTGAAATTGGGTCATCTTGGGTCAAAAACTAGGTCACTGGGTCAAATCTTAGAAAAACCTTGTGTGCACTATAGAGGTCACATTTTTTGCCCAATCAACCTGAAATTTGCTCAGAATGATTGTTTTGGTCAAATCTTGTACGAGTTTGAAATTGGGTCATCTGGGGTCAAAAACTAGGTCACAGGGTCAAATCTTAGAAAAACCTTGTGTGCCCTATAGAGGCCACATTTTTTGCCCAATCAACCTGAAAATTGATCAGAATTATTGTCTGGATAAAATCTCGGACAAGTTTGAAATTGGGTCATCTGGGGTCAAAAACTAGGTCACGGGGTCAAATCTTAGAAAAACCTTGTGTGCACTCTAGAGGCCACATTTTTTGCCCAATCAACCTGAAAATTGCTCAGAATGATTGACTTGATAAAATCTCGCACAAGTTTGATATAGGGTCATCTGGGGTCTAAAACTAGGTCACAGGGTCAAATCTTAGAAAAACCTTGTGTGCACTCTAGAGGCCACATTTTTTGCCCAATCAACCTGAAAATTGCTCAGAATTATTGGCTTGATAAAATCTCGCACAATTTTGAAATTGGGTCATACGGGGTCAAAAATTAGGTCATGGGGTCAAATCTTAGAAAAACCTTGTGTGCACTCTAGAGGCCACATTTGTTGCCCAATCAACCTGAAAATTGATCAGAATGATTGTCTTGGTGAAATCTCGGACAAGTTTGAAATTGGGTCATCTGGAGTCAAAAACTAGGTCACGGGGTCAAATCTTAGAAAAACCTTGTGTGCACTCTAGAGGCCACATTTTTTACCCAATCACCCTGAAAATTGATCAGAATGATTGTCTTGATCAATTTTCAGACAAGATTGAAATTGGGTCATCTGGGGTCATAAACTAGGTCATGAGGTAAAATCTTTGTAAAACCTTGTGTGCACTCTAGAGGCCACATTTTTTGCCCAATCAACCTGAAAATTGATCAGAATGATTGTCTTGATCAATTCTAGGTCACGAGGTCAAATCTTAGATAAACCTTGTGTGCACCCTAGAGGTCACATTCTTTGTCCAATCAACCTGAAAATTGGTTTACAAAAAAAAGTTATTATATCAGGTGAGCGCTTCAGGGCCAATGGCCCTCTTGTTTTTCTTATACTACGTATTGACACCATTTTAAAAATTTTCCGAATTTTTGAAACGAAACATGTTTTACGATCGTATGCATTTAAATTTATGATGAAGTTCCTAATAATTGATCATGGCCCATTTTCATTTCGCCATAATTTATCATAATTTATGCAGTGTAACGGAGATTACATTAAGGAGATGTTTTGACAAATAAAGTAGAAATTGATTGTTGTTCAAAGATACCCCCTCTAAATGACAAGATCCTTTGATCCAGATAACTTCTGCCAAAGTCGGGTCACACGCGTTGTATTGACGGTTTCTCACTTGTCATCAAAATATCGCTGCTTTTCAACGAAAACCTCGTATCTGCAGCTTAAAATAAGCTGCAGATACGAGGTTTTCGTTGAAAAACGACGATATGCATTATCTACACCAATCTTTAGTCCATTCACGATATGATGAAACATGTTTACAAAACTTACCTTTGTAAACAACATGATATCGAACTCCGGCGCAAGATCGTATGGCACATGTTTACGTTTTGTTCAAATGTAAACAAAACAGTGTTCAACAAAACGCAGAAAACTCTGAACAGTGAACAGACCTCTCTATCACTGTGCCAAAATTTTCAACATGTCTACGTCACTACTTATAAAGAATTTATACATCTTTTATACAACACTGTTTTGTTTACATTTGGACAAAATGTAAACATGTGCCATGCGATCTTGGTCCAACAATACTGTGTTTTATGTGATGGTTCGAATCTGGCAGATGTCTCAAGCATGCAAAATCGCATTGAAAATCAAGAATTTCCGTTGTTGACATAGGTAAATTTTGTAAACATATGCCATACTATGATGATCGGACTGTAGCAAACTGTAAACCGTCTGCAACCGTCTATTTATATAAAAAGAGAGTCTTCTTTAAAAGGGACATAACATGCCAATTTCATTTTTGAAAGTATGTCTTGATACCAAGATTGGTTATTCTAATGCGTATATATATGTTATAAGTTTTTTTTTTTAGGTTGTTGCTTATACGCGAAAAATATACCTTTAAAGTCTAGACAGAAATGACAAATTCCATATAAATCTGAACTGCTGTCCACATCATTTAGATTAATTTTAAAGCAAAAATAATAACGGTGCAATTTTTAGGCTAGGAATTTTCAGTATTTTCATTAGAAGATATGCTCTTTCAGATACAAATAGCAGTAGAATTTATGAAAAAATATCTGTGAAATGTCTCTTTAATTAAACCAGTATATAGATACTTAGTTAACAGCAAGAATCGATTTGGTAAGCGTTTACTGTCGAGTTGTCTCAATTTCCTGCCTAATATAACAATGATATGTGTTCAGCATCTTATTTCTTCCATTCCCCTACTATGATAGTATACATGTAGGCCTACCGCAAATTATTCTCAAATCCTGAAATAGTGCTTTAATCACAGCGTTTTGTGGTAATAGAAGATAAATGTTCAATTTTGAAGCCGCAAACCAAAACCTTTGCATTTTTTCTAATGACTTGCTATTTTCATAACAAAAGTTGTTTGAAGTTTTTTCTTTTCTTTTTTAAGAATCAATATGTAGCCTTCGGTCCCACATTTTGTCTCGCAGATTTAACACGTTCTCAAACAAAGCCTGCTATTGAGGCCCCTGATACCGAACGAGAACAATATGGGAATCCCAAAGGAGAAAACAAGTTGGTTACCAGTACATACATATTCTCCTATATCATAATGATATTCATGCTACGGTTTTTGTACCTTTGTGCCGTCTGTTATAAATATGATTGCGTTCAATTCTTATCAGTCTGAAATCCTGTCGTTTTGGAAAAGGTAAAAACATTCGATTTTCAAATTGCTTTGAAGATGGAGACGTCAGCCGCACATGTGTTTCAAAATGAAATTAATATCATAATCTGTTTTGGAAACGTTTCTTTCCTAAGAATCTGTTTTTCAAGTTTTTTCCCATCAAGATAAATGTCTTCAAATATCAAAATTAGGTCAATCCTTTCCCTAAGAAGACCTGGTTTTGAAGTCTCGAATTGAAAACTAGTGAGAAAATATTGAGACAAAAGAAGAAAATACTGATAATCAGCATTTTAGTCTTTTGTCTCATTATTTTCCCTGCTTCATTGTACAGAAATCCAAATTTGTCAACATCAATTTTGTCGTATACAGTATCTTTCGAACTGAAGCGGTCTATTTTTTTTCTCGTTTTAGCAAGGGTAAATATACTTAGAATGACTAATGTATAAAACAGAACCAATTCAGAAGATATATATTGGCACAAGACATGTTTTGACATTGCTTTGAGGCACGTGGTTAAACAATATGTTGAATGAATTTTGATGCCTATCCCAAACTATATCTCATTATCATTTCCTAAAACGTATCCTTTCCACAATGTGTAATTTGATACAATATGTTACGGAATAAAGGAAAGAGGGCAATTATTATCTTTAAAAAGGTATTCCATGCATCATTAAATGCAAAACACTTCGTGCAACATCGGTTGTTATCCGTGACAACGGAAAGTAACGATGGAATGCCCTCGACAATGTCCGGCGTTATCCGTTGCTACGGAAATGATTCCGAAGTTACAGGTAGTGTTTGGTATCTGATGTTGGATGGAAAAGCCTCAATTTAACCCATTACCAGACGGGATGTTTTTGGACTGTTCCAATTTGAAAGGTGTTGCAGACAACAATTTCAAGTTGATGAAATTTTGAAAATATTTATACTTTTGGTGAGAAACATTATTGAAAATGAAGAAATTGCTTGTCACAAGCAATTTCTTCATTTTCAACAATGCTTTTCATAGCCTTTTCTTGTGAAGGAGCCAAAGGCCGTCACTGTGCAGTAATGGGTTAAATATGCATACTGATACACACTTTGGCATTGTACCATTACATAATATCAATATGAATATTATACTTTTTGGAAAACAGTGTCAAGAAAGGAAAAGTGGCAACAACATCTATGTCTATAAGGGCTTTTGTAATATCGCGTATTACCCGGTATCACTGTTTTCCTGAGTACGCCCTATCGCCAGTAACATGGTCGCGGCAGGCTAAGTCTTGAAAGAATGACCATTGGGAATATCCGAAATATGATGCGGGTTGGGTATAAGGATCACCAATTCGGTTCTGTAATTACAATTGGAAATGATGAAGCACCGAGCTTTTAAATCCCCATAAAAGCAGATTTGTATAGACAAATTTCAAACACGATTTCGAATGCCGCGGTGACACACTTTTAATGGAGTTTAAAAATCACTTGTGTAAGATTTGTCGATAAGCCATTTTAAAATATCAGGGCGATTAAAATATCTATGATCACCGATCGTCGTGAAGTCTCTATCTATGTCCTGTTGTCTTTGCTGGGGACCATATAACTAACCGTCGGGTCTAAATGGCCCCGTCTAGCTGAAATAGACATTCTCGTTTTAGGATTATAACCCATCATTGGATACCAAACAGTTCGTGTATCTTCGGGAGTCATCCATTGCAACGGAAATTGACGAGGATACCCTCGTCAATTTCCGTTGCTACGGATGACATCCGGAAATAGACGAGGATATCTGTCGTTAAGTCCCGTTGTCATTGATGACGCCTGAAGATACACGAAGTCTTGTAATCCTTAAAACAATTAGAATGATGGTGCAGTGTATGCTAACCCACCCACCCCCAAAGTTGGCCAAAAAATACCAATATTTCTTAATTTTACACTGAACATTTTGGGAAAATTCAAATTAGTCCCCCAATATTCCGGACAAGGGCTTTAGCCACCCCCCGCTATGAAATTGCTTCCTATGGGCCTGTTATTTGGTCTCTTTGGATAGAAAACATTTCGGGAAAAGAAGAAATTGCTTGTTACAAGCAATTTCTTCATTTTCCACAATATTATCCAAAGCCTTTATCTTGAAGGGTGTCAACAAACGTCAGTGTTTGGGAAGGGGTTAAACCAGAAATATTCCCGTCATCAATGCTAACCTTGAGTCGTGTCATACCTGTGTGACTCCATATGATTTCAAATGGACATTCTTTCTGATATTTTCGATGCTGAATTTTGTCTTTTCGAGCAAACCTTTGTTTTTCTACTTTCTTAAACAAAAAGGAAGCATTAAGGCAAACTAAAATGAAAGTACAGTTGTGTTTAATTTTCTTTGCAAAATAACAATATCATGTATTAAACGACAACAAATAGCCTACTGCACACCAGTTACATTTTCTAAACAATAACTTCTCATTCGCCATCTTCCCTGATGACAGCATTTTATTCATTCAATCATCGTAAGAATGTCTTTTTTATTTTTATTTTAATTTATTTTATTTATTTATTTATTTTTTTTTTTTTTTTTTTTTTTTTTTATATTTTTTTTTATTTTTTTATTTTTTTTTTTTTTTTTTTTTTTTTTTTTTTTTTTTTTTTTTTTTTTGCTCATTCATTAAACAGAAGGAACTAAAAAATGTCGTGTATAACGCCTTGCTTCCAAGTGCTGAAATCTACAGAAATTTATGGTATCTCATATCAAAAAGACGGATAAATCATTGAGCGGACAGGTGGTAATTTCTCAGAATTCCGTTTGTTTTGTTTTTGTCTCAACAGAATGGAAATAATGACTTGGTCCATTATGATCAAAAGCATTCCAACTAGTTAAGGGGATGAGATAATGAGATAGATCGTTTGGTGGTGAAATATGGGGGCACGCGAAGCTGTACGAATTTCAAATTGCTTTGATATCAAAGCCAAAACACTCGTTTTTGCAATTTTATTAATTTTTCTTTATCTTTTTCTCCTTTTTCATGTTCTGTATTTACTAGTGTACTCCATTGATTTCGATGTTTACTAAAGAAATACTCATGAAAAGGTATTATATTCACTGAAGAATATTAAATGATCAAGATTTCCTACTAGTATTTAAAACGAAAGTTGAAGTATGGCCAAAATAAAGTATTGACAAAAAAAGGAAGAAAACTTTGAATACGGAAGCTTTTTTTCATTACTAAATTTCTTGATAGAATTCTGAAATCGTAATCCTATTTTTCGTTTCACTAACTGTTTCGCCCACTACTTTGGACATCCTCGGAGTGACGGATCATTCTTTTCACTTGCGGCTGCGAATTAGAAACTATTGTCTTGTTCTGAAAATGTGTACAGTAAGGCAATGTCCATCCTGACTAAGGCCGTGGCCATGGCACAGTTTGTTACATAGAGTATCGGATTCTCATGAGGTCCATGGTTCGATCTGGAGATTCGGTAAGGATGTCCAGCCGCCGCGATATGACCATAGCAGTTGAAAGAGGCGTTAAACCACAATCAACCAACCATACTGACTAGGCCTACACACTATTTTAAGGACAGTTTTTACGAGCCGGAAGCGTGGAAGATTATCATCGTGTCAGACGAGAACCAGATTCAGTTTGAACCCTGTAACCTCAGGGCTCCACTATAAAAACTGATGCTTAACCCTTTCCCAAACAGAGAAAAAGTTGGGTTTTCCAAATTGAAAAGGAGTTGCAGACGATGGAAATAATGTTATTGTATTTAAGAAATTTGTACGGCGTGGAATATATTGAGACAAAAGGAGAAAATGCTGGTAACCACCATTTTCTATTTTGCCTCAATGTTTTCCCAAGCATTTTCCATAAAGGATATCAAAGCCAGGTTTCGTTTGGGAGAGGGTTAAACTGGTGAAATATAATAAATCAAACTATTATTAAATATACTTCAAAATAGGCTACTGTGGACTGAATGACCCAGAACTGAATCTTTACCGGGATATATTGACCGTTTCCAGTTAAGGTAGTCTACCCCTATTGAGATACGCGCGACGTCAGAATTATTCGGGCGACGTCGAAAACATTCGGCGGTGGAACTTTCCATCGGCGACTGTTTACTATCGCGCCCGAATATGTTCGGATACGTAACGATGCCGCTCGAAAAAAGTCGACGTTTTATGAATTTCAAAATGGCCCCATTAGCCTACGGGTCTTCTACATAAAATCACTGCACATTATAGACCCACCTAATTATGCTATCTTTATTAAATTTTTCTACGTGGCATGCAACATTTTTAGGCTAGATATAATTTCTATAGCATATTTAAATGCAGATCTCTAGAATACATAATTCGTATGTTTACAAATTTCCCACATCTGCATTTAGTCCCCCCCCCCCAAAAAAAAAAGAAAAACGTACACACTTTCGTTCTTACGACTAAAGTACAATTATATGAAAACAAAACTGGGGCATTCTGAGCCAATCGGTTCAAAAAGGTCTTGCGTTCCATATTGCCCACCCCCACTGTAATTTTGCTTGTGAATTTTTCCATTCCTGAGAAAAATTCCTTGTCCCATTGAGAAATTATTTAGCGCTACATGAAAAATGTCATAATTAATTGAAACATGGGAAACCCCTGCTTATACATTAACGCCGTAGAAACTATTTTTATATTAACCCATTACCAAACGACAAAAGTTTGGGCTGGTCCAAATTCAGAGATATTGCAGACGACAATCTCAAGTGCATGGAATTTTACATTTTTTGTCTCTTTGGCTTGAAAACATTGTGGGAAATGAAGAAATTGCTTGTCACAATGTTATCCAAAGTCTTTATTTTTGGGGGATACAAAAAGAGTGGTTGTGTGGTAATGGATTAAAGCCAGGATCACATGATCTGGAAAAGGAGCCTTTAAGGCATTTCAGACCAAACATGGATGCAGATCAGCCTGTACATACGCACAGTCGGAAGATGATTCATGTTGTTCTCTAATAACACCATCACTGTCAGTAGCAAATTTCGCAAAGATGTACGTGTGATTCTTGAGCATACTTTAAGCCTCTCTTACAACCGGTCGTACGTGCTCCTGTGTGCGGTCTTCGTCTAAAACGTACGTGTTTAGTAGTGCTATGCACGCACGTGCAACGTACGATTTTGGTGGACGCAACCACGACTCAGACTGCACGCAGCAAAGAATTGACCGGACAACTCTTTGCTACGACCATTCTGCGTCTTTTAGAACGCCAGGAGCACGTAAGACAGAAGTACAGAGCATGTACGACAGGCATGCGTGTGATTCAGGGAACAATATACTGAAATTCCAGAAAATTCATAAAGAATGCGTACTTTTCTCGAAAGAGATTCATACTTTTGACCTGCTTTGAATGTACATATTTTGAGGCGCTCTTACAACCCGTCGTGCGTCTTTATAAATCTTGCGATTTGCAAAGTTTTAAAACGTACGATTTAAAAAGACACACGACGGGTTGCAAGAGAGACTTTATACCCAGGCTGATCATAAAGCAAGGTGGTGTCAAATGCTATATGGGCCCTGTTTTCCAGACCCTGGCTTTTATATTGCTATTGCGCCAGGATCTGGAAAGGGGGTTCTTATAGTATTTGATAGTTTCATGTTTAAAGACCCGAGGCGCGTTCTTTAGAGCGAGAAGATGTTTTAGATACAGCGTCTTTGAGACCGAGATTATAAGCGATGTGTTCCGAATGTTCCCATCTTCGCAAGCCAAGGGTGACATCTACGACGTAACGTCGTTTCTGTATTCACCCTTGGCGTATTTAGACCGATTTTCTTGGTCTCCTGGAAAGCGTTTTCATTGGTTCCAGCGAGGTCTCGCTGGAACCAATCAGATTGTCGACTGATACATTTGTTTTGAGTAACCAAATCATGACAACGGGCGGGAAAAAGCATTGCATTTGCAACTCAAAAACGCGAAAACGGGCTATTTTTCCTAAGAATTTTACTGCACAATAGACAGGAATTCCCTAACTATAATCGACGAATTAATATACTTTCGACAATTCGACCAAAAAAGCAGCTAACTTTTACATAATCCGCATGACGTATGACGCCAATTGGATCACCAAGGACAACTCTATCGAATCATACCTTGGATGCATCTCGTAGAACTACTTTCAGACTATGAATAGAATAGAATAGAACAAGAATTCAAAACGTTCGTATGTGACTTATGTCAACAATGACGTGACATTGATACTGAAATACATTGTTTGCAGTTCCAGTGTCCTCTCTTTTTAGAATGATTACAACCTGCAAGTCCCGCAAGTTGCCATGGTTGTGCATTTGGTTGACCTCGAAAACTACTTTATGAAGCGTAGCTACTTCCGGCTAAGAAATCGGATTTTTTTCAAGATTTCTTCCTACACACACTTCCGAGTCGATGATTCGATCTTTGGTCGATATAATCCGAGGATATCCGAACGGTATGACGCGAAAGACAACGCGCGTTAATGACGTCATCAATAATGGACGCAAACAACCAGCAGAACAACCGCTAGGCGGCGCTTCGCGATTTCAAGAAAATCGGACTAAATCCGCCAAGGGTGATTACAAACGTAGGTGGGTTCAACCTTGGCTAGCGAAGATGGAATGTTCCATACTTCATACAAATGACGTCATCATGACGTCATTTGTATGAAGTACGGAGCATTCGGAACACCGCGGTTTATGAACCATGGAGCATTCGGAACAACTCGGTCAATTCTCTCCCATATAGATTCTACAGAATTTACCGAGGTGGTCCGAAAAAAGTAAAGAGCAATGGCGGCTCCCATTGATCGTCTTAAAAGTCTTGCTCAGAGGAACGCTTTATCCTAAAACATCTTAAGAAATCTCGAGATATCTCAAGAAATCTCGCTCTAAAGAACGCGCCTCGGACTTCGCCAAAGTGAAGGCTGATCAGGACTTATAATGCTTTCTAAAAGTTGCAACAGATCATGGAAAAGCTGTTAGAGAATAACATGGATCCAGATCAGACTGTGCGTATGCACAGGCTGATCTGGTTCCATTTTGTTCTCAAATGTCTTACGGGACCTTTTTCCAGATCCCTGTTCAGTTATTTTCTAGTAAATGCTTGGATTTCCCATAAAGGACTCGACCTCCCAACATTTTACTAGATTCCCATTACAACGCATTTGCTGTGATGTAGAAAAGAATCTTTCTGGAATTTGAGACTAATCCATAATGTTGCTGCTTTTCAACAAAAATCCTTGTAACTGCAGCCTAAAACAAGCTGCACTTACGAGGCTTTATTGAAAAGCGATTATGTAACTTGATGTTCTTTCATTATAATTCATTAGATATTAATGACCGCATGAAATTAAGACACCATCATGGGTCAAGGACAGACTGTCATTATGCCCAGGCTGACCTGGAACAATATCGGTCGTGCATGTGATAATGTCAACCTTTTCATCTTCATCGGCTCATTTACGTCCTACATCATTTGATCTATTTAACCCTTTCCAAAAAAGCAAATATCTAGACTGTTCCAGTCCAAAGGTAGATGACAAGATGGTGTTGATAAATGTAGAACTTACATACAATATAACAAAGAAAATATTTAGGTAAAAAGAAATTGTTGGTATCAGCGTTTTCGTCCTTCGTCTCCATGTCATCTCGCCCTCTTTCTATCACGGACACCTTGTTTTGGAAAGGGTTAAATAAGACGGATTTAAGTAAAATCCATATTCAAATGATATGATTTTAAAATTACGTGTCACATGTTTTTAGAATTTCCCATTTTATTACAGGTTAAAGACATACATCGTGAATCAGGGGACCGATATATACCCTTCCTTCCAAATAAGGACAACACGAGCCAAGATGACGTCACATATCACACGAATGTCGTCATACCCGATCACCGGAAGCATACCAAAAAGCGGCGAAAGAAAGGGAGGGGCAAGAAACGTAACAGACGTTTAAGAAATAAACACAACGGTCGTGGAAGAGACGACGAGTATTTAAATCTAACCGCAGAACCTCATAAAAGCAGAAAAGACGATAGACTTTGTAAAAACTGTAAAATTAAGAAAAGAAAGAGTCGAAATAGGTTTCACATTGGGAGAATAAAAGCGTCAACACTTCGGCGTATTTTGGAGAAGGTTGCAGACGACACTTTGTCTGGAGCCCGTTCTGGCGATGGTACCTTTATAAACCTACGGGGTGAGACAGGGAACCAGGATAATGGATGGAGCACCAATCAGAAAGTTGTCGACGTCAACCTGGGTGACACTGACGGAGATGACTACAGTCATAGGAAAACAGGTAAACTTTAGTAGAGCTACAAATAAGAGGGAGTGATGGCTTTTCAAAATAAAATATTTCACTAAATGTTCCTCCAACCCTATGATGTGGGTACTAATTGGAATCGTCTCGTCGAGACAATTCAAATGAGTACTCACAACATACGGTTTTAATTTGAAATAAGACATTTAAAATACCTTTATATCCTCTTATATATTTCTCTGCTATAGTCATGATGCATGAATGGTCATTATAGGCTATAATTATTAGGACGTATGCTCTGCATACAAAGCAACGTAAACACATGCAAAGGGGCTTCAAAAAAAACTTTTGGCATTTTTCTTCGAATCATTCTTATCTTTTCTGGTATCTGAAAGATGTTTTTGACTAGCTATAGTAGCATCATTTACTTCAATAGCGCACTACTCGCTCTAAAATGAATATGACATATTTTTACGTTAAAATGTCTAAATTAATTGCATACGAGGGGTGATCCATAATTAGCGGTACTGATGCTCTAAAATTAATATTTGTGTGTTTTTCTTGATGAAATTTGGCACAATACAAGTACTATTCATATTTGACATGATACGGAAATATTGACATTGTCTTTTAGTTGCGTCCATGTTGGAAGCGTGTCCATAGCAACCAATGTACGGTTAGGCGGGGCAGGGGTAGAATAACTTGGTTTTTCAATACGTTATATGTTTTTTCAACCCTTTTTAATTAAACGATTTTACTGAGACGTTGTGAACATCAAAAATAACTTCGTGCTATTCTATGACCAAAATTTGAACGTTATTTCTGGCTAAACGGGAGAACTGTGGACCACTATGCTTTGGCGATAAAAGTCGACTATCACGTTGGTAGAGTATTCGAACGTGCGCAGTTTTTTAGTTTTTTCATATCCGATACTTACAAAATAATGTAGAAAAACTCATAAAACATTCTCAATTAGAATTTTCACAATTTTTTGGTACCGAATTTTCAAAAAGGGAAGAGCATTAATGTAGGAAAAGAAAGGGGGTAGTAGCTTGAGAAGCAGTCTGGACGCGACGTCAACTAAAGCGGTTAAGGGCGTCAACATTTGAGATCACGCTTCACAATCAAATACATCTTGTTACAAGACGGACCTTGTGTTAGAAGTTATTGTAGAGAGTTTTTAATACTGACAGACAATTTTAACGTGAATAGGCTTAGCTGTCAGTGAATGTCATATCTACCTAATACAGAAATTCTGGGAAACGTGTACAGCCAATGAAAAAATCTGGATCAAAGATTTAATGAAGAAGCAAATTCCATGATAAAATCCCAACAACAGATTAATTTAGGTGAACTTGTATGACATAAAAACACTTAAAATTACAGCAACGGGTGTCACCTGTCTCATTCCCAACCAAAGAAAGCTAAAATTGTTCCTTTTCATCAGTTAAAGCTTCAGTGGAATTTTGGATATTTCCCTGTATGAAATATGTACGGAAATGTTAGTTTCAATGACGTTGATGAAATAGCTCTAGACATTCAATGGATGTTTTCTACAATCGACAAGCAATGTTACATGGATATGTAAAGTGGATGAATTGGACGTCACAGTAAATGTATTGCAACTCTATGTGACAATGTGGAGAGTAACGTCATATATTTTAACGTTGCGAACTTGTGACGTCGTGACGTAGGCCTACGGTGCATACCTGCCCCGCCTATGCGTTATATACAAAACTAGATTTATTGTAATCTTTTTGTTTTTTGTCCGATTTTGATGATATTTGGTCGGTGGATCATTGATAAATTATATTTCATGCTGTAAAAATTTGTTTGGATTCGATGGATTCGTATTGAAGTTATAAAGGCAGTACCGCTAATTCTGGATCACCCCTCGTATATGCTTGAAACTAGTTCATATTGTACTTGAATCTCCGTAAAGAGTTGTCCAAATCTTTTAATAGTAGAAAATTTTCAATTGAATGTTTTTATTCCAATTTGTGGTCCAGACGTTGATCTGACTTTTCTGTAATGTTGATTAAAAAGCAGATCGAGTTAAAACAAAAACAAAGTTCCCAAAGACATCATTTTATGAAGGATTGAAATTATCTCCTCTGTGTTCTTTTTTGGTCTTTTTGCACTTCTGAAAAACCGCATACAATCACAAAAATATCTTCTCGCTAGAATCCAGAAGCTGACGTATCAAAGAGAGAAAAACTAATTATTATCTCGAGTCCAATAAGGTTATCATGTCAGTGCACGCTGATAGATCTTGTATCTGGACGATGATAACATTTACATTACAGGCGATTTACACCCTACCCCAAACTTCACCACCATAACATTTTTTTCCGCGGAAATGTTTAAACTCTATTCTAAAAAGTATCGCATTTAATCATTATCTTTGATAATGGGTATAATTTGAATATTTTTTATGTTTAGAAAAGAAATTGGTCTAAATACATGCAATTTGATAGCAATTTTGTTTTTAACAGCAAAAAACGAGTTTTTATAATATGTGCACGAGGCAAAGGGAAACCCAGAAAAATATCAGATATCTTGCACGTGTCTAATTGGAATATCGACATTCGAGTAGACCACCAGGATCATTCTAGAAAAAAGTAATTTGTCACGCAAAAAGGATACATGAGAATATGAATCAAGAGTATATGAATTATTAGTTTATAGCTGTAGCACAATGGACAAAAATCGAAAAAAAATGGTTTTGGTCACGCATTACTATCTGCGATTTTGGCAAATGACAATTCGCTATGTGAGTCCATTTAAGATATTTATTTACATTACTTCTAAACATTTATAACAATCCGGACAAAATCATATTTTTAAATTAGCTACATAAAGACGTATTCATTTTGCATTACATACTCTCTTCCATTAATTTCAAACAATGAAAGAATTAGGAATGGAGATTATTAGAGACAGGCCTATATGCGAAAATGTAATAATGCACATTGGTTAATAGATATGAAGCATGTCATGGACTGGGATAAGTTGTTAGTTTTCAGAAACATCCATTTCGTCATATGCAAAAGCATATTTTTTTTTTTTTTTTTTTTTTTTTTTTTTTTTTTTTTGTTTGGACTAAAATTAATTTCTTCGTTTGAAAATGAGAGAAATCAGATTGAATCGAATTTTCGAAAAAAGTGAATGCGGCATTTTCATTCAAGCAACAAATTTATAGGGGCTAAAGAGTTTTATAAACTGAAGCAATTACAAAACAAAAATTGCAATATTATAAGACACATGGTAGTAAAAGAAAAATGTTCGCTGTAATAGAAATCAGGAATAATTGATAAGAGTACATTATGATACAATTATTATGTAGCATCACTGCTGTAAGCTTATGGCTATATTTTCCAATCACGAATTTCTTGTTGTATTTGGAGTATTTTCTGAATTGCAATACCGCCAGATTAGAATTATCTGTGTGTGGGTCAGTGTATGTTGGTTTAATTCTCAGAAGCCATTCCATTTTTAGGACATCAATTTATTTTAGTCATCATGAAACTTGCCAAGGTTCTAGGTTTATCGATATCAAGAGATATAATGAAATAGAAACTGCCGGAAATAAGTTCATAAATGTCTGTTTCAAAATTCAAAGGAATCATCTCAGTTTTATTTGAGATTCATATAATTTAATTATATCCAGGTATGTTGTTCGTATTTGAACAGACAATACCTGTAACGCTTTATTATACGTTAGGTTTCTGTCTTGTGCCATTAAAACTTTTTTTTTCATTTTCTTAATATAAGATATTTTACAATTATAGTAAGATTACAAAGGATATTTCCTAGGACATGCTCTGCAAATTTATACTATTTTGCAATCAATTGAGTAATTATCTAAACCATTAAAATATTGTAATCATCTAGATCCTTCTATTATACATTGTAAAATAATCAATGTTTAATCGCATATAACGTTACGTGCATGTTGTCTGATAAGCATGCCACATGAGTTAACATTGACGCTCACCAGATAGATATAATCTACAGAGATGTTAATAAACAAATTAAGTGACAACTTCCAACACATGGTCCGTCTGTTAAATTTCGTCTTCTGTAATATGTTGTTCAAACTGTCATACAATTGAATTTTCGGTATATACTTTTATTCCCTCAGCGATGAAAACCGTAGGGCATACCATCGAAATTCAGTCAGTGATGATTATACGGTAACAGATATAGAAAACAAAAACAATGACATATTAAATTTACTAGCTAAATTGATTGTTTTAGAATTAAATTTGAATAAATATTGAAGTCGAATTGTATACCTACTGTCACAATTTGGCATGTTCCTCATTCATGTAGTCTCGAATTTTCTCGCACAAATGCTACAAAAATCAAGAACTGGTGAAGCAAAAAGCCACAAGATTCAAGTGAAAGTATGACTTCTTAGAATATTTTTTGTATTATGGTACGTGATAAGAAGGGAAGCGATAATGCAAAAACTGAAACAATGTTTTGCCAGATGTACTTCACACTGTGATGTTAATGAATTGTCGAGTTTTGTTTAGGTACATTCCATCAACATTCTACAGGCATAAAAACATCAACACCATTTTCTAAGCATAAATATTGCTAAACCAGTCGGTGGTTTATAAGAATGCAAGGTGCTATGAGAACAATGCAGAACACGGCACATATTCCAGTAATCCTGTTGGGTACATTAGTTACTATTAGTTTCTACTTGTTGTAACATTCTTTGGCTTAATATACAATAAGAATTCGACTTGGAGATTTTTCTTTTCCAATCGTATTTTCGATAATATTAGACATAAAAATTCGTCTTCGTGTATTGAAGACTTGTATTCAAGCCGATTTGGGAAAAAAGCAGTGTAGATTACTTTGGTAGCTTGGTCGTTTAGTTAAATCACAATACTGACGTCACTGTTTAGATTATGTAATTATAATACTTTTTCTAATTTTCAGACGAGTCTAGAATTGATTTATAGGTAATCACGCCGATGATTTTCAACAAAAACTCGTAACTGCAGCTTGTTTTAAGCTGCAGTTACGAGGTTTTTGTTGAAAAGCGACGATACGATGAAATTTTGACGAGTATTCTAGACATTTTACATGGCTGTCATATCATTTCTTTTATTTTCAGACGAGTCTAGAACTGACCATTCCACCACCGCGTGGACATCCTGGTCCTCTTGTAGCGCGACATGTGGGGCGGGACAACGAGAGCGCATGCGCAACTGTGGTGCGGCATGCCGGGAAGTGGAGTCCATGGTCTGCATCCGACCTCCGTGCAAAGGTAATTCTGGTAGCCTTACAAACTGTTAACCCCTCACCGTTTATAGTCCGGTCACGATGTTATGCCTCATAGTTTCAAATTTTGCTTGTGTAAACAAGATAACATCATATTGTTAAACCGAAGTGACCGTGCGCTATGAATATTTATAAACAAACGTAATCGTCTGCAATATTGACAATAATGAGCGCAAGGTTACTTCGGTTCAATAATACTTTAAACGACTGTAATTTTGCATTCGATGTTCCACTTGATTTTTCGAGAGACATGAACACAAATACAAAGCCTGAAACAAGGCTAAGCCTTTAATTGTAACGCCTACCGCAAGTTGTTCCATAAGCTTTTATCAGACCACCTGATATTTGGAGTTAAATAAATCACGTGAAGTTCAAGAGGAACAACAAAGTGCCTGGTATGATATAAACACTGTTGGCTTTGAAGTGGGAGCTCTTGTCAAAATTGTTACACAAATTCTAGTAGTTGTACGGCCTCTATCACTTAAACAATTACGCCCAGCGCACGCTTCGTCTTCGGAAACTTGCACATATTGTCAATTTTGTTTTACCAGTGATTTAAAACATATACAAAGAAGAAAAATGGCTTTCAGATACATGTATATACATGTACAGCAATCACGACTGACTCGTCCTTGAAAAACACGGGTCTTCTTACGCTATGCTATGTTTTACAGCGTATGACAAGGCGGGGTATCCCATGATACAAAATTCCCCGCCGTATATGAGGAGATCCTATATCACGATTGATAATCACGTGATACAATATTTTCAGAAAATCTTCAATAACTTTGTAAATAGTGGACCGATTTGAATTCGGTTTGAAGCAGAGAATGTGGACAGACGTCACACATTAGATGGACGTGGTTGATTTTTTGAAAAATCAACAGATAAAAAAGTTATTGAAGATAAACCAAAATTTTGGTTTATCTTCAATAACTTTTTTATCAGTTGATTTTTTCAAAAATCCAACACGTCCATCTTATTCCTGGCATTTTCCCACCTTCTCTGCTTCAAACCGAATTCAAATTGGTCAAGTATTAAAAAAGATATTGAAGATTATCGGAAATTCTGAGTCACGTGATTATACACCGTGTATATTTCCGAGTATTTTATTGACAAGACAAGACTGCCAACTTGTGTCTATAGTGTTGAATAAAGTAGTGGGTCACCATAACATGTGCGAAGGGTTTATAAAGATAATTATGATACAAGAGGTATATCGTTATTTTAGAAAGACTTGTTATCTTCACAGAAGTGCCTCTGACGGATACGAGATAGGCTTAATGAATACAAAAAATAAAGTGATTACCTTTTTTTGTTATCAAGGACGTTCGTGTGAACCCATCATGGCATAGGGGTATACCAAGTAATTTGAAATAGCATCGATAATTGACTTTTTCCATTGCCCCGATGTATAATCTATGGAAAGTGAACTTTCTTGTGTTTGAATTTTTTACGGGCCATGGCGCTACATTAATATGTTTTATGTAGTTTTTGGGAGATTTTTTAATTTGTAAAGCGCTTTTGAATGTACACCTGTATGATAAAAGCGCTATATAAATATGGTATTTAATAATAAAAATAATAATAATATGTTTGGCTGGTCCCAGCCACAATGGTCCAGAAGTCGGTCCTTGAGCGTTGCATTAAAATTGTGTCGGTCATCACCCTTTTTCTTCAAGTCAACATAAGTTTCTCTGTGTGTCTTGTCGGTATGTCTAAATAGAATATAGTTTTGTATGCACCATATGTATCTGAAACACCAATGTCCCCGTGACCTCCATATTTAACCTTTGTTTTTGGCTGACGACATTGAGCTTTGTACCACGATCAAGTACTTGTCGCAAGCAACTGTTATTAACCCATTAACAGACGACAAAATTTTAGACTAGCCCAAATTCAAAGATGATGCAGACGACTATTTCAAGAGAATGAAATTTAAGGTATCCAACCCCTCAAAAGCACCAAAGAGCCATAGGCAAAATTTGAAAAGTGCAAATAATTCTTAAACTGTATTACATTTCCAATTCCAAATACAAACATAAGCATTTTGCACGGTTTAGAATTTTGAATTCATGCATACTTATGGAAATATTTGACAAATGTTCAAAATTACCTCCATTGCGTATGAGTATAGAGTGAAATAATATTTGTAAATTATTTTCTTCTTGAAGCATAATCTTGAAATCCCACACGGCGAATCAACTTATGTGAAATGTATTTACAAGTGTGTGTAATTTGGTGCATTTTGTACGGCTAGAAAGTGGTGATTTTTTTCAGGGTCTGTAAACCTTAAAATCTTTTGGACTTTTTGGGTAGAAAACATTGTGGAAAATGAAGAAATTGCTTGTCACAAGCATTTTTTTCATTTTTCACAATGTTTTCCCAAGCCCTTTTCTTTAGAGGAGTCAAAAAGAGTCGCTGTGTGGTAATGGGTAGGAGTTATGGACAGGTTAAAAATATATGCCCGCAATATATCAATGAGAAGACCCAAAACAATGGCTTCCTGGATTAGATTTGGAGGCATGTCTGCCATTGCAATACTTTTTTATCCAGAGCAACATACAGGAGGGGTAAATGTATTCCAAATTTGTTATTGTAAATTCAAACCCTATGTTGTGTGTCTCTTTGAGACAATTCAAATGAGTACCCACAACATATGGTTTGGTGAAATATTAAAGCATTTTTTATCATTTTGAAGAAAAAAACGAGTACCCATGTTGACATAGCTCTGAAAAAAAACTACTACTGGGAATGCTGAGTGATATATGAGTATCTGTATGGACTACTGACAAGATACCTGAATGAATCCAAGACGCCGCCATTTTCTCATTACCGATCGTTAAATATAATCTGGCAAACGGGTTAACCATTCATACAACTCCACTGTTGCCATTTTGATTTCTAGAAAAAAAAGAAAGGGCTCTAGAAAAATCACAATTAGGCTTTTAAACAATGTAATTCAACATTTTTCGGAATATACTAGATACCGCGTATTCATGTCATATTTATTGAACAATGATTCTATGATACAGCATACGGTAATTATAATTTGGAACATACGAAAGATATCCACCAAAAGTATAGCTTGCAAAGCATAATCGGAACATTTGGTTTGATTTATGCAGCTATATTCTCTTAGCAAAATCGAATGTCCTTTCAAAAGCAAGAATCGTTGATTGTGATATTTCTTTGAGACAAATTGATAATCCTCTGTCTTTTCCCTCGTTTTAAACAGTGTGTTTTAGTTAATAAACATATTTCAGACGGATTCTGAATTACTTGTATAAAGGGTGTGTGTTATTCTGTTTTAACAAAAAGTGTATAAAACATGTCAAAACAATCTAGTTACTGCCAGATGCTATTGCAATGAACGCCTGCGTTTGTAAACCGATACTGCTATCAACATTTTCTCTGGGAATAGAGAAATACTGCAATATTTTCATCAGAATTCCATGCCATGTCCTATGCAGGACATCCTGTCCCCCTCCATCCACCCCTGTTCCTACGCCTAAGCTTTAGGCCCATTCAGATTTACATAACATGTTCTCTGGTTTTTTGTTTTTTTTTTTTTGTTTTTTTTTTCTGGAAAAATTCCATGACCCTCATAGCTATCCTTAGACTCCAAGTTTTGTGATGTTGTGTAAGTTTTTGTGAACGTAATAACTATACAAAATAAGCATGTCCTTGGGACTAGTCTGTGTCTTTGTATTAGATCCTTTTCGCGGGAAATGTTGAGATTCAGTATCCGCGTTAGACAGACGAAAGGCGTTTATTTATCAACTATGTATTGTCGCATTTAAGCCCTTTTAAGCTGCAGTTACGAGGTTTACGAAGAAAAACAGCGATAAGAAAAAAAACAGAAAGAAAACTTTCACAAATTTATACGACTAAAACTATTTGAACTACCGTTTACCAGACATCCATAACGTCGCTTTTCAACGAAAATCTCGTAACTGCAGCTTAAAACAAGCTGCAGTTACGAGATTTTTGTTTAAAAGCAGCGTCAAACGAATCTGTCCTGGTTGACTTTCATCTGTCGTCGCTGCAACCGGTTGACCGGTGTGAAAAACAGTAGAATAATAAAAAAAAACATTATCACTGTTTCAGATTCGTCCTCCAGTGAGAGTTTAGCTACTATTAACGAGTTCTATAAGTGGGAGAAAGAAGGATTCGTACCGCCGCTTAAACCTCCAAAACAGGAGTTTCTCGACCCAAGTAAGATACCGATATTGTATTATTTAGTAGGCCTCTAACAACTAAAGATATGCAGAAATAGGATGTCGTAATGGTATGAAAGACTACGTTAGAAGAATAATCTTAAGAAGATATAGTTTAAAATTTGCAAGAACAATCTCTGTTATATATGCCTAATAACGAACAAGATGCTATGGCGAAAGTTTCTTGCAAGTCGTCGTCGGCAGTACGGCCATTTGCGCAGTACCTCTTTTGGCTAAAAAATATAGTTAAAGGCGAAAATGGGCATCAACCTATAATAAAATCGACTTTACAAGACATTTGGAAGTTTCGAAATTCCCGAAAGCCCCTGAAGAGAAAGTAATATCTGTCGGTATCCACCCTTTAATGCTCTCCCCCACTCAGACTTTTGTGACATCACTCGTGAAACGCCATAGGCATTTAGGACCGTACTACTTTTCAAAAGCCGACAACGGTCCTGTCTCCTCCATCTATTTTTTTCTGTTTAATTCATAAAAATAAATCTCATAAAGCTGCAATACGTTTACCTCTTTATAGTACTATTCAATGCTTATTTTCCAGACGTTGACGCTTGTACAGAATGGATGAAGTGCAGTAAAGATTTTGCTCATGAATACCTCACAAACTCTTCATTGCCCGGCTGTCCGTGTTTCTATCCACTGAAACGTGATGATAGTAAGGAAATCCATGACGTCAAACTCGATAAAACATTCGTCTGGGAGGACGCCAGCGGCCATAGTGACCTAGTTTATAAACCGGAAGCACGTGTGTGTATCCGGTCTCGGCTGTCTCCAGGGGCGGTCACTCTAGCCGTCCAACACTGCTGTTATGATGGCGCCTACACGCTAGTGACACGAGGCAAGTCAGCGGGAACTCCAAACCTCATCAGTGTAGATATTTCTAAGGAACTTCATTATAAACTAGACTTGTTACCATGGATAATATGTAAAGGAGATTGGACCAGGTACGTTTTTATTTTCTCTCAAGAAATGCTAATGATAATAGTTTATCACATGCATGTGTAGGACTATACCTGGTATTAAGTCTATAATACTTTTAAAAGTCTCAGTGCTTTCGTGTTATGTACATATGCCTAATCATGTACATTCTGTTATCCGATTTATTATGTAGATCTAATTAATTCGTAAATTTAAAAAGAATGACTTAATTCGCACATTCTGTGTTCTAAACGGAATGCCAGAATCTATGCATTCATGAAAAATAGATGAATATCAAAGCCAGTATGTTTATTGAATTGCATAATAATGTTATGCTTTACCCATGGTTCGAATCTCACACCCTCAAGACTCGAACCAACATAATTATGCTAAATTGTAATGTTCAAAATATGAGCGTTTCTTCTTGCTTGCATAGGTAAAATTTGTAAACTTGCGCAATGATATCAATACTGGACTGTAGAAAGTTTTATTTGGACCAGTCTGAACAGAAGTGTTGTCTCCCGACAAGAAAAAAGAAACAAGAAACCAGTCATAATTGATTTGTTTATATTTTTTTTTAGATACAACCAAGTGTTACCTCCCGATAATCAGCTGGAATGCCAGACGAATCCAGACGACTTTACAGTCAAACGACAAAAACAACAAGTGAAGATCTACTAAACATTCTCCTGTTCAGAAGAGCCCATATGACGTTTACCTCAGTGTTTTCTCAAGGATTTTGCAAAGGCCGTTAAAACCAGGACTTGTTTGGGAAAGGGTTAACCCATTGACGCTTTTTGACTCCCTCACAAGAAATTGCCTTGGAAAACATTGTGGTAGGCATAAATGAAGAAATTGCTCGTGTGGTAAATGAAGAAATTGCTTGTGACAAGCAATTTCTTCATTTTCCACATTTTTTCCAACAATAAATGGAAATATTTTTGAAATTACACCAACTTGAAATTGTCGTCTGCATACCTTTCAAATTTGACCAGTCCAAAAGTTTGTTGTCTGGTAAAGGGTTAAATCAAAAGAATTCGTCTATTTCATGTTGTAATGCTTTTCTCTTTTTGATTTTACAAAATATGATTATTACAATTAACAGTGTTGTTATTCATGTTTTTCCCATTTTTTCCTTTTTAGTGAAGCGAAGCTTGAAATCTAGGGAGCTAATGTTACACTTTTTGTGTCGTCGGTGTCTAAAAGCATTTTACCCACTTGCCTTTTAGATCTAGCTCACCTGAGCGCTCAAGTTGAGCTAATGTGGTCGCTTAAAGTCTGTCGTCCGTCCGTCCGTCTGTCTGTCCATACGTTCACAATTTATTCAAACATCTCCTCTTGAACCATTGGGCCAATTTTGACCAAACTTGGCTGGAATGTTCCTTGGGTGCCCTTTTTAATTTTTAGAGGCTACAATACTTGCCCAATCTTCATGAAACATTTTCAGAATGTTTGTCTGATCACAAGAATGAAGACTACGGAAAATTGGATTGTTCTTTTGGATACTTTGGGAAAAGGTGCAATCATTCTCGCCTTGTGAATCTCAGTTCAGGTGAGCGATTAAGGACCATCAAAGTCCTCTTGTATATTTTTCGGGGTTCTCAACAGAATGATTTGAAGCTATGGTGGAAAACTGTCATTTAAGCTTTATCGTTAAAACGAAAACGTATTTAGTCACTAGCATTTGTGCGAATGACCATGGTGAAGTTCGAAAAATATTTTGTGTGATGAAGAAATTTCTCAAAATTAGCGTTTTCCTGATTTACTCAAATGTTTTACTCGTCGATTTTTTACATAAAATGCATCAAAACCATATTATTTTGTACTGTCTAAACCATTTCCCAAACAAGACCTGATTTTGACGTTCCTAATAGAAAAGGCTTGGGAAAACATTGAAACAACAGAAGAAACTGCTGAAAACCAGCAGTTTCTCCTTTTGTCTCAATATTTTCTATGCCATATTTTACAAAAATTATATATCTATGATAACTTCCATTTTGTCATTTGTGGCAGTTTTTGAAGTGGATCACCTTAAATTTTGCAATTTTGTACTGCCTTAATATAGAGTTCATCGTTTATATCGTTTTACTACGAAACAATTGCGCTCGGTCGTATCAATGACCTCTGCTTTGTGGAGTAGCTATTTTGCACTGGTGGTGAACTCGGCCAAAGCGTGGGACGTTTTTTCGCGATCATAGTATTCCGTCGGTGTTGTTATAAAATATCGTAACTACGGCTTCGATAAAGCCGTAGTTACGAGATTTTATAACAACACAGACGGTTTGTCAAACCAAATTCATTGTTATTAGAAGAACTATCCAATCAGATATTTAAATTCACATTTAAACGCAAAATATCTGTACTTTGTTGTAGCGAAAAACGTCCCTCGCTTTGGCCGAGTTCACCACCAGTGTTTTGTGAGTGTCTAAAATTTTAAGCTGTGGATATCTTTAGGTCTAAGGGAAGTAAATGTGTTTGCCCGACCTTTGACATTGTATCTAGGGAAGATCCGGTGAATAATAACGATCAATGTAGCCCGTAATTGGACAATGTTTTTACTGGAATTTAACATAATTTATTAATTTGTGCCTGATTATATTCTATTTTCAAGTTAAAAGCAAAAAATTAATTATTTTGAATCATTTTGGCAATTTCTGTGCCATTTTAAAAGATGGTTATTATACTCTAAAATGCTTCTGAGACTAGCTCCGCAGTTAGGGTGATCTCAAAAATAGGGTCAAAGGTCATATAGAAAAGGATTCATGCCGTACTAAAATTCATTTTTTTCGGGTTTCTGAATGGATGTTCTAGAATTTAAGGTAGGTCGAATCATTGCTACAAACTCATGGACTGAGCTATAAGCCAAAATGTTATAATGGTCGCCAATGGAAAACTATTTGCTTCCCCTACACCTAAATTTTGTATGTGTGGGACATTACACTGATTTATATAAAAACGTACAGTCCCACCACAACTGTTTGAGCTGAGGAGAACACTATTTTTACACAAGGAATTTTTATATCGAAGAATCTGTATAACCTTTGGCGTGATACAAAAAATAACGACATGCCAACCAACGTGTTTATCTGAGACGGTACCACCTGGCAGCAGATTAATTGTTCCAGCGCAAGTTGAGATTAAACCCTTTCCCACACAGCAAAATTTAAGGGTGATCCACTTATAAAACTGCCACAAATGACGAAATGGATGTTATTAAAGGTAGTATTTGTGTAAAATATGGCAAAGAAAATATTGAGACAAAAGGAGAAACTGCTGGTTATCAGCAGTTTCTTCTTTTGTTTCAATGTTTTCCCAAGCCTTTTCTATTAGGGACGTCAAAACCAGGTCTTGTTTGGGAAAGGGTTAAACCCTTCCCCCAAACGATAAAGTTTCAGGTTGGACCGATTTGACAGCAGCTGCAGAATACCCAAGGAATGCTACTAGAGATGTAGGGTTCGCATGTATTATAGCACAGAAAATATTGAGGCAAAAGGAGAAAATGCTGATCATCAGCATTTTCTTCTTTTGCCTCAATGTTTTCTCAATAAGTTCCTACCGGGGACATCAAAAACAGGTCTTGTTTGGTTATGGGTTAAACCCTTCCAGAGATGTTAAAGTTCTAGACCGGTTGAAAAATGAATGCAACAAAATTAGAATAACTAGAACACAATGTAATGAATCCAAAGACTTAGATGATCATACACATTTTTATTTACACAATTGTTTCGTGGGATACAAACATGTATCTCATTATTCATATATTGGTTGAGCACTATCTCTAGTGTATGGTTTCACTCGGAACATTATAGAACACAATGTATCTACTTGCACTTATAATTCGTGATTGCATTTTGAATGACATTGACGGAGGGTGAAATGCTGATTTTCACAGGCCCGTAGGAACAGGGGGGGGGGGGGGGGGCTAAGCCCCCCAATCCAATGTTGGCCAAAAATGCCTAATTTTCTTAATTTTACACTGAAAATTTTGGGAAAATCCAAATTAGCCACCACCACCCCCCCCCCCCCCAATTTTCAGGACAAGGGCTTTACCCCCCCCCCCCCCCCCCCACACACACAATATGAAATTGCTTCCTACGGGCCTGTTTCATCATCTGCGAGTAGTTTTTCAAAGATATACAAAGCCGTTTCTCTTATTGACATGAATGCTTAGTCTTGTTTGGGAAAGAATTGATCGCGTATCAAATCATAAACGGTATAGGTATAGTCCTCCATATCTATGGAATGTAACAGAATAGTCTGACAGCGATAATGTCTTCGTTTAACCCCTTCTTAAAGAAACCCTGGTTTAGTAGCATATAAACAGCGAAGGAATTTGCATTTCCCAGTCGATAGCTGCGTGGCTTTGATGTGTCCAATCGAAGGGTTCGTAAAATGTCGAGAGAAAAGCAAAAACTGGCCAATATTTTCTGTACGATACTATAATACGGAAGGTCTTTTAAAGTCTGCTGATAAAAAAGCTACTGACGACCTTCCAAAGTTCAGTAAGCCCCTGGCATATTTCCACCTTCTCTGCTTCAATCTTTTTTTTTTTTTTTTTTTTTTTTTTCAAATCGGTCTTATATTAATAGAATTATTGAAAAATATCGAACATGTTGTGCCACTTGATCCCCGGTCGTGTAATCGCGTTTGAGTTTATTGGAGTTTTACGCCGTTTTCAACTACCAGGGTCATATCGCTGCGGCTGGAGCACCTACTCATGGATTCCTGTTGTTTCTCAAACCAGTACTACCACAACATTATACTGTTATTGTGTGGTGATGTCTTTATAAGTTACCTTCGATAAATAAAGATATTATTATTATTATTATTATTATTATTATTATTATTATTATTATTATTATACAACACCCTTACCGAGCCTCCAGCTGCTCGCCCACTTAGGTTAACGATTTCAAACCCATTGGTGGATGACAATTTTGTCAGAAAGGGTATTAGCCGCGGCCGGGTATCGAATCCGGGACCTCTCGAATGAGAAGCAGATGCGCTACCAACTGCGCTAAGGCCGCGGCCCGTGTAATTGCAAAAAGTAGCATTGTCTGCATTTCATAGTGAAAGGGAAATAACTCCGTTAGTGATTTTGTTCTGTTCACTAAACTATAAGTCAACTCACGATATCATGGCACATGTTTACGAATTTTACTTTTGTAAACAATGAAAAGGCGTGCTTACTTTGCAATGCAATATTGCATCCGTTGGTTTCGATCTTGCAGGTTTGAGACACCTGCAAGACTCGAACTACCACATGCAAAATTACAATAGTTTGCAACTTGACATTGTGTTGTTTCCATGGGTAAGAAATTTTGTAAACATTTGTCAAAATACCGTGACCAGGCAATAATTTTGTTTTCTCTTTTACATGGCTGTTGGTTCTCAGTGTGATTTTCTCCTTTTTATAATTTTATTTCAACAATTTTCCTGTCTTCATAATATACTGAGCAAAAAAAGTTTAGCACGTTTTTTAACACATTATTTTTTCAGTTTATGATAATTAAATGAACATTGCTTTGTGCTGTTCAGTTGTCCCAATCGACAACCATTACGCATACAGTTCATGTGTAGAGTGAACATTCAGTGTATTGGACAAAGTCCAGATAAGCAAAAGTCACGTGCGGCACGTGTGCAGTGACATCGATAATGTCTAGCTTGTCCAAAGACACACGATTACACAGATCTGTTAGCAGAATCAATTTAACCGTTAAAAATTCTTTTAAATTGATTATGGGAAGGCGAGAAATGATGACGTAAGTTCGACGTCAGAGAGGTCTTTGCATGCTCCAAGCAGGTATGTCTGTTAGAGATGTCGCTTTGCATTTCAATTGTCTCCACTTGACAATTACGCGCCTACGGCACTTGGTTTATGCAACTTTAGCCACCAACGACCGACCTAAATCTTGTAGACAGTGTAAAACGACGTTCACGGAGGATCGTTTCACAGCGACGTCTTGACGACGTTTCGAATTCCTGTCTAGTAAGAATTTAGTGCTACTCCTCCAGGACGTCACAAGGTATATCGGTAATGACCAGACAGTCCGGAACATGCTCCACACAGCTTGCATCATGGTCCTCCAATCTTACGCCAATGACGTTAAGCATCGACAGGCAAGGCGTCAGTGGGTATTGACACATCGATATTGATTCAGGAGACATTGGACTGATGTCCGGACGAATCTCATTTTACGTATCATTAACTGACGGCAGGATTTGTGGTTGGAGAAGATGCGTAAGGCTTGGTACCAATAACGCCATCATTGAGACTGTTACGTTGAGTGCAGCGTCATTTTTAGGCAGGAATAGATGAAAACAGTTAACAGACCTCATTTCAGTTAATGGCAACCAAACGGTGCAAGGGCACTGCAATGAAATTATCCAACCTGTCACAGGACCGTCTTACAACGACACGACGTTGTGATATTTCAATAAGATAATCACCACCCACTTACTCCAAGGAACATACAGAATGATCTACGCCTGAACTGCTTAATCACCAGCAAAAAAAAAACACACAAAGAACATTGTTGGACGTCAGGCTAGAGAAAGTAATGACGTCTGTAACGTCAATGGCAATGAGCGTCATCTGTAGTATGAATGGGCAAAATTCTTTTCTGTGTGGTCAGGAAGCCTCTCTGCAACATGGGAAGACATTGAATGGCGGTCCAAGCTGCTTATGCTGGACATTCGCGTCATTGAAAATTGCTTGACTTTCGATATCTGACCCCTGTGCACTTTAACGTAAGATACCTAACTAACGCTTAAGAATTTTGAAGCAAAATTTTCAGGAAGCGCCAGAAAATTGAATTTTCAAACACATTAGAGTTTTATTTTTATGGATTTTGGAAAAGTTTTTGACTAGGAAAGGACATTTTCCAAGTGTGCTAAACTTTTTGTGCACAGTATATTATAGAATATTTTCGCTGCATAGAAATTCGGAATTATAAGACAGCAGTCTAAACAGAAAACCAGAATGTTTCAATCTGAAAGCTTTGGCAAACAACACAGTGAATGTTCACGGGGGGAAGATTTACACCAGTTAACACATCAAATATCGAGGCAAAATGAGATGATGAGGACATCAGTTTTACTTCTTCTTTTGTCTCCATGAACGCCAAGCCTTTTCTATCAGGTACGCCACAAAAGTTTCATTTCCCTATTCGTTTACTATAGTGCACTTACCACTTTACTTTTGTTCGTAGCCTACTATAGTTGGTATAAAACGGTGCTTTTATCGGCATTGCAAAGCAAAACGAGACACCACAACGGGAAATGCTTCCGGGTCGTAGTACACAAACATAGTTCCGTCAAAAATGGATTCCATCCTTTGAATTTCGGCTCACTCCTTTTCTGAATATACAGATGCATGAAATGGGGTTCTGTTCACTGGCAGACCATCAGTGCACTGCTAGGGTGTATTTTAACGAATCATTTCAGGAACTACTTCTTGCCCGGTCGTAACCTTTCATTTGGGTTGTGTCACATGCAGATCCCGAAAGAGGTGGCAAATTGCAGTGGTGATTGTGTCCACGAAAGCGTAGCTGAATATCTTGGTGTTATTGATGCCACTTTCTTGGTAGTGAATAGGTAGACCAAGGAAGGGTCTATCAGGCAGACTAAATAAAATGCCCCCACCGAAACTTCTGAGAGAGGCTGCCAAATGGGTCCATTTTACTATATATTTAATAGGCCCGTTTCGTTGAGGAATAACATCAAAATGTGCATTGTATGGTGGCCTATTCCCAGACACTGATGTCTTTTGACGCCCAACAAAACAAAGGCTTTGGAGAACATTGTTGAAAATGAAGAAATAGATTTAGACAATCTATTTCTTAATTTCCAACAATTTCATTTCCGACAGTGTTTTCTATCAAAGAAAGCCCAACAATGTAATTATATTTCAAACACTTCTGCAACATATACTAACCCAAAGAGCCAACGCAACACGAACTTTAAATTACAATATTTTGATAATTGAAAATGTGAATTCATTGATATTGACTTCATTTTGAACGCTGGCCATTATGAGATCACAAGGAAAAAACAAATGGGTCTAAATTGATTCCGTAACGCAAATAACGTTACAAACGTAATGCCGGGGTGTGTTTCAAAAATGAAACCAAGATCAGCATATCGTATGTCCTCCTGCAGCATTGAACACAGTACAACATGTCTGTGACATCGAACGTAACTAACGTCGACAAACGTTTATAGGAATATTCTTTCACTCTTGAAGTAATATTTGCCCTATTTGATACATGGTCTGTGGTTGGACTGGGCGTTGACGTAAACGCATGTCAAGCAGGTTCGATATTTACTCAGGTGGTCAGATTACCACTTTTTCGGGTGTTGCAACACTGGAGACAGACTCGTGTGTGCATAGGTAGTAAATCGGGACCCGCATAAGGACGTCGAGGTCGGAACCCGTGTTTACGTAACCTGTTACGTGTCTGTGCACTTATACGGCGACCGTGGTCCCCGGCAGTTGCAGCAGCCTTTTTGTTGCTAGCCGAAACCGGCTCTCTGAGGTTCTCAACCAACCTATTGCCCTGTACCTTGGTAGTTAGACGACTTCTGATGACTCTTGGCATGTCATAAACATTACCGTAAACGTCAAAACAAACGTAAGCAAGAAACGTTAATGACCTTGAAAATAACAAAAAAATGGATTTTTTTTAACCAAAATGGAACTTCCAACACATTCAGACATGATTAATGAGTAAGATTAATTTAAAATACTGGTTTGCTGAAACTTCCGCTATAGTCATGCAATCGTAGACAACGCACAGTCCAATAACCGGGTAACCACAGTCAGCCAGGAGCAATCCAATGACATGCGCCTCTCGGGGCAATGCTTAATTGTGGCATTTTTTGTCTATTGCCAGACAGATTTTTTACCTAATCTTATCGGGTTATCTTGTGACTTTCCAAAAATGCACGTGCGCTGGTTTATTACACGCACTGTTGCACATGCAGAGCGGATATAGGGTTTTGAATCAAGGACTCTGTGTTCAGCGAAGCATAGCAATTCGTACATTCTTTTTATGTAGACAATAAAATCACTATATAGAATAATGAAATCTGAAGTTTCGTTGTTTTATCATATCTCATTATAAAGTTACAACAAAAAATCTTGTTGCGTTGGCAGTTTGGGTTAGTATATTTAAAAATTGACGAGTCTAAATTTTTGCTGTCTGATAATGGACTATGTGTTCAACCAATAACACCATTTCTCTATACCCTGTCGCAAACAAGATCTGGTTTTGACGTCCCTAAAAGACATGAGAAAACATTGAGACAAAAGAATAAAATGCTGATCAGCATTTTCTAATTTTGTCTCGACATTTTCTTTGTAATATTGTACAAAACGGTTTCAACAAATCTTCATCAATATCAAATGCATCTTCTGCAATAGCTTCCAACTTGGAACGATCCAATTTTTGCCGTTCGGGAGAGGGTTAGATAGGAATATCTGGGATCAGCGCTCATCCATGGTCAGATCTGATCGTATTCACAAACAGTTCTTTAATGATTGTCTAAATCAAAATTACATTACAAACTATCTGATTGAACGAGACGTATGTCTCGGCCAATCGGATGGATTGTTGTGTAACTTTGAGGTAGAATACCCGTAATGTGGCCATTTTGAGATTATTAAAACATTGGATGTTTACGAGCGACCTCGCCGGTATACTCGTAATTCCGACTTTGCGCGAATCTCATTAGGGGTAGACTACCTTACAGGTAAATTTGGAATGAGAGTGGTTGGTGAATACCACGGTATGACGTACCAAATGGGTCAAAAGTCTAGGTTTGTGGTGCACCTACAAAAAATACAGGTGCAACTGTATATTTTGAGGTGGTTTTATAAATCTTATACGTGCACCTGTATTTTTAGAGGTGCACTTAGTATTATTTATAAGATCGCCTCAGGAAATACAGGTGCACTCGTACTTTTTTGTCGTGTAAAAATACAGGTGCACCTATAAAATATACAGGTGCACCTGTATTATTTGTATGTGCACCTCAAATCTAGAATTTTGACCCATTCGGTACGGCATACCACGCCTCAACTTATTCAGCAGACAGAACACATAGAACATTAACAAATAATCAGCCACTGCCGTGTAGTCTCTGCCAGACCAAGCTATTCCTGGTTTTGAGTGTTAGTTAAGAAATCTTTGGTTAGAAGGAGAAAATGCTGATATATATTAACACGTTTGATTTTTGTCAGTCCAAAAAAAATGCTGTTGTTGAAACGCATAAACACTGTGGTGACATTTGGCGATACTCTTATAGTTAAGCCCTTTCCTGTGAGCTGGTTTTGATACATGTCCTTACTGGGACAGCCTTGTTAAACAACAAGAGAAAAGAAAACATCACTATAATGTAAAAAGAATAACAAAGAAAGTAAGACTTATTTTGGTGTCTGCATTCCACGCAGACCGATCTGCAATTTATCGCGTGGGTAAGCTATCTAGAGCGTGCCACTTTCTCCTAAATGCTCGGCTGCGGCCATAGCGCAGTTAGTAGCACAGGGGTCCGTAATTTGAGCCTTGGCACCATCTAGACTATTCTTTATGGCATAAGTAATGACTAGATGGTGTCAAGGGTCAAATTACAGACCCCTATGGTTAGTAGCGCACCTGCCTCTCACTCGAGGGGTCCCGGATTCGGTCCCCGGTCGCGGCAAATACCTTCTCTGACAAAATGTCACCCGCCAATGGTTTGATATCGTTACCATATGTGGACTAGCAGCTGGAGGCTCGGTTAGTGTATTGTGGTAGTACTGGTATGAGAAACAATAGGAATCCATGGTCAGGTGCTCCAGCCGCCGCGATATGACCATAGCTGTTGAAAACTGCGTAAGACCCCAATAAAAACAAAGAAAATTTTCCTAAATGCACCGCAAAAGTATGTTTCGATTGGGCTTATAGTGCAAGGGAAATAAATCTGGTATAATCAATCAATACATAATTATTTCCCCTACACCCTTAAACTGTCCAAACTTATCTTTTCAAGCCTCACTGGTGGGGAACTCGGCCAAAGCGAGGGGCGTTTTTTCGCGGACGATGTAATTCCGTCAGTGTTGTTATAAAATATCGTAACTACGGCTTTATCAAAGCCGTGGTTACGAGATTTTATAACAACACCGACAGTTTGTCAATACAAATCGGTAAACCTGGTCTGTTATAGTTCATTGTCAATGAAAAAAAATCTATAAACTCACATTTGAACGCAAAATATCTATACCTTGTTGTAGCGAAAATTGTTTTAGTTCACCACCAGTGAGCCTTCACATACCTAATGTTTAGATCAGAAATCAATTACCCTTTCCTAAAAGACAAAGTTGGGGTGGTCCAAATTCAAATTCGTTTCACCAGAACGTAGAACTTGTTAAAAATGCTTTGTTTGATTCTCAGAAACAAGAGAATGTACATACTTGACATAACCTACGTTGTTTAACCCATTCCCACAAACTAGCACTTGCTACCTGTCCCCAGGAGAAGCGAATGAGAAAACAGTGTAGAAAAGAAAGATAATTGCGTGTGAAAATATTCATTTTCCCACGATGTTTTCTTTCGAAACACACACCAAAAGTTTAATCTCAACAACTCAATGAGACGAGTCTTGTTTGTGAAAAGGTATCGACCTTGGGCTACCGCAAATCATTCCCAGATTTAACGGCCCATCGTCCTAATATATAGACATATTTGAAAATCATTTAGAGTAAAAAAGAAACTGTCAATTATTTTCATTGTCATTACAAACATTATAATTATCTTATACTCTTTCTAGCGCTAATTAATACATGTAAATGAAATAAAAGTGTTTGACATAAATGTTACAGACATTAAACCATTACAAGAAGGCAAAATTTTAGACATTAAAATGTTGCAGACGACAATTTATATAGTTTGGTCTTTAAGGTAAGTAATCATTGTGTAGGCGTAAATGAAGAAATTGCTTGTCTCAAGCAATTATTTAATTTCCCTCAATGTTTCCCAAAGCCATTAGTCCCGTTACATAGGCGTAGGAAGGTTAATAATATTGAGGGGCCAAATGTTTACGTGAAAGGAACCTGAGCGTAGCGTTGCTAGGGAGGTCTGGGGGCACCCCCTCCCCCAAGAAAGTTTGAATTCTAAGAAGCCATTTCCTGCAATCCGGGCACTTTCAGACAGCATTTTATACCTGGACATTTCTTAGTGGAAAATATGGGTGCATTATGGGGGGGGGGGGGTAATTTGCTGACCCTCTCTTCTAAATTATTGGGAATGGGGGCTGCTCCCCCTGCCCCCTCTTCATACGCCAGTGCATTACCTTGTAGGGAGTCTAAAAGAGTCCTAGTGTGGAAATGGGTTAAGAAAATCAAAATATCCCTGGCAACCGCGTTTAAGGACACAGGTCACCCACACGTTACGGTGAGATCAAAATCTAGGATATTTTCTAAGGTGACTTTATTAAAATTTAATTTTGAAACCCACACCCTGTTGATCCTTTAATCTTTCCCATTCAATGCCTAATTCTAACGCTTCCATTTAACCCATTACCACACAGTGACTCCTTTTGACTCCCTAGAAGATAATGGCTTTGGAAAACATCGTGGGAAATGAAGAAATTGCTTGGGACAAGCAATTTCTTCCTTTCCCACAATGTTTTCTACCAAAACAGACCAAAGGATTTTAAATTTCCTTAACTTGAAATTGTCGTCTTCAAAATCTTTGAATTTGGACCAGCCCAAAATTTGTCGTCTGGTAATGGGTTAAAACAACAACAACCACGACGACGAATTGGGAATGCATTACGGCAAAAGAAGAAAATGTCGATAAAAAGCGTTTTCTGCTTTTGTCCGAACATTTTCTGATATTGTATACAAATAATATCATTTTCCAATTGGAACAGGCGCTATAGATCTATATTTTTGACGTTTGGGGAAGAGTTGAATAATGCAACGTGACATCTGGCGTTTTTGAATGACAAAAACATAGAATGCTTGTAAGTTACTAACCTCTTTCACAAACATGCCCTTATTTTCATGTCACTAATCAACTAGTAGAAAATACTTTGAAAAGCATTGTCAGAAAAGAAGGAAATGTTGAAACCCGACAATTTCTTTTTTCTGTCATTGCTTTTCATGATAGGCCAGCAGTCGCAGTGGTGAATCCAGAGCTGTCAGATGAAAATTTCCATACATAGGGCCTACCGCACCAATCTCGTATATAGACGAATTAATCCATTACCAGACGACAAAATTTCAGACTAGGCTAGTCCAAATTCAAAGATTTTGCAGACGACAATTTTCAAGTGAATGAAATTCAAAATTGTTTTGTATACCTGTGTAGAAAACATTGTGTGAAATGAAGAAATTGCTTGTAACAAGCAAATTCTTCATTTTCTACAATGTTTAAATTTCCGATGCATTTCTGTGTAGGGGAGTCAAAAGCGTCACTGCATGTGTAGTAATGGGATAATTTTGTCGTCTGCAACTTCAACTGGTTTAAAATTCTGTTATTTGGGAAAGGGTGAATTGCTAACCACGACAAATTCATTTCATTACAAAACTGCACAGTTTTAGACTAGTTCAAAGTAAAAGATTTTGCAGATGGCAATTTCACGTGGATGGAACTTTACATTTTTTGTCGGTCCGGATAGAAATTGTTGTGTGAAATGATGGAATTGTATACGTGTCAGAAGCAATTTCATCATTTTCCACAATGCTTTTCAAAGCCCATATCTTGTTGGGCGTCAAAAGGCGTCATGATGTAAGAATGGGGTTTGGTTTCGTTTTTCTCAAAAGCTTTGGCTTCTAAAACCATTCACAAACAAGATCTGGTGGGCATATTGACGTCCCGTCAGTACAGGCCAATTGTCATTTTCCCTAAAGCATTCCCATAGCCTACTGTAAATAATAGGCCTATAGTTTTGCATCGAGTAGCATTTGAGTTGTTTTATGCAAGTGCTTAACCTTTACCAAACGGCAAAATTTTATACCGGTTCAAAAATGATGTTGTTGCAAATGACAATTTCATGCGACTGAAGTTTGGTCTTTCTGAGTACACGGGTGGTAATCAGAGAAACTAGCTCCAAAAAGAGGTAGTTGCATAGAGCGAAAATTTGTAGGTCACGAACACATTTTCTACAATTATTTCTTTTAAAGCGAGTTTTTGAGAAAACTGGCGATGCTGTAGTATGAAGAAATGGTCGAAGTTTGTTGTGCAAGAGAATATACGGTATTAGTAAGCAGAGTTTGAATACAATCGTTGAAAAACATTTCAAAATCGAAAGTACAAACTTCTGAATTTTCGATTTTGAAATGTTTTTCAACGATTGTAATCAAACTCTGCTTACTAGCACCGTATATTCTCGAGCACAACAAACTTAGACAATTTCTTCATATTACAGCATCGCCGGATTTTTAAATAACTCGTTGTAAAAGAAATAATTGTAAAAAAATGTGTCTGTGACCTACCTTTGTTTACAGATTTTCGCTCTATGCAACTACCTCGGTAAAGGCCGGATATCACGAGGAAACAAAATACCGTTGACTCTTTTTGGAGCTAGTTTCTCTGTTTACCACCCGTGGAGTAGAAAACATTGTGTGAAATGAACAAATTGCTTGTCACAAGCACTCTTTCATTAAATTTTCCACAATGTTTTTTCAGTGCCTTATCTTGTGGGCACGTAGCCTAAAAACGTCCATATGTGGGAATGTGTGAAAGAATCCACTTTTTGCCATTTGGATTAGGATTGGACCTATCTATCAGAGACGAAAAAGTTGGTGTTTACGCTATTTGGAAAAAAAATATCACGAAGTAGATCTTATTCTAGATGCCGATACATAAATTGGGAAAAATAGCAGAGCAAAGGATGTGCCTATCTGATTAGGACGTAGGCCTACCACAGGTATGCTAGGTTAAATGTTGAGAGAAAATGAGAAATAGCCTAGGCTAAGGGATCCGTTCTGTTCTTTTACCTAAATATTTTTCTCAGATTATTCCTGTTACAAAGACCAAACTCAGGTATTGATTGGGAAATAAAGGGCAAGATCTTATTCTAGATCAATACCGTATATATTATTTTTTCGAAACTTGTCCTATTTCAATACAAAGAGCCCCCCCCCCCCCCCCCGCCTCCATCGATTAGGGATGAATTGAACGTGTATTAATTTATGCGTACACCGACAGCAGATGCAGCATCAAAACAAGACGGCTGATTAGGTAAATATTGAGACTTGTTATGTAACTAAAAACATTGTAGAAACATGCAAACGTGGAAATGTATCAGGGCCCTAGTTAGAAAAATTGATTGCCAATCTATTGAATACACGTTTGTAGCGAATAATAGGCCAGACGAGTGGGCGTGGCATATAAAAATGGGACTAGTCAACCTGTTATTTATAAAATCATTTCGTATTTTATCAGATTCAGATGGAAAGCAATGACCAAGTTGACTAATAACCTTCTGAATTGGTTATGTCAGCTTAATTAAAACCTATGTTGTTGGTACTCATTAGAATCGTCTCAATGAGTACCAACAAAATAGGATTTGAGGATGATAATTGATAATTAGATAATAATTTATTGATATTTTGCATTTTTAATTGCCAATTATCAAATAAATTTTCTCACCTGCCTCGCTATCTAGAGAGCTGTAGATCTCTTGCATTTGATTATGGTATATTAACCCATTATCAGACAGCAAAATTTTAGGGTGATCCACCTCAAAAACTGCCACAAATAACAAAATGGATGTTATTAAAGATAGGATTTGTGTAATATAATATGGCACAGAAAATATTGAGACAAAAGGAGAAACTGCTGTTCATCAGCAGTTTCTTCTTTTGTTTCAATGTTTCCCCAAGCTATTTTTATTTGGGACGTCAAAACCAGGTCTTGTTTGGGAAAGCAGGGTTGGCAATCGACCGGTCAATATGAGTATTGACCGGGCCGGCGGTCAATACTGGTTTTAACCGGTCAATACTGGTCAATACCGGTCAATACTGGTCGATTGGTGGTCGATTGGTCAATTGAAATGGTTGGTTGGAAAATACTCATATATGATAACCCTACATAATAGACCCTACATGATATAAGAATATCACTGCAAATTAGATGTTGAGATTCTGACTTTCTGTTGTTCAAGACTCTAAAAAAACAAAGCTGCAAAACCAAAATGTAAAAGGCTATTTCAAAGAGGTCCGTTTCATGAATCAGTAAACTTTTCAATTATTCTCATCAATTTTCAATTCAGGTTGTTCTAGTTCAATATATACATTGCCATGTAAAGAAGAAGAGAAAAAAGAGAAGAAAAGAGAAGTGTAATAAGAAAGGGTTTAAAAGTGCCCATCAAATTCATGAAAAGCAATCAAACAAACAAACATTGACTTGATCAAAATTTGACTGTACAAAAATGACACACTACTTCAAAGAGTACTGCTGGTTCAAATTATGGATATTGTTAGCCAACACATGAAAGAGGATGACCTAATCTTAATAACAGTAATTGCCTTTTGACAAACAATTAAGAATGGCCAATCAAAACGGTCAAAATACTGGACCTGTCACTCAAACCTATGGAAGGTGTGTCCAGCTTGTAAGGTTGACCAATGAGAGGGGCTGAAATATATGGGTTGTGAAACTGACACCTTTGTTTATTCAGATCTGTGAAAGTGTGATCATTCTGCTATCTGTTATTGGTCAGTTAACTGGACATTACTGGACATTTAATCTAAGTGTCAAAACAAGAGTAACTGTTGTGTTAAAATAAAGCCAAAGGACCCTATCTGGTCAAAAGCCACCTGATGAGTACCCTTGACAGGTTATAACTGTCAATTTTTCAATTTCAAGAATATAAATAATAAATCCGAAACAAAAAGAATAAATTACCATTAAAGTTTTTTTAATTGACCATCAGAATTTTTTCAATTGACCATTAAAAATGTTCAATTGACCATTAAAAATGTTCAATTGACCACCAATCGACCACCAATTGACCATTAGATTTTCTCAATCGACCACCAATCGACCACCAATTGACCACTTGGAGTATTGACCGGGGCGGTTTTAACCGGTTAAAACCGCCCGGTTAAAACCGGGTGACTGGTCGATTGCCAACCCTGTGGGAAAGGGTTAATTCACATTCTAAACCTTATGTTGTAGGTACTTAATGGAATCATCTCGAGGAGACAATGTCAATGAGTGCCCACGGCCTAGGGTTTAACCCTTTCCCCACACAATGACTCATTTGACGTCCTACAAGGTAATGGCTCAAGAAAACACTGTGGAAAATGAAGAAATTGCTTGTGACAAGCAATTTCTTCATTTCCCACAATATTTTCTTCCTTAAAAGACCAAAACATGTAAAATTTCATTCACTTTCCATTGTCGTCTGCAACATCTTTGAATTTAGGCTTGAGTATAAAATTTTGCCGTTAAAGAACTATAAATGAAATATTGCATTTTCAAAAGCTTTCACTCCCTCTTATCTGCTGTAGCTATGTATTCTATATTTCAATTTTGTAGATCTTCTAAAGGAGCAGTTATTAATCTACCTCTGCGTCCTGCATCCTGTACGCATAAAATTGGCTGGGGACGCATAATTTTGAATGATGCGCGTCCTATGGGACGCATCATTCTATAAGGCCTATCAATTTCTATTTACAAAAATTCTCGATCTCAATACAAAAGTCGTTGCAAAGTGAAAGTAGAAGACAAATCTCGTAAAATATTTTGAAGTTTGGCTATGCTAAACTTGCTGGAATGAATCATTCCAGCACCTGCTCCATTGAAACGAATAGGAAGGAATTGTAACCAAAACCCAGATCAAAATTCAAAAAGGTTTCGGTTACATTATTGCAACTAGAACTTTGTGAGAGAGATCTAACCTTGTGAAATAGACGGAATGTCCAAAATGTTTTGGCAATGTTTCGGTGTTTGGTTATCAACATTCTTAAATTCTGTTTCAGAACTTTTTCCAATTTGAACAAATGTCATGCAAAATTTTCCTATATCAAGGTTGTGTTCTGAGTTCTCTCCCCAATCTCTTTTTTATAAACAAGCTCTGCAGTGTCAAGATCAAGAAGATAAAGTTAACCTGTGCACTGTGTTGTGTTTTGGTCAGTGTTCAAACATAGTCCAACAAAACAACAATGAAAACAAAGTATAATAATAACATAACTGTGTTTATTTGTTTTTCCGAACAACGGCAAGGACATAGGCCTATATAAATATCAATTGGCGTACTGATCTACAATTCAATGAAAGTGAAAAGGTTGGACTCATACATTTTGAATTGGGACGCATTGTTTTCAAAGCCATGCGTCCCCAGGAATCATGGTTTCAAATTCTAGATTATTCACTGAAGGAGTATAGATATGAATATATAGATGTTTTAATTTAACCAGTAGCGGATCCAGAGGGTGTTTGGGTGTTCATACAAACCCTCCTGTAGCCTGATTATTTCATATTCATACTGAAATTCAGTCAAAATTGTGCAATACTAAGAAAAGGAACACCTTTGAATCTGGACAGGTCAAAATCTTGTTGTTTTTGAAAGTTTTCCAGGGATGTTAAGGAAATAACAATGCTTTATTTAAGTCATTCCCACATTTGGACGCTTTTTGACGCCCCACAAGATAGAGGCTTTTGAAAATATTGTGGAAAATGAAGAAATTGATTGTGACAAACAATTTCTTCATATCCCACTGGTCCCACAATGTTTTTCTAAACTTATGAATAAAAAATGTAAATATTCATTTGAAGTTGTTGTCTGCAATCTTTTGAATTGAACCATGCAGTGCCATTTTCCAAATGTTTTGGACAGCTTAGTCAGGGGTGTGGAATTCCGATGCCTTTGTCTGACCTGTCTGTTTTTAGAACTGCAGACAAGTATGTATACTAAACCTCAGAAATAACGCAACACTTTTTTTTCACTACATGTATAAGAAATATATTTTGTTACTTCAAATTACTCATCCACAATCGGAAATGATATCAATTTATTCGTTTCTTGTCAAAAAATTGATTTGTCATCTTAAAGCAACCAAGCATGACAAGCGCGCAATCATAACTACCCTCTAAAGTGAAAGTCACAAAATCAGTGATTTTTGTACCTGCGCATCCTGCAACTTTAACTCATAATTTGGTCTTTGGGATGCAAAGTTTTAATTCTAGCGATTCCCAGGATGCAACAATTTTTACAAATTTCCTATTAAAAATAGTGTATTGGACTCACTAAGCTAGTACCTGGACTCATTGATATGGAATCTAGCGAGTCCCCAGGACTCACAGTCTTTAAATTTTAAAAAAATCACTACAAAACCAGTACCGCATGTGACCACCTTGCAGAGCAATATAGTCTGTGCATTGCTACTCATGGAACTACCGGTAATCTCATTTTGGAATCTGGCATATGGCGTGGCTCTCCACTCTTACTGTAAAGCTCTTTCCAGCTGGGGCAATGTCTGTCTTTGAGATGCAGTTGTGACCCTTGGTGCATCCGTTCCCTAGCGGTCCAGTACTGTCGCAGTTTGTTGGAAACTCTCTCTAAGCCGGCCAATAGCCATGTGATGGCATCCTATCACATGTGCAATAGCCGGTGACGTCATCTCTGCCGGCAGCATCCCAAGTGTACCATTACATTTGTAAATGGAAAGTCTTGGTACTGTACAAAGCATTGAAAACTTCTGACCGATGAAATGTTCTGAGTGTTTCTTTTTGTTGCTGACTTCATGTACCGTCTGAACCAATAAACTGGTTTGTTTCTTGAGGTCATTACTGCTGCATGTGCATAAAACCTGTTTACCCAGTTTGGACGGCTAGTGCCATGGATGAATGAGATTCATGCTCAAGAGTGTGTTGTGTGCATACATGTACCTAGTGTCTGGTGTATACCGAAAAATACTGTGTCAACAAAGTGAATCATTATGTGAAAAAAATATAAAATGAGATAGAGTGGTGCATTATTTTTGAGGTGCAGTATATAATTTTACATTCAGCTTCTGGATAAGTGCAACTTAAATGTAGTTGATGAATTTCCCTGTGACAAAATCGCTGTGCACTATACTTTTGTGGGACAATTTGATTTGTTCAGCAAAAAATTGCAAGTGTTCAATCTTGGCGGAACACTAAACTTGTCATCTATCTTGTCTATTTTATTTGGGTAGCAAATTCTACTAAGTTGTGAGCATCTTAAAATATTGTCATTGTGTAAAAAGTGAACTGCACTGTATTTCTGGGTCCTGACCTTAATTTTATGATTTAGATAGCATAACAATAAATGTTATGTCAAATCACAGTATGGTACATTTAAATGCTGACTGTTTTAGATTCTAATCCTTTTCCTGCTTACTGTGATAAGCTTATTTGTACCAGCTGACTTGTAAAATTATATCCTCTTGCACTTTAAATCATTTTCCAACTTTCAACAATTATAGGTTTCAATGGCGGATCCAGGATTTCTGTGAAGGGGGCTCAAATATACAAAAAGGGGGGTTCGTTTTACTAGTATTACACAATTTTGATGAAAATGAAATAATCAAGCTACAGGCTCCGAACCCCCTATAGATCTGCCAGTGGGTTTTGATGACCCTGCAAACATAAGCTAAAGCATAATTTAAAAAAAAATATACTGAATAATGTACCTGTGAACCTTGGATTGTAACAACTTTGATGTCATACTTAGGAATATAAATTTTGCAAATCTGCCTTCAGCCATTCAAAGTTATTTTTTTCGGTAATGGAGTGGTCAAGATCTTAATGGTGATACATGGATGAATTAAAGAGGATTTTCAATGAGAATAAAAAATGATGAAAATGATCAATTTCTCAGAATTATTATAAATACGTAAAAGGTTGTGTCACATGATTCCTGCCGTTGATACAAGCAAAGTTGTTGATTGAATGGCTTATAACCACAATGTTGAATGGTTTGGGTATGTTAAGATCTGGATTTAAACAATGCTTGGGCGAAAGTCAATCTGATTAATATTCGATGTTAACTTACAGTAACATCTGACAGAGTCCATTTAGCAGTAATCATCTATGATGCTTGGAAAACCGAAATCGGTTATATTTAGTCTAACCATTTAAATCTCTTATAAATTCCATTACAAGCACATGCAAACACATGGTTCTGCACTGAAATGTGATATCCTTGCTGCCTATTTTTAGTTGCATTCAGAATCTTGAAAGTGTTAATTTGATTGGACAGAAGAAAAGGTCATTGAAGTTGACCCCCTTACCGGTGCTTGTCAGATGTTACTGTAATTTAACAACCAATTTTAATCAGATTGACTTTAACCCTAGCATTGTTTAAATTCAGATCTTAACATACTACATAATTCTTGGATACAATTGACATGATTTGAACATGGAACTGTATGTGACCAGGCCGTAACCCAGTATGAAGTCAACAATACCCTAGAAAATGATCTTCCCTAAAAATGTTCGTGCCATATTCAGCAGATTTTAATTCCATTGATAAGCACTTGCTGCTCTACTGACCTACTTCCTGGTCTTAGAAGTTGAAACCACAAGCTCCTCAACAAAATTTTTAAACAAGGCTTAGTTAAAAATTCAGGTCTAGACTGTGCCCTAGAGAAAGGGGCCTTAATGGAAAAGTTGTTCTTAAAGGCTGGTTTAGATTTTAGGCATAAGAACAATGTAAGTCTAGTCTGAGCATGTCATAGCTTTGCAGCAATTTTATGTGGAGCACTGAATGATTATATTGCATAGAGGTGGTATACTCCACCCAAATTAACTCGGGACAACTTAAATTCTGTGTGCAAAGTCTGTTAGATGAGCGTCTTGACAAAACATTGCCGAAGTCGGGTCATTACATATGCAAATATCCCAGGTTAACAGCTAAAACGAGTTAAGTTGCACAATTACGAGAAATACCTGTCCCATGGACCTAAGAAGCTATGTTTGTACAATTATATTGATGAATCGCCTTTAACATAATGTCATAGGGGTGGTCAAATAGAAATAATAACAAAACCCCATATATCTGATGAAATATGAGAGAGTAATGTCTCGAAAAGTCGGAAAATGGGTAAAAAACAGCTGTCCCACCTCGGGGGTGGTCCAGTTCATCACTTTTGTACGGAGAGTACATATATAATACATACACAGTTTACCTAGTATCCCAACCAGTAGCTTTTCCAAATTGTTTTTAGTGGTGAAATAAAGAATTTAAGATAATTGCATTTTTCTGCGAACAATTATGCATATGTCCCATGGTCTGGTGTGAATTACGTTATTTAGTTTTACACACATCCTAAAACGAAACCATATTTTGAATACATGATATTAAATATCATTTATTAATAGTCAACAGCATATGCAAACACATTGTATTACTCTTGAAGGTAGCAGTAGATTGTAGTAAGTCACACTTTGCAATGAAGGAAGCTACCCCGCTCAAGGACCAGTAAATGTGAATTACGTTAATGCTCTTTAAAATTTCACACATTCAACGCTTAAGTTAAATACATAGTTGGGCATGTACCTACACATGTGTAGATTACATAAACCAAGAAGAAAATTTCTCTTCAGAATTATTACCTGTGGAATTTTATTGCATGTTCAAAATTGTGAATTACGTGTCGGTGAATTACGTTACGTCATTTTACGTTCCATAAAATATCTTATTCATTAAATGTCGCAAAATTAGAAACACTCCGGTCATGTTTTAAACTCTTTATTAAATTCAAGTAGTTAATTGATAGTAAAACCGAAATATGTCAATGAGAAAAATCTAAGACCGAAACTATAGTGGGACATTTTTCGTTCGTAATTGTGCAACTTAACTCGTTTTAGCTGTTAATCTTGCTAGGCTATAACAACTTATAAATTTTCTGTTGACAACGTATCAGCCTTTCATAACCTATGCTAGATACAAACTTGATACTAATTCACAGGACGAAAATGATATAATTTTACAATATTTTTAACTTTTTTCACAGGCAGCAATCATGTGACTTCGTTATGATCATCTTCGCAAGCCAAGGGTGACATCTACGACGTAACGTCGTTTCTGTATTCACCCTTGGCGGATTTAGTCCGATTTTCTTGGTCTCCTGGAAAGCGTTTTCATTGGTTCCAGCGAGGTCTCGCTGGGACCAATCAGATTGTCGACTGATACATTTGTTATGAGTAACCAAGTCATGACAACGGGCGGGAAAAAGCATTGCATTTGCAACTCAAAAACGCGAAGATGGGCGATTTTTCCCACGAATTTCACTGCAATAGACAGGAATTCTCTAACTTTAATCGACGAATTACTATACTTTCGACAATTCGACCGAAAAAACAGCTAACTTTTACATAATCTGCACGACGTACGACGCGAAAGACAACGCGCGTTAATGACGTCATCAATAATGGACGTAAACAACCAGCAGAACAACCGCTAGGCGGCGCTTCGCGATTTCAAGAAAATCGGACTAAATCCGCCAAGGGTGAATACAAACGTAGGTGGGTTCAACCTTGGCTAGCGAAGATGCGTTATGATATGCTTTGTAAACAAAAACACTCGGTAAGTACACATTTTTTTTCAAATTTTTAATCAAATACTTACAAATACAGTCAAACCTCGATCTCTCGGGCACGGGCCTCCTCGAACACCGCAGAAAATTCGAAATAGAATCTCGGTCCCAGCACAATTTGTTCTTTATTCCTTATTTTCATGCATGGATAACTCGCACACCTCAGGATCGAACTTTCGAACGCATTTTCCGGTCCCGTGCATTGATTTACTATATATTTCACCACATAAAGTCGAACAAAGGGTTTTCCAAAGGGTTTTCCAATAAATCTACCTGGCTTCTTTTGTTTGTTTTCACACATATCGCGGGGTAATCTCTTTTTGACAGCTTCTTGTGTATCAATTAAACCTGTGCGTAACTATCACTTGTCATGAAAAATACACGTTTTTAATTACCATTTATTGGTTTTAATTGTATCATGATTGGGTCTTAATTGCAACCAAAGGTTAATTGATTGGGTCTTCATTCTGATTTTAACATTTGAAAACACCGTAACTACAGCTTAGCCGAGCTGCACTAACAGCATTCGCAAACGAAGGCAGCTAGATCGTATAAACGTAGGAGTTTTGTAGAGAATTTGCTTTTATTAGCTCACCTGAGCACAAAGTGCTCAAGGTGAGGTATTGTGATCGGTCGTTGTCCGTCCGTCCGTCCAGCCGGCCGGCCGGCCGTCCGTCCACAATTTCTTTAAAGATCTTCTTCCAAACCAGTAGACCAATTTTCTTGGCAGGAATGATCCTTGGGTGAAGGGCTTTCAAAGTTGTTAAAAGAATTTGATTCCATCAAAGACTCTGGCTGTCGCGGCATGACAAAAGGGGAAAATAGCCAACTCTTTTAAAAATCTTCTTCTGCCTAACCAGTGGGCCAATATTCTTGAAACTTCACATGAATGATCCTTGAGTGAAGGGCTTTCAAAGTTGTTAAAAGAATTTGATTCCATCAAAGACTCTGGCTGCCGCGGCATGAGAAAATGGGAAAATAGCCAAATATTTTAAAAATCTTCTTCTGCTTAACCCATTACCAAACAACAAAATTTTGGGGTAGTCCAATTTGAAAGAAGTTGCAGACGACATTTCAATGTGATGAAATTTCAGAATTTTATAGCTTTTTTGGTAGAAAACATTGTGGGAAATGAAGAAATTGCTTGTCACAAGCAATTTCTTCATTTTCCACAATGTTTTCCAAAGCCATTATATTGTGGGGAGTCAAAAGGAGTCACTGTGTGGTAATGGGTTAATTAGCAAGCTAATATTCTGGAAACTTCACATGAATGATCCTTGGGTGAAGGGCTTTCAAAGTTGTTAAAAGAATTTGATTCCATCAAAGACTCTGGCTGCCGCGGCATGAGAAAATGGGAAAATAGCCAAATCTTGTAAAAATCTTCTGCCTTCAACTAGTTGGCCAATATTCTTGAAACTTCCCATGAATGATCCTTTGGTGAAGGGCTTTCAAAGTTTTTGAGAGACTTTGATTCCATCAAAGCCTTTGACTTCCGCGGCATGAGAAAAGGGGAAAATAGCCAAATCTTTTACAAATCATCTGGCTTACTACATGTAGTGGGCCAATATTCACATGAATGATCTTTGGGTGAAGGGCTTTCAAAGTTGTTGTAAGAATTTGATTAATATCAAAGCTCTTAGTGCAGTGGCATCAGAAAAAGGGTAAAAGAGCAAACACTTTTGAAAAGGCTGAATTTTGTTTCATTCTTTTGAAAAACTAAGGAAAAGGGGCTTTATTGCAAAATTCTTAATTTGCTGCTATACAGGTCAAAATGTTTATTTCAACAAGGCAAGAAATTTCAGGTGAGCGATCTAGGGCCATCATGGCCCTCTTGTTTTATCATGTACGTACATATGTATATTATTTTGAAAGATTAATAATATGAAAATTCATTCTGTGTGATTAAAGATGTCCTTAGATACACGAATAAAGATATCTTCTCGTGAAAACATTTTTGTTCGTCATGCGAGTATTCCATATGTGTTTAAGTGTATCAAAAGTCGGATAGGCTATAACCTATTTTCGGACGGAACACATTTCCCCTTCTATACGACGTCGTCATGTCGAATTTTGGATGAGTCAAACTTCCGATATCTCGAACAAATTAAAGGGTCCCATGGGTGTTCGAGAAACTGAAGTTTGACTGTAAATATTGGGATACGTGCCATTTGATACGTCATACTCTCAGGTCTATTTTGATACCAAGATCTTCCCTCAAATCCCTGTCACAGCTGAGAACATTTGTGCCAAGTATTTTTGAATGCCATGATATATTTTCTTAAAAAATGTTTGCACTTTAGTCCCCAAAGTATCTCCATTTTATCTCTAGGATAACCCTCCTGTACAACAGTGTCCTTCACCTTTGACCACTCTGCTCTAGTTTCAGTTGGGTCTATAATTGGCTCTTGTGTAACTTGTGCTTGGCCTTCCAAAGGTACTGAAACTTTTTGTGTCCCATTGTGGTCAATCAGTATCTCTATCTTCTCATTTCCCCATGTTCCCCTCTCATTTGTAGACAAGAATGTCAGAGGTCTCATCCCCAGAACAGCAAAGGCATATATGATGTTACTGTCATTATCAGGGAATCTGTCAGATAATTTCTCAAGCAGCTTGTCAACAAATTCTTTTCTGATAGAATCAATGTTCTGCTTGCCTTCAACTAGATGATTTTCTTTGTAAAATACTCTATTATTTTTCACAGTCAAGTGTTCATTCTGGAGCTGTTTCAAGTAGCCTTCATAAATTGGTTCACTTTTGATTTTGTTTAGTTCCCTCTTTATGTCGTCGGAAAGGGGTTTTGCCAGCCAATGTTGTGGGTTCACAAACGACGACGAGTATGTTCAATATGATGTTTAATGTATGATGAATCATAAAATGAGTTTTCCTGAAAGTACATAATAATAACAATAACTTTTCTGCGCAAGCTAGAAAAGCCAACGAAGCGTATGAATAGACTGACATTTGACAATCATCAGCTGATCATATCCTAAATCAATTGAATAACTTTTATGCACGAGCTATAAATGCAAATGGGTGAAACAATACAATAGACAGACATGTAACAATCGTTTCATTAATCATTTAGATAGTTACCTGAATATATATAATATATATAGAGGATAATCGTTTGTTTCAGTGTAAGATCGATTTATATTTCATTGAGTGAACAACAAAAGCTTTATTTTCACGAGTGGCGAAGCCACGAGTGAAAATGTAGCTTTCGTTGTTCACGAAATGAAATATCAATCGATCTTACACGAAAAACAAACGATTATTCTATTTCTTTAATGCAAAAAATGGACAAAGTGCTAAAGAAATATGACAGATTTTCTTAAAGCGCGTCATTTTGCACGTGACTGCTATGCAACGCTTACGATGACGTCACTTATTTGGCCCGGCTTAGATAACGTCAGATAGGGTAAAATGAACGAAAGCGGGGCACAAGTTTTTGATAATTTCACTGGATGGGCGGTGAGTTTATCAAAATGATAATCTACCGTTATTTCCCGATAATCCACCGAAAAGCATTAAAGAAATCGAAGATATTTCTAAGTTGAAAATAATTGTTGTCTAGAGACATAGAAGAAGTTACGGAAAGTCAATGAAGAGTATTCAGGCCAGGTTATTCTAACGTGAATTGTTAGTAGAATTAGTAAATTAAATTACCTACCTTTGACCATAAATGGAAATAAATCAAAGTACGGTGGACGAAACGGGCCAAAAACTGATTCGGACATAAATAAAACAAAGTTGCTATAATTTTGGACATATTTAATGATAGCTCAATTTCCACCCTACGACATACTTCCCCACTTCGAGAAAGAAGGCGTCCTCGACTTCGTACTAATCCTGTAAAGCAAAATTATATAACATGGATAAAAAGGGCGATCATATAACATGACTAGGCAAACAGTGAGTGATATGAATGAATGAAAGAAAGAATGAATGAATGATATATATAACAAACGAAACAAACAACTCTGAATACATAAACCTCTGATTCTTGTTTTAAGAGCTGAACACAGACTAAACAAACGAGCTATTCCAATATCCATTCGCCTGTTCTCTGCCACGCAGGTTTCTGTCTAACTCGTTTCTCCTTAGGCGGAGACTCCTCTGTTTTCTTGGTAAAACCCGGACGACGTGCTGGTATCACATATCTCGGTGTCCTGTCTGAATCTGCACTGTCAAACGGGGTCCGCAATGGCAAAAGCAGATTCCGATGGATAACCTTTGTCTTCCTGGACCCAGGTGTGGATTTCCTGATTTCATACACCGGAGAATCTGGGTCATGTCGTCGCACCACTACGTATGGATCTGATTCCCATCTGTCCGCTAACTTTTGACGACCTCTTATTGTGACGTTCCTTGGCAGCACTAAGTCACCCGGTTCAAGTGATGAAGCCGTGGCCCTCTCATCGTACTTTCTTTTGTTGGAACACCCAGTAGCATCTGCTGCCTCACTTGCCTTTTTGTAAGCTGATGACAACCTCTCCTGTAGTTTACGCACATATTCGTGTGTTCCTTTAGAGGAGGTGTCATTAGCTGTTAACCCTAAAAATGCATCAAGTGCAAGTTTAGGGTGACGTCCAAACATCAGAAAGTACGGCGAAAAGCCAGTGCTGGGATGTGTTGTCACATTGTACGCGTGTACCAGTGTGGCGATGTGGCTCTTCCAGTCCGACTTCCTGTCTTCCTCCAGTGTACCCAGCATACCAAGTAATGTCTGGTTGAAGCGCTCTGTCATGCCATTTCCCATAGCATGGTAAGGAGTGGTTCTCGATTTACTTATACATGCAAGTGAGCAGAGCTCAGTAATGAGTGAGGACATGAAGTTGGCCCCTTGATGGCTGTGCAGTCTCGCAGGGAAACCGTAGTGCACGATAAAGTTGTCAAACAGCACACGTGCTGTTGTCTTGGCTGTCTGGTTTCTCGTAGGAAAAGCTTGGGCATACCTGGTGTAATGATCTGTCACTACAAGCATATCTTCATACCCACCTTTAGACATATCAAGCTTCAGGTAGTCCAGACAAACCAACTCGAGAGGAGCTGTGGACATAATTGGTACAAGTGGTGCGGTTTTATGTCCACTTTTCCGCCTGATGCATCTAGGGCATTTCTTGATGCGCTCCCTGACCCATGTCTCCATACCAGGCCAAAAGAACCTATCCTTAAACATCGATATCGTGCGGTCACGGCCTTGATGACCAAGATCATCATGCAGCGACTGAAAAATATCATCACGGAGATCGGATGGCAGAATTAGCTGAAGTCGATCAATGTCTCCTACTTTGGCGCGGCGGTAAAGAACTCTATCCCTCAGCTCAAGTTTGTCCCATTCTCGAATATATTTGAGTACTGTAGGATACTCTGGGAAAGAACTCTGAGCTGATGGTCGTGATCCAACATGTAGATGTGACAGGACCTTTGAAATTACAGGGTCTGCTATCTGCGCTTTTACCCAATCTTTTGAAGAAAGTGAATACGCCTGTAACACATCCTCAGGTATATTAGCATCTACCTTGGTAGTATTGGACATTGAAGCATTGTGAGATAGGCTGCAAACCAAAGGTGTTTCCTCAGCATCCATGGTTGAATAGAGTGACAACGTGTCAATAACATTTGATTCCATAACTGAATCGTATTCATGATGCCGCCGTGCATCAGCATTCTTTTTACCACTACGATAATGAATGCTGAAATTGTAACTTGCCAGGGCTGCCATCCACCTATGACATGTAGCATCCAACTTCGCTGTTGTCTGGACATAATGTCAAGGGGTTGTTATCAGACAAAACTTCAAATTTACACCCATAGAGATAGTCGTTAAATTTCTCTGTGATGGCCCACTTAAGTGCGAGAAACTCGAGCTTATGAGCAGGGTAATTCTTTTCAGATGGTTTCAAGCTTCTGCTTGCATAAGCAATTACCCTGTCTGTGTCGCCTTGTCTTTGGTACAATACTGCACCCATCTGTATGGACCATAAACGGCAAGTTGTAATTAGCATATGCTAACACTGGTGGGTTCGTAAGCTTCGATCTTATGTCATCGAATGCAGTTCTCTGAGCTTCATTCCAAACGAATGGAGTTTTCGCTTTCTTTGACGAAGATTGCTTCCCTGAGCAATTACCAACTAGCAAATCGTTAAGTGGTCTAACAATTGCCGCGTACCCCTTGACAAAACGTCTGTAATAGCCAGTGAAACCAAGGAATTGTCTTACCTCCTTCCTTGACTTTGGTTCTGGCCACGACTTGACGGCTTCAATTTTGTCAGGATCAGCATGCACGCCATTCTCAGAAACAATATGACCTAAGTACTTGACCTGAACATTTGCTTGCTTTGAGCTTCAAGTTATGCTCTGACAGACGTTTGAAAACATGCTCTAAACGTTCTAAATGCTCCTCAAAGGTGGAAGAAAAAATGATGATGTCATCCAAGTATATCAAACACTCTTGGAGATTAATCTCTCCCATGCATCTCTCCATCAACCGCTGAAACGTTGCAGGGGCATTTGTTAGACCAAATGGCATACGATTACATTCAAAGAATCCAAGAGGTCCCACACTGAAAGCTGTCTTACATTTATCAGATTCCTTCATACCAACCTGCCAATACCCTGCCTTAAGATCAAGAGTGGTGAAGTACCTGGAGCCTGCAAGTAAATGAAGGGTGTTTTCGATTTTAGGAATTGCATAAGCATCCCGTACAGTACGCTTATTCAACTTCCTAAAATCGAACGATGACAACATTGGATGAGAAAGGACTTGACGAAGGTCTTATAGTACCACAATCTATCATTTCCTGCAGATGCTCCTTTATCTCCTTAAACAAACCAGGGGCTATATGTCTTGGTGGATCTTTGAATGGTTTACTGTCACTTAGATGAATCTCATGCTCTACTAGATCAGTAAAACCAAGATCGGTAGGCCCTTTGGAAAATATATGAGACCACCTGTGAAAAAGATCTCTTACCTGATCCTTCTCCCCTGACTTCAGGCATGTATCTGACATATCAATATCTTCAATAGGGTTCCGTTGCTCAGATGCGTCTTGGTGATGACATGTACCAGCCAGAAGTACATCCTCTGTATCACTTAACGAGTCTACAAGTATTGGGCCTATTTTTGGAGACCGCAAGACACTTACTGTGTGTAGCTCACATAAGTTAGCTTTTGGCGCAACTGACACCGGTCGAGCGGACAGATTGCACAGTTTTACTGGTACTCTAGCAGTCTAACCAACCCCGTCAAGCGATACAAGACGTGGGCAAACGGTAACCTTATTGGAACAATTCGCCTCAGAAGTTGCTTCAGTAACAACGTTTGTCGATGATGTAGTCTTGTGGACAATCCCTGATATTGTTCTTGATTCATATGGCCTAAGAGTGAAGCGGTGAGTAGACTTTACGACACCAGCTTTCACGCTTCCAATTGCCTTAAATGCCATATACCATGACTCGGGAATATTTGAGGACTCATCATCTTGAACACTAGCAAGACACTGACGAATGAGATTTGTTCCTATAATAACAGGTGTCTCGTGATTAAAATCGGTCATAGGAATGATTAAGACAGGGATGTCAAATGATCCATCCCTTAGGAAAGGAATTTCAAATCTGGCTTCTATATACCCGGTATCCAATATAGGGGATAGATTGGCCATTTGCGGCATTGATTTCTAAATTGAAATCTGTTAGTTTCCTAAGTGGTGGTTTAGGATCTAAAGTATTATAGAAATCTAAAGCAAGTGTTGTAACCATTGATCCTGTATCTACTAATGCTTTAACCCTAGCTCCCTCAACAACTACTTCATTGGTGTTGTTATTACCAATGATTCTATGTAATAACGTCTCTGGCTCGCTATTACACATTTTAGGGCATTGCTTATCTTCACTGTCTCCAGTTTGCCCTTCGACGGAGACAGTTACTGGTTTAAATCCTTTCTCTGTTCTTCTTTCTTGTCCGAACTTTGGCCATTTCCATTCCATTTTCCCTTCCAGTTGGAACTACCGCCCTGCTTACTCTTACTGTTACTAGAATCCGAGTTATTCCTATTCTGCTTCTCCATTCTCTCTAATCTCTGTTCTAATGACTTCAGTCTGCCCAAAACCTCTTTCATTAGCTTCGCGTTCTCTTGGTCAACATTCTGCTGTAACACCGAAGACTGATGCGAACCTGTGTTACACAACATCTCATTCTCCTCCCTTCTAACTTTCATCCTTAAATCTTCGAAATCAACTGCTGTATCATAACACCAACGAGTTGCAATTCGTAACTTTTCTGAATATAAATTCCTCCAAAATCTATTTCTCAACAATCCATCATATGTGTCATCCTTTATTAGCCCTGTTCTCATAGCAGCTCCCAACATGTTCTCTAACCTAATGCCCCATTCTGCCACAGATTCTCCTTGCCTTTGCTTTGTAGAGTAAAACTCTGCAAGAATTGCCTCTCCACTCTTAACATTACCAAATATGCTATCCAGCTTCTCAACAATTTCAATCGTTGTTGCAGAAGGATTCACGGATAAGAGAACTTTTCTCGTTCTACCAGTTAGGGAGTTTCTAACTGCCTGTCTCATGAGCTCATCGTGGTATAACCCAGACTTAATCATAAACTCTACCTCTGCTTTCCACTCATCATAAGTTTCCTCTGTTAAAACAGGGACTGATGGCTTATGCATAAAACTTCTAACATTACCATCAGTATCAAAACTATCTGGAAGCATACTCATACTGGCTTCTTTTTGTCTCACACTCTCTCGCAAACTTTTCTCTCTCTGCCGAAGACTCTCTAACCTTCTCTCCCTTTCCCAATCTTTCCTACTTCTTTCTATCTCATCACTCAACTTCCTTTCCTTTAACTCTAATTTTTCAATTTCCTCTTTAAGCCTACTTTCTTCTGCATACGAAAACGTATCAATCTTCGAACTAATTCTGTCACTTTTAATATCATACTCTTTCACCTTTGAATCTATCCAACCCAAGTGTCTGTCTAAAACCTCCTTAGTGCTCCCATCTGCTTCACCTAACTGATCTATTGTAGTTAACAACTCCTTATTTTTATCCTCAAAATCTACTTTCCAACCCAAATGCCTGTCTAAGACCTCCTTAGTGCTCCCATCTACTTCACCTAACTGATCTATTGTAGTTAACAACTCCTTATTTTTATCCTCAAAATCTACTTTCCTCCTATTTCCTACCATTGGGGTTGATGTAACCCTTACTCTATCATCTCTATCAGGCAAAAGCCTATCTAATTTCAATCTTTCCATTAACACTCTTTGTCTATCTGTTTCATCTCTGACTCTATCCCTATGAATCTTTCGCATCTCTCTTTCTGATATAAATTCAGCCATGATTCGTAAAGGGCTACAACTCCTCAGGTAACAAAAAGATATTTTGTTCTAATGAATCAAAAACACACCTGGCTATCAAACTAAGTACCAATTCTATTATCACTTGTGCTCCGCCGAATTAAGTTTCAATTTGTAATAACTTGCGCAAATTAATCCCATTTAGCCAACTAAATCAAACACACTATTACCACCTACTTACGAACTCAAAGTACACAGAAAAATATCTTACGCTGGTACGATTCGATCCTCGATCATCTGGGTTTCAAGTCCAACGCCTTACCCATTAGACCACTCACTCCGTTCTACTAGTACAATGCAAAATAACAAAGTCTATACTTTACCGTATTCGCACGTGTTTGTATCGGGAAATAATAACGCGTCGTTTCAAAAGTACCCGTAGTGTACACTTAGTATAACCGTAGGTTTAAGATAAAACATTAACCCTTCGCATGTATAAGTTCATTTACTTAGCTGTGCAAAAGTAAATGTTTATACACGTTCTCAAACGGCGTGTTTCCGCAATTTCACGGTAACAAAAAGAACTGTAACGATTTGAATTTGCGCAATGTATCACATATAAATAACTATGTATGATACAAAACATAAATGATAATCAAACTGTAGTGGGAAAAGAAGCACACTCCTTTTCTCACGACACTGGGTGCATTAAACCATAGGATATTGGACTTTACCTATTGCTATTTATAGCAACACAGGTAAACTACACACCAATGTAAATGTGCACGTGCTAGGTTTAAACAGGTGAATGGTTAGTGTATCTATTGACATTGGATAGACAGACAAGATGGAAGAATAGGATGAATAGTGAAATCATGAAAAATACAACAGTCACATACAAATAATCTTTAGTGACCTTGATCCTTTTGTCTAGCTAAGGCTATATAGTCTATGATCAATTCTTATGCTCATACAAACACATAATACAAGTACCAACAAAACAAAATTATCAAGCACATTTGCATCAAAGTCACAATTACTAAACAATTATCACCACAGTCTAATACAGATAAACTTATAGAGTTCCTCAAAGTTGATTGTACGATCATCAAAGTCTCTGTATCCAAAATCGGACAGGTGCCATGGAACTTAAACCGGGGTTCAAACAGTCTGTATAGTTTATAGACGACAGTCAATGTTTATGGTTAACCATATTATTAGAATAAACGACTAAACCTTGTCGATGATCCAGGTGGAATCCCGTAATCACTCTTGTTTTTCTTCAGAAAACCAACACAGTGTTGATAAATGTCTCTGTATAGTCACTGCTGCATACGCGGCATAAAACGTTGGGCGCCATTGTCGTCGGAAAGGGGTTTTTCAATATGATGTTTAATGTATGATGAATCATAAAATGAGTTTTCCTGAAAGTACATAATAATAACAATAACTTTTCTGCGCAAACTAGAAAAGCCAACGAAGCGTATGAATAGACTGACATTTGACAATCATCAGCTGATCATATCCTAAATCAATTGAATAACTTTTATGCACGAGCTATAAATGCAAACGGGTGAAACAATACAATAGACAGACATGTAACAATCGTTTCATTAATCATTTAGATAGTTACCTGAATATATATAATATATATCGAAGATATTTCTAAGTTGAAAATAATTGTTGTCTAGAGACATAGAAGAAGTTACGGAAAGTCAATGAAGAGTATTCAGGCCAGGTTATTCTAACGTGAATTGTTAGTAGAATTAGTAAATTAAATTACCTACCTTTGACCATAAATGGAAATAAATCAAAGTACGGTGGACGAAACGGGCCAAAAACCGATTCGGACATAAATAAAACAAAGTCGCTATAATTTTGGACATATTTAATGATAGCTCAATTTCCACCCTACGACATTTACATGGTCAATTTCAACTTTCACTTGGCTAACATCCAGGTTGGACTTTTGGAAGACCAAACACATTTTAGAAACAACTTGTAAGATATCCATCAACAGGTAAGTAGTATCAATAAAGTAATTTGTACTCATTTTCTTCTCAACCCCTTAGCCTTTGCTTCTTTGTTTCAAGCAAAGTATGTGATTAATGAGTCCAAAACTGTATTAATAATAAATGGTTTTGACAGCTGTATGTGCTCAACCATCTTACTTCATGGACTTCCTTGATTTTCAGCAATGGTTCATCTAAAACCCTCTGTACTTCTGCCCACTGATCACATCTCTTGGCTGATGCTTTGAAAAGGTAGAATAACCCTGTTAAAATGCTCTGGTATTCAACTAAATATGGGGCTTCATTGGCTGCTTGAGATGTTACCAAAGCTAGTTTATGAGCAAGACAGTGGTAGTTGATCAGCATTGGACTGTCCCTAAGCATATATCCTATAACACCTTTACCAGAACTGCTCATGAATTTGGCTCCGTCAGTCCCTAAACGCTTTACAAATTTACAATGGATAGGTTAATCTTCATCTTGATTAAAAAAGCCATAAGTTCTTTGTATATTGCCTCGCCTGTGCCACTTTCTATTCTAAAGCCTCTCTTACAACCGGTCGTACGTGCTCCTGTGTGTGGTCTGCATCTAAAACGTACGTTTAGTCGTGCGATGCATGCAACATACGATTTTGGTGGACGCAACCACGACGCAGACTGCACGCAGCAAAGAATTGACCGGACAATATTTTGAGGCGCTCTTACAACCCGTCGTGCGTCTTTATGAATCGTGCGATTTTGCAGAGTTTTAAAACGTACGATTTAAAAAGACGCACGACGGGTTGTAAGAGAGGCTCAAGGTTTGTAAGAAAGGTGGTATGTGGCTTGAAAGAGTCTTGATCTATGATTCTGGCGTAAACAATTAGCTTTTTCTGAACACCTACAGTCAAGGGACATAATTATTCGCCACCCTGCTGATTTTTGCATAAATTTTACTCATAATTTCAGACTAAAACTGATGTTAAATCCTTATTTTCTTACACACCTCACAATATGTGGTATTATTTTAAAGTATAACCAATTGCGAACAAAGTCTGTATAAAAACTTTTTTCAAATGGTTTAGAGACTTGGTTGCTAGGCAACTTAAGAAAATCGGTGAAAATTTCTGACCAGCCTCCATAACATTGTTGCCATGGTAACAAACATTTCACTAAAGATATGATTTCATGCAAAATCAATATACAATAGGTAAACTAATTAACTATTATGTTTGCTGCAATATCCATATAGTTTCCTCAGAGAAACAAGTGTTTGAAATTCTATTTTCGTTGCAAAAATACCAAAAATGCAAAATTAACATAGGAGTGAATGGAGCGTTGCATTTTTCTGTGGTAACTTGGTCAAATAAAATTAAAATGTGTCACTTTTATATCTAGTATGTTGTGCATATTTACATTTGCTTAGTTATCAAAATGGTCACTATCTGTTGCCATGGCAACAGATTTTTGGAGGATTGGCAGAAATTTTCACTGATTTTCTTATGTTGCCTTGCAACCGTGTCTTTGAGACATTCCAAAAGAAATTTCAAGCAGACTTTATCCGGTAATGATTATACTTTTGAGTCATATCTATGTTTTTCTGCTAAGTGAAAGAATAAAGGTTCTGTGACAGTTCTAGTCCAGAAATTTACTTAATTTTTCAATGAAAAATAGGTGGGTGGCGAATAATTATGTCCCATGAGTCTATGTCAGTACTCTCATCACATAATAAGTTCAGAAAAGGGGATTTTAAGATCTGGGTCCTAGTTTCTACTCAGAAAGACCAAAAAATGTAAAATTCCATTCACTTGAAATTGCTGTCTGCTTCATCTGTGAATTTGTACCAGTCTAAAATGTAATACAGTCGACACTCGTTATCTCGACATCGGATAATTCGAAATTCCACTTGAAGTAAAAGTCATGTCCAATCCTCAACATATGAATATCAAATGTTTAATTAATATAATTCAGAAACAATTACTGCCATTGAAATTTAGTAGGAAAAGGATAGAAATTGCTCGTTTCGAGCAATTTCCTTCCTTTTTCTACTATATTTCAATCATGGACACACATGATGCCCACCAAAAATGGTTAAAAACGTAAATTCATCGATAATAATCAAAATTGGATGAGTCAAACTCCGGATATGTCGAGGTATTTTGACTGCCCCTATGACTTCGACACAACGAGTGTCGACTGTAGTCTGGTAATGGATAATTAACCCTTTCCCAAACAATACCTGGTTTTGACGTCCAAAATAGAAAAGGCTTGGGAAAACATTGAAACAAAAGAAGAAACTGCTGAATCAGCAGTTTCTTCTTTTGTCTCAATATTTTCTGTGCCATATTTTATACAAATCCTATCAATAATAACATCCATTTTGTCATTTGTGGCAGTTTCTGATGTGGATCACCCTAAAATTTTGTTGTTTGGGAAAGGGTTAAAAAGCAATTATGTGACAGGGTATTGTGCAGCGGCGACTGGACCCTTGTTTCTTGATCACCCTAGAGAGTTATGGTTCTTTTGTATTTTGTAGCTACATTGATTATGTACAAATCTGTAATTGTGAACTATTCATAATCCATTCTCTAGTGTCCCATAATTATGTCCCTCATGGATTGATATTGTTTGTTATATCACTTGTTACTTTTTCAAGTCGAAGACTTAGAGCAAAATGGAAAAGAATGGCTGTCTGGCTGTTGCAACATGTGTTTGTTATGGACGATGTTCAGACTTTGTAATTGTCAACCATTTATTATAACCCCCCCCCCCCCCCCCACACACACACACACACACACACACACACCACCTCAGGGTTCAACAGTAACATTTTGTTGCCAGACTGTCGGTCGTGTTGCTGCCAGATAATGCCAGCCCTAACTAAATAAATATGCACTGGTCATGACCAAATATTTGTTTTAGAAGGATACTTATGGAAAAGATTTAAACAACGCAAATCTTTTCATAGCTAAAATGTCAGTTTTGAATCACAAATCAATTAAAATTTTACAGGGCTCGAGTTCCTTTTGTGTCACAAATCACATTTTTTGTCGTGGTGATTTTGACTTTAGATTTAGAATCAGGCTCACCATTCGGTCCTGCAGCGAGGGGGTCTAACAGACTGGCTGGACCAAGCAACAGGCAGATAATGTCTGTTTGACATGGGTTAAATGCCTGGTCCCACTGGTCGATTGACAAAAACGTATGCAAAAAGGACACAGCGGACGAGCAAAATTTCGGTAGTGGTACCATCCGTTATCATCCGCTTTTTAGAAAATGGCGAAAATATAACGGAAAAGAGCGTACGTCAGTAGTATATAGCGGGGATTTTAAACGGATATTCGTGGGAAGCCTGACGGATGGGAGTGGATGTCAGCTAAATTTACGGAATACATCCCAGATAAAAACTCTTTTTTCCATTTGTATACTTCATATACGTGCTGCATATGCTTACATCCTTTCTATTTCCGTGCTGCTAACGATGTATAGACGTTCCATCTACCTTATCGTTCCCCTATCAATCCCTTTTCAGTTTCGGTTAATTTGAGTTTCAAGGATGCCTGTAGGATGAAGAAAGGATACAACGGACTGATAACGGACGTAGAACGTCTGTTGCTCGTATATATTGCGGATTTATATTGTACACGACGGAAGGTTCATCCGTTCTAAAAGTTTTGGGCAGCTCAAAACTTCTTGCGCGGATGAAATTAGGGTTGACGGATGCCCGTTGGATAAAACCTATGCAATAAGTACACACCGGACTTCCAGCGGATGGAAAGAGCTGTCTAACGGAAAGCAAGATTTTTTGTACGTTTTATATCCTCTTTGCATCCGAAAGTGCAGTGGGACCGGGCCTTAATGTTGAACCCTGTACGTACAAGGTAGAGGGTGTATATTGGTTTCACAGTGTGTGTCTGTCCATCTGGCTGTCCGTCCATCCATCTGTCTGTACTTTTTTTGTTTCCATGCTCTAATTAAAAAAATGTTTGCTTAGGTTCATGACACTTTACACAGTTGTTGCCCTTGACTCAAGGAGATGCCTTGACATTTTTGGGTCAAAGGTCAAGGTCACAATTGGACTTCGTTTTATTTCCGTTTCCATGCTCTCACTCAAGAAAAATTTTACCTATGATCATTAAATTTTACACAGTTGTTGTCCTTGACCTAAGAAGGTGTACTATTGTTTTTGCATAACATAAGTGAAAGATCAAGGTCACAGTTGGACTTACTTTTAAATCTGTTTCTGTATTATAACTCAAGAACTTTTTCATCTAGGATCATGAATCTTTACACAATTGTTGCCCTTGATCCATGAAGATGCCCTTTTGCTTTTGGCTCTTGTAGGTCAAAAGTCAAGATCATAATCAGACTTGGTTAAAAATCTGTTTCTGTACTGTTACTCAAGACTGCTCTTTTGAAAGCTGTTTACCTTGATGGTTGAGGAATAATAAGATTGAACCTTTCCCAAATAGCAAAGAAATGGTTTTCCTACTTTGATAAGATGCTGCAGATTTCAAAATGGATAATGAAAACGTATTGATTTGTGTACAATAATATAGCACACACGCAAAAAGATACTTGTTATCATCATCAATTGGCTTCTTTTGCCACAATATTTTCCCAATCATTTCAATTCTAAAGGATGTCAAAACCATGCCCTGAGTGGGAAAGGGCTAATTGGTGAGAGTGTGATAATAGGGTTAAATGAGAGCATCTAAGGACAGGGTTACTCTGTGTTCGTCAAATTTTCCAATATTTCCCTTCAAGCGGCCTCTTTCTGTAACAAGTTTCTTGAGGGATTCCTGCGTCCTGTTTTGAAATGTCGTCAGCTCAGATATTACTGAACAAAATCAATAATGTACAGCCAGCTGTATTCGAGATTTTGTTCATGCCTAATAGGATCCTTAAATGCACTGTATTGATGTCCCTATGATTTGAAATCATTAGATTTTTCCCCACAAAGTGTGTTTGTAATGCATATTGAATCTCTTGTGGTTGCTTGTACTTGGGAATTTGCTATGTGCTTGTAAAGTTGTGGATGTTATCGATGCATATGCGACAGTGAAATGACCAAAAGTCTTGGATTTTATTCTAGAAGCAAAGCAACAGATAAGAAGTGTTAAAGGCATTCTTAATTTGTTATTCCAATTCTAAACCATATGTTGTGGGTACTCATTTGAATCGTCTCAAAGAGACGATTCAAATGAGCACCCACAACATACGGTTTGTTGATCTATGAATGATATTTTGTGTTTTGAAAATTGTTTACCGCCTTTTATCTGTGACAGTGTGAAGGTCATAGATGCTCTAATTCAGTGATGTCTGCTTGTTCCAATAGTCTAGTGACGGTTATCAATTGCCTTACCGATAGATGAATATGTTATCTAACTCGTTTATTGTGTCGATTTGAGAATTGGAAATGTGTAATAGAAGGATATAAGAAGACTGCAGTGCTGCATACAATGAATGGAAGGTCTTATATGTGAGACACTGTTGCGTCGAATTTTGATTACACATATTGGGAAACGGTTTACCCATATATGAGACATGACCTTCATCTGACTGGAGTCGTATTTATCTTATGAGTTCAGTGTTAGTTAGAGAAAAGCACCATTATTGCGAGTAGGACGTATTCTACGGGGGCTGTACCCTCGTCCCCGAGGCCTATTCTACCTGTGGTGGCTCGGGTCAGAAATAGTCCCGCCTCTACGCCACCGCAATCTCCGTCTGCGAGAGGCATGTGTAGCGATAATGCAGGTAAATTTGTTTCCTAATGAATGAAATTTTAGTCAGGAGTTATCTCCAGCTCAATAGGGAACAATTATGCTGGGTACCGTGACATAATTTCGGACAAACAATAGTATTTCCGTAGGTCTTGTAAAATCTCATAACCATGGCTTGATTCAAGCTGTAGTTACAAAATTTTATAACAACACTGACTGTTTATCATTACATAATGGTAAACTAAGTCTATTTTTAGCACAAAATTCATTGCCATTTAACAACTGCTGCAAACGACAAAATGGATATGGATGAAGATAGGATTTGTGTATAATAGAGCAGAGAAAATATTGAAGCAAAATGAGAAAATGCTGATTATCAATACATGTATTTCCTTCTTTTGCATCAATGTTCTCCCAAGCCTTTTCAGTTATGGGCATCAAAACCAGGCCCCGGTTTCTCGAAAAAACTTAAGTATGCAGGGTCCAACATTAACTTTTTTGAATACCAGACAGTCGGGCTAGTTGCTGCCAGATGCTGCTAGCCCTGACCAAAAATGCACTTGTCTTGACCAAATATTTGGATAATGGGGAAAAGGTGTATACAACATTAATCCTTTAACCCTTTCCCAAACGACAAAATTTTAGGGTGATCCACTTCAAAAACTGCAACAAATGACAAAATGGCTGTTGTTAAAGATAGGATTTCTGTAAAATATGGCACAGAAAATATTGAGACAAAAGGAGAAACTGCTGGTTATCAGCAGTTTCTTCTTTTGTTTCAATGTTTTCCCAAACCATATCTTTTAGGGACGTCAAAACAAGGTCTTGTTTGGGAAAGGGTTAATAAGCTAAAAGACAAGTTTTGAATCACAAAGGAAAGAACATTTGAAGGGCCTATGTTCTTGTTGTGTCACATATCCCGTGTTTTCATTATGGTAATTGTGACTGAGATTTGAAATGAGGCTGACCAGTCGGTCTTGCATCTTGGGGATCTAACTAGCCCTGACCAAGCAGCAGGCAGTTAATGTCTGTCGGGCACAGGTTAATGTTGAACCCTGGTACGTTCTCATGCTCAAATCTGAGCAGCACTCAAATCACATGAAATCCATGTGAACTTCAATCGAATACCCTTAAATGTTAGAGAGTATTCCATTGAAGATGAGCATGTACTCATGAGTATGTACTTAAGTTTTTTTTTGAGAAACAGGGGCCAGGTCTTGTTAAATGGGTGCTCCCTTGACAACCTTGCAGTTAAAGAAAATAAGTTTAATGCTCCTGTACCTTGAACGGCTTTCTTCTCTTATATAATATCCGGATTGAACACATCTCACCATAAACAACCCGTAGCTTTTTTTAACTTTTATCCTTCTTTTAAACTGTTTTTCTCTCTTTTATGCTTTTATTTTCGTCTTTGACAGTGACGCGCAAGTCTAAGTCCCCAACCGGGGTTCGACTGAAAGGAAGATAGATAGATAGATATCTACAAATATGCCTGCAAAAAGAGTGTCTTTGATACATCAATAACTGAGTATTGAACCAATTTTGAGAAATTATAAATTGCTCAATGGCGTTCGGTTTTCCCATGAAACAAATACGTCATCGTCACGCCTCATTGGTCTAAAAATAGATTGGGAATCCCTTATCGTACAAATATGGCTTTGAATCTCGCGAAGTTTTTCCACGTTCAACTTGCCGAAGATGACATTCTAAGAGCTGGATGGCCGTAATCATTTGTTGAGAAACATTCCTATTCAAAGTTGAGAAGGTTGCTGCACTGTCATGTACTTCTTAAGATAGGTAACTATGAAATAAGCAGTTGACAAGTAATGCTTACACTACTCTCCATTGCCGAGCTCTATTGATTAAACCATCAAATATGACCTCTGCAGTTTTCGGTACGCCAACAGCCTATTTGGTCGTCATAATCTAATTATAGCACACCATTTGAATTATCGAATCAAAATCATTCAGTTTTATCTTGCATGGTCATTACGTATACATTACATCGCTTCTATTTTTAGCTCCACTGGCCTTCAGGCCAGCGGGCTATTGTCATGGCGTTGTGTCCGTCGTGCGTGCATCCGTCCGTCCGTGCGTCCGTCTGTCCGGTCGTCAACTTTTTCTTTAAAAATCTTCTCCTCAGAAACTACTTGATGGATTTCAATCAAACTTCACAGGAATGATCCTTAGGTGGTCCTCTATCAGATTCCTTCAATTAATTCTAATTGAACCATAAAGTCTGGAGTTATCTGCCCTTGAATTAAAAAACGGCTGTTTTCTTTTGTTTTCACTCTTGCCACTACAAATATTGATCAATCAAAAGAAAAGTTGGTCAGAATGTTGGTGCTGATAAGATCTTGCCTTAGTGCAATTTTCAGCTTGATCTGAATATTATGTTTTGAGTTATGTCCCCTTGAAATTGGCAAAACTACCATTTTTTACCTTATTTTTACTCAAACAACCATAAATAACCACCAATCAACATAAAACTTTCACATTATCTTACTGGCCATAAGATCTTGTGTTGGTGTAATTTTCAGCTTCATATGAATCTTAAATCATGATTTATCTGCCCTTGAATTTGACAAAATTGTTGTTTTCGACTTGGATTTTACACTCTTTACACCCACAAATATTGAATAATCAGGTCAAAACTTAAATAAGATGTAGGTGAAGTTAGGATCTTGCTTAAGTGTGATTCTTAGCAAGATAGGAATATAAAATCATCAGTTATATGCCTTTTAATTTGACAAAATTGCTAATTGTGACTGTTTTCACTCTAACAGCCAAACTCACTCTAATAAAGACTGTTGCAAAGCTTGGTAACTAATAGATCTTATATGAATGTATTTTCAGCTTTCTAGTTACTTTGTAATTGCTTTAAGAGCAACACATATTGAAAAATCTAGTGAAAACATGTACTTGATATTACAAGAAATTCAGGTTTGACAGCCATTTGCATTATTTTTGGAAAAGGGTTTTTCCCAGAATCTATTTTTAGCTCAAAATCTATTTTTAGAAATATAAAATATTTTGGAGTAATCAATGTTCTGTTAATTTAGATCTGTTGGGAATAAGGAAAATTTTAGTTGCTTGTGACATCCTAAGCTAGAATGTTCTCCCATTTCCTTTTACCCTTTCTGAAATGGCAAACATGTAATTTTACTTTCTTTGCTTCAAGAACCACACATTTTGAACAATCTAGTTTTGTTACTTTCTTTTAGCTCTTTGAAACACAAGCATTGAACAATCTAATCAAAACTTGGATTAAATATTACATGAAATTCAGGCCTGTGGAGCGACTCAAGACCTTCAGGTCTTCTAGTTTGCTGAAGCCGGTAACATTTGAATTATCGAATCAAAATCATTCAGTTTGATCTGGTTTGATTACGTATACATTACGTCGCTTCTATTTTTGGCTGAAGCCGGTAATTTGAAGCGTCAGCCAATGAAAGTTTGTATCAGCTTTTTGAATTGTTTTGTTGTGTATCGCCAACGATTGGATACTGAAATCACGCCAAGGCCCCGAGATTAGACGTGAAATGACCCCGCGAGAACAGAGCTCATTCTATCGAAATGGAATGTAGAGATAATGTGCTCTGTTCATAAGAGAGTATGTTTACACATACTGTCCTGTCTTGGCTTCGTCGTGCCGCTCGTGCGTACTCGCTGTAAAAAACCTTTCCAAAACGACAAAATGTCACGGGCCAAATTGAAAAAAGTGATGATGACAAAACGGATATGAATACTTTTGGTGTTTTATCTCAGAGAAAATATTGAGGCAAAAGAAGAATGATCATCAATATCCAAAGAAGTTATTCACATCGATTTTGTCTGCTGTGCAGGCCTTTTCAATTTGGTCGATCATCATTTTCTTCTTCTGCCTCAACGTTTTCCCAAAAATTTTCTGTTGGGGATGTCAAAACCGGTCTTGTTTGGGAAAGGGTTAATATAGAAAAAAAGCTAGAATTTGTCGCTGAATGTGATTTGATACCCCCACAGGCTTTCACTACAACAAAGGGCAATAACTCACAAAATAAGCAAGGTAGAGTTATGCTCCTTGTACGTTGCACTTCTCCTTGGTGAGATCTATCTACCCGAGAAGTTTCATGATCATAGCTACTTTACTTTCAGACTTTTCGATGTTTTTCTGGTTAAGCTGTTGAGGAATCTCAAGAAAAAACGTTTGTCATTTCTGGTCTGTCTCCGTATCTGGAAGCAATGTTGCATGTTGCATATGCGCAATGTTTCATAGTTTTAGTTCCCGCCTGCATTATCTATGATCGACTAATATCTCGCTTGAAAATGATAATTCTATGCTAAGACTGTTACGAAAACAATGTCCGATTCATGACCGATAAACAAAATATTAGAATGGTACCCGGCAAAGGTTGTTGGGGGTATTCCAATCAGAAATCTATTTTTAGCACACGAGCGCGCGAAAACTGTTCGCTATTCAAGCAATTTTTTCTTTTTCAAGAATTTTACATACATCATAATCATTTGCATAAATATTGTATGACAGCATTTAGGTTTAGGTACAGGTGACGTCAGGCTGGTCCAGTACAGCTTCAGGGAATATGTTTGGGGAAGGGTTAAAGCAAAGAAAAAATAATGAAACAAAAGAAGAAAATGCTATGTTAACAGACGAAAAGCAGAAAAAACTTCTAGATAAAGGTTACTACCCATAACACAATGGAGATTGTGCTTGATTAGATGGGTAAATATCTACGGACTTTGCCTAGCTTCAGGTAAGACATTTTGCAATTTAACTTTCTTATTTCAACAGTTTGTTGCATGTCCTCCACCTTACTGAGCTCTTTCCTCTGATGTATGACTTACTTGAAACCTTGTACTTTTTGCAAAAATTGATCCCAACAGACCAGACAAACGACAAAAACTTCAGTTAATTTTTCTGGTCGGATGCGATCAATTTTGGGGAAAGTATGCTCAGAGCTCAGTAATGCGGGGTACATGCAACAAACTGCTTGAAAAGTGACTCATGAATAAGAAAGTTCATTGCCCAATTTCTTACCCGAATCGTGGCTAATTTGGCTGTAGTTGTTATCATTTCGTTTTCTTGTCGGTTGGGATCAAGTTTTGGAAATAGTAAAAGGATTCCACAAATAATTCATATATCTTAGAAAAGAGCTCAGTAAGGCGGGGTGCATGAAACAAACTTTTTGAAAATTGGCGCAGAAACAAAAAAGTTATTGCTAAATATTTGACCAGAATCGAGATGATTTTGTCCGTAGTTGTTATGCATCCCATGATGCACAATCTCCACCGTGCACAATCAGACATTAAAATTCTATAAACATTGTCATTTGGAATAAGGACAAGTAGGCAACATAGACACATGCACAATTCTGCATCCACATTACATCCATAGTACATAAAAAAATGGTCAGTTGTGCAGCTTATTTATTGACGTGATGTGGACATCATGCCACTAATGTGGACGGGGAATTGTTTGTGACCAGGCCTAAAGGTTACACGTACACTCGTGGGGAACTCGGCCAAAGCGAGGGACGTTTTTCACTACAACAAGGTATAGATATTTTACGTTTAAATATGAGTTTATAGATTTTTTTCTAATGACAATGAATTTGTTCTAAAAATAGACCGGGTTTAGCATTATGTAACAGTATTGACAAACCGTCGGTATTGTTGTAAAATCGCGTAACTACGGCTTTATCGAAGCTGTAGTTACGAGATTTTAAAACAACACTGGCGGAATACATTGATCGCGAAAAAACGTCCCTCGCTTTGGCCGAGTTCACCACCAGTGACTACACAATTGTTCAGTCTGACCTTAAAATTGTTCTAATAACCGCCTTCCAGCTTGACATGAAATTCTCAAGGATAAGAATTATAATTAGATTCTAATAAAGGTTCAAGGAAAATTTGTCCCTTGAAAAAAGTATAATTATCCAGAAATAATCTATTTTATGAACAAAGAAATAAAAGAGGATATATTTAGAATTCTTTAAGTCTGTGGTTAAGATGTTTTGCTATTTAACCCTTCCCCAAATGGAAAAGTTCTAGGGCGCACCAATTTTAGAGTTGCTGTAGACAAAAAAAAAAGAGCAATAGTGAAGTCAGGATTGGTGTACAATATAGTACAGAACATCTTCAGGCAAATGGAGAAAATGCTGGTTATCAGCATTTTCTTCTTTTGCCGCAAAGATTTCCCAAGATTTGCATGTTGGGGACGTTAAAACCAGGCCTTGCTTTGGAAAGGGCTGAAGAACTAAATATAGCTGGCGATTGCATGTTAATGGCCATATATGGAATGTTAACCCATTACTGCACAGTGACTCCTTCTGACACAAGGAAAGGCTTGGGAAAACATTGTTGAAAATGAAGAAATTGCTTGTGACAAGCAATTTCTTCATTTCCCACATTTTTTTTTACACAAAAAGACCAAAATGGGTAAAATGTCATTCACTTGAAATTGTTGTTTGCAGAACCTTTGAATAATCAATCTGGACTAGTCTAAAATTTTGCGGTCTGTGAAAGGATTTATTGTATTGACATGTCCTTCATTGGTGTTAGCCTACATTCATTTTTCATGATGTTTACAGATGAAAAGAAAAAATACCCTCTAAATATAGTAGACCCATATCCAGATTTGTCGCATGGCTTTTAATCTATTAACTGACAAATAATGTAGGTTAGCCCAAATTGAAGAAAGGTCAGTTGGTAAAAAATCATTGAAATTAGATCTTTGTACTTTGATCCAAATGGAGAAGAAAATAGTAGGGATTACCCCCAAAGTTTTCCAAAGCCTTTACTTGTTTGAACAGAGAGCAAAGTACTTTTATTAAGCATTGTGTCAGTGTAAATGCAAGACCTTGTATGTCCATTCTTGCAATTTTCAAAGTACAAACTTGTGTGCCAAGTTAAAGACAATTCTTGCAGGTTTTGAGATATTTTTACTGATCAGTATTAATGACAAATTATTTGTGAATATGTCCAAATTTCAAGTAAAACAATTCAGTTTGGGAAAAATTACTGCACTTTTTTCCCTCCCCTTTAAAATTTTTGGAAAACGAAATACGAGGTTTTGCATTTACAACGACGATTGACTTTTCTTTGGGGTAGCTTATGTCACAGCTCTTGTGTTGTCGGGGTAGGTAATATAGACAAAAATACACCAGGTTTATGTCTTATGATGTATATGAGATAGAGTTTATTCAGGTTTTACCCCGTTTTCAACTACCAGGGTCATATTGCAGCGGCTGGAGCACCTACCCATGGATTCCTGTTGTTTCTCAAACCAGTAATACCACAACACCCTTACCGAGCCTCCAGCTGCTCGTCCACTTAGGTTAACGATTTCAAACCCATTGGTGGGAGACAATTTTGTCAGAAAGGATATTAGCCGCGGCCGGGTATCAAACCCAGGACCTCTCGAATGAGAGGCAGATGCGCTACCAACTGCGCTAATGCTGCAGCCGTATATGAGATAGAACCTTGATATATAAGTCTTGGATACCTCTTGCCAACACATTTTATTGTTTGACCACATTAAACTGATACTGATTAATTTTGGTGTGCAAAGTCTGTTAGTTGAGTGTCTTAATATGGGACAATGATGTTTGACCTCATGACCTTGAAGTTTGATATTTTTGTGTGACAAGCTTCTGTATAAGCCAGCAGTGTTGTTTGCAGACAACTCCTGTTAGTGGAGCGGGAAACATCTCTTTTTTGACAAAATGCTGCACTTCCGGATACAAGTACGAGACTTTCAGAACATGTTCTTGAAACCTTTCTCTTTGAAATTTTCTCGTTAGCCATCTCAAATTTTTCATTTTTCAAGATGGCTACCGCAAATTTCAAGATGGCCGCCAAATTTATTGTGTTGGTTTTGAGCATGGTCTAACCTTTTCGTTTGAAGCTCTAAGCGAGTGATTTTTTGCACTGCCAAGGCACATTGGTTAACGCCAATGCTGTGAAACTCAGCATGAGGTTCTATTTAAGACATAAAATTGTTTTTGTGAAGGTTTATTACTGTAAATTTGCCTAAATTTTGGTATAAAGCAAAAATACATTTTCCAAATCATCCACCATTGCCCCCTTCTTTAAACAGAAATATTATAAAGGCCAGAATACATATTTTTAACTTCATGGTATATAAGAAATAGTTAGATTGTAGAAATTGCCTCTCAACAAATAGTTTTTGTCAGTTTAACCCTTTTCCAAACAGCAAAATTTGAGGGTGACCGAAAATTCAAAGGTTTTGCAGACGACACTATCAAGTGCATGGAATTCTTTTTGTTTTTATGCCCCGGTATCGAGAGATCAGGGGCATATTGTTTTACTTATGTCCGTCTATCTGTCCGTCTGGCGTGTCTGTCCGTCTGGGGTGTCTGTCCGTCTGTCCATCCGTCTGTCCGTCCGAAAACTTAACATTTGCCTTTTCTCCAAAGGTTTTGACATACAAAGCTCAAATTTGGTATGTAACTTCCTTTCAATGATTCTATCTGTTCCATGGAATATGACCTTCCCTAGTGTCATTCGTTAACCCTTATCAACCCTTTAAATGAAAACTTAACATTTGAGAAAAATGGCCAATTCGGGGGCATTCATGTTTCACAAACATATCTTATTTTTAGAAAGAAATGCGGGAAATAGTTAAATTGCTTGTCATTAGCGATTTCTTCATTTACCACAATGTTTCGGAAGCTTTCATTTTGTAGAGCGTTATAGGCGTCAATATTTGGGAATGGGTAACAATGAGTAACAAAAAGTATTACATTTATTCAGCGACTATTAAATGGCATGGTTGGAAGGTAAAATCATATGAAAATACATGGTATGAAGTTGTACTAATTAGTACAGTTTATCATGTAAGCAGTACATATTAAAGTCTCCTAAAATGCTTTCTGGACAACTGCTCTGACAGAAGTAGGTATATAGCATCATTTAACTGCTTCCAATGTAGCCAAAACATGACATGCCCACCATGTAACAATATCTGCTCTTTTCAAACTGCTTCAGCGTACATATACACAGTATGAAATCGACAACACTGATAGTGTTACAGACACAGAAGAAAGAAGGAGGAAGAGCATCTACAGTTTCAAATATGGAGTCTGATACTGACTTTTGAGCTTCTTATTTTTGTATGTGTTTATCTGTTCTAATAGTGAAACAAACTTTGAACTGTACAGAGTCCTTGTCTCAACTTGTGTCATCCTTCTTTGCTCTAGACCATACAAACTATGTTAGATGGTTACCAGCGCATTTGCAAGACTTTGATTGAAAGAAGTCATCCGCAAATGGTATTGGCCTTCAAGAATGGTAATTTTAAGACTGAACATAGCTTTCCAGCTATTGCAATTGATCACGCACACGAGTAGAACAATAAAGCAATAGAGGTTGATGGTGGACCAGTAGGTTTAACTGAAGATCCAGCTGCTCTATGTAGATGGAGGGTTTCGAGTCCAGAAATCAGCCGTCTTATTGAACAGTTTGTGTATGAATATGATCCAGTCAGGGCAGCCTTCCGTCATCATGAAAATACAGAAGCTAGCCAGGTCATCTTTCTGGCAAATGCGAAGCAAACGTTTACAGACCTTGATGAGATAGGAAAGCTGTTTATGGAAGAAACAAAAGATTAAATAGTATTGGACCCGAAAGAAATTCTAGACATCAAAATCTCTGACGTACAAGCAGTTATTGAAACTTTGGAAGGAACAGTATACATGATTTACAAATGTGTTGTCAGAAGGGACAGCTTCGTGCTATGACAGTATTAAGAGAAACAAACTGCCTCTCTACAGTAGGAAATCTACAACAGATGGAAATAACAGCACATCAAAACTTCTCAGCATAAAGGATGAGTGCATGTGTTATTTTCCCGCCTTTTCATCTCATGACAAAGTGACTTGAATGAATTTTTCATGCACGAGAATCGGAATGCCATCATTAAGTCAAAATGGTTTCATGAATACAGGGACAAAGCCAGACCTTATAGACATTCTTCAGACAGGTATAACTTTGCCTGATGCAGAACCTGACGCTGACGCAATCATCATCGATGGTGCTGCATTGATTAATAAAATGTCTCCTGGAGCTGCACAAGCATTTGATGACTATGCTACAGGAGTTGTCTTGCCAGCGCTTCATTCATACTCTTGGAAATATCATAGGACAGATCTTGTTTTTGATGTTTACGAATCTGACAGCCTTAAGTCATCAACAAGAGAGAAAAGGGGAACGGGTAAAAGGCAGAAAGTAGGCTGTAAAAGCCAAGTCCTTAGCAGCTGGAACAACTTCTTGGGCCATGACGATATCAAAACCAAGCTTTTGAGTTTCTTGTATCTCATGTAGAACAAGTACAGACATCGTTACAAAAGGAGAAGATGTTGTTAGCAACACTAATGTTTATAAACATGAGTTGTCTCCTTGCACACATGAAGAAGCAGATACAATGATTTTGCTACATGCTAAACTTGCCTCAAAGAAGGAAAACAAGAAGATAATTATAAGCAGTAGACGCAGATGTAGTGGTTATTGGTGTCGCTTGTTTCGGTGACTTAAACATAGAAAATCTCTTGATTGATTTTGACAAGGGAAAGGATTTTAGGTGGATCCCCATACATGAATTATGCATATCTTTAGGCCAAATGACAAAAGCCCCTCCGTTCTTCCATAAATATACAGGATGCGACACAGTTAGAGTATCTTTTTTCTGAATAAAGGGGAAAGTATGCATTGCAAACCTGGAATGTGACAATATCAGAAGATGATATGCTTGTTCTTGAGCAATATGTGGTGGTTCTATATGATCGGTCAAGTACTGAAAAGTAAGAAAATGTGGCTAGATTGGATATTTTTGTGCGGAAACAGAAGTCATATAAAATGATACCACTCTCCCAGTCAGCCCTTACAGAACACACCAAAAGAGCAGCACGTCAAGTAGGCTATGTATGGGGGCCAAACATTAATTCCTGAAGAACTAAAGGTAGTTTCAGTAACAGTCTCAGCAGTTGCCAAAGTAGTAGATCTAGTATAAGCTGTTATTATTACGATTTCATCGCTGTTATCATAAAATGATTAGTTAAAAACACCAACACACAATATTGACTACATGACAATTATGTATATTCTGATCCTTGCTATTATTGTTATCATTACAATCAGCATTTTTATGTTTATTGATTTTCAAAATTTGTGCCATCTTCAACAAATATTGCTCAGCAGTTTTACATTTCATATTTAAAATTTTGTAATTATAGTACAGTTATTATAATTATCTAATCTTTTATGATTGGAACAAGTAAACTGCCTTTCTAAAACTATATTTATCTAGTGTATAAAGCAAAGCATCAATTTCAACCTTAACATGGTAATCATGTATATTGTGGTTTTTGTTATTATTGTTATCAATACAATCAAAATTTGTATTTTTATGTTACTCATTATCAAAGTGTGTGCCATTTGCAATAAATATTGCCCAGAAATTTAACACATTAGGTTAAAGTTGGTTTTTTTCTTAAATTATATCTTAGTCATTATTTCTAGCAATTATGCTTGGTACAGGTAAATTATTTTAAACACCATACCCCATCCACCCAACCACAGTGTTTACCAATATAACTAATTTTCAGTGATGACTTCACTTTATATTAATTTCAGTGCACTATTTGATAAAACAAAAGGAACTAATCAATTGGATTCAGTTTCATTTTATTGAGAACGAGAGGGTTTCTCATTCTAAGATTTTTCCGGAAACTGTCTATTTCTCCCTAGTGTGACCAAATTTGAAGCCATATTCATGATAAAAGTTGCTCAGTTAATTTAAACTTGAAAATGTTAATTTCTAATGAATCCAACCAAGAAATATCATTTAATGCCCAAATTATTTTTTATGTGCGGGCAAAACCTTATTTTCCTTATCTTAGACTCATTCTTGCGGCCATCTTGGATTTTAGAGCCACCATCTTGGATATATGGCTAATTTTGATTGGCTAACGAGAAATTTTCAAACCAGCCATACTAATGAACAATTGTGCCAAGTGGCATGCTTGTATCCGGAAGTGCACTATTTTGGTCACTTCCCGCTCCACTATGTTATTATTATGACAAATGGGCTGAGTAGTAATATTTTGGGTAAGAACATACTGCTCATGCCTATCACAGAATTGTATTAAACAGAATTGTAATATTTTGAGTAAGAACATACCGGTCAGTGATATGGCAAATAAACAGAATTGTAATATTTTGAATAAGAACATACTGGTCAGTGATATGGCAAATAAACAGAATAATTGTAATATTTTGAATAAGAACATACTGCTCATCATTATGTAAAATATGCAAAATGGTAATAATTTGAATAAGAACATACTGCTAAGCTTTATGACAAATAAACAAAATTGTAATATTACCAGTAAGGATGTCATGCTCAGCTTTATGACAAATGGCAAAAGATTGAGTAAGAACATACTGATCTTGCTCAGCTTTAATTATTACAAATAAACAGAATTGTATTGATTTGAGTAAGGACATAATGCTCATTTTCATGACAAATATAAAGCAAATAACAACGTTTTAAGTAACTGAAATATTGTCCACCCAAATTAACCTGGGACAACTTAGTTTTCGTGTGCAAAGTCCATTAGTTGAGCGTCTTGCCAAAACATTGCGGAAGTGGGGTCATTACATATGCAGATGTCCCGGGTTAATCTTGCTGGACAATACTATTCATGTTTGTGATCAAAACGACAGAATGGTAATATTTTGAGTAAAGGCAAGCTGCTCATATTTATGACAAATCAATAAAACTGGGACGCCAGAACTCCCCACCATCTCGTAATGATAAAATGTAGGTGATCTGGTGACCTAATTTTCCCCGTCGCTAAAGAAGTTTTTGATTGAGCGGAGACTTTTTCCGAGTTATTGGAAGAAGGCTCTAGGAGTCAATACATTGCTCTGTGTACTGAGCTAATAGAAGAAATATGGATCTATCAAGTGAAAACCCCAATACTGGTAATTCTTTCCCATGCAGCAAAACTTCATTATTCCAGTCTTAAATGAAAAGCAAAATATGTAAATTCATGTATCAAAGCAGAGAAATAAAGGAAGAGGGAAAAATACTGGTCATCAGCATATTTTTCTTTTCTCACAATGCTTTTCAAAGCCCTGTGTATAAGTGACATCAAAACCAGGGTTTATTTGGGCACAAACTAGTTCCTCATTTTTCCAAAGCCTTTATCTTGAAGGTGCATCATTATGCCGGAATGGGTTAATGGATGAAATGGAAGAAAACAGATTAACTGAGTTACCAATACATGTATTGTTCTCCTTGTTCCTCAACATTTCTACCATTTTATTTAGCTTTATTTATCTGTAGCTCTTGTTGTAAACCGTTAGTACCAGTAGGCAAAATTATAGACTTGTCCAAATTCAAAGGTGTTGCAGCTAGATGCCAGTTGACACAATTTCAAGTAATGAAATTCTACATTCTAAAGATCTTTCTGGGTAGAAAACATTTTGGGAAATGAAGAAATTGCTTGCCAAAGCCTTTGTCTTGTAGTGTGCAAAAAGGTGTCATAATAAGTGGGAATGGATAAATGGAAGAAAACAGATTTTTTGAGTTGAGGCTCCAATAAACTGTGATACAAAACTCCAATACTGTGTTAGAAATGGTCAGCATATCGCTGCTTTTCAGCGAAAACCTCGAAAACCTCGTATTTGCAGCTTGTTTTAACCCTTTCCCAAACGACAAAATTTTAGGGTGATCCACTTCAAAAATTTCTACAAATGACAAAATGGATGTTATTAAAGATAGGATTTGTTTAAAATATGGCACAGAAAATATTGAGACAAAAGGAGAAACTGCTGGTTGTCAGCAGTTTCTTCTTTTGTTTCAATGTTTTCCCAAGCATTTTCTATTAGGGACGTCAAAACCAGGTCTTGTTTTGGAAAGGGTTAAGCTGCAGTAACGAGGTTTTCGTTCAAAAGCGACAATATGTAGTAAGAATCACACCAAAATAATCCTCGCTAAACAAATACAAACCCCCTTACATCAATTGACTTGGGATTTTCCCTGTCTGTCCGTTTGTTTAAAAAAATTGAGTTCTTAGGCTTTTTATATTATCCCTTTATCAAAATAGTAATTATGATCCAAACTGTTCCTGTTATTAATATGTTTAATGACAGCTTATATTTTATCTGTAGACTGTATGGTTACGTAGCAATTGACCAAACGCCAATCGATAGATCACTCCGCCCAACATAGAATCTAAGACAAACAATTGGGGACATTGGCATGTCGACTGTTTTGATTGTCAGTCGATAGATCGATACAATATCACGTGCAACAAAGAATTTAAGACAAACAATGGGATTGTGGCATTTTTCTGATCGTCCATTGGCTTATCGATGGTTTTGATAGACAGCCAGCGTTTGGTCAATTCCCACTTCAGCTGATAGGGTGGTGTTAAAACTTTTTGCTAGTAATGATGTTCAATAACACCATTTATTTATAATGAAATTTTAATTTGCATTGCATCCTTTACCATGGTATGTTAAGCATCATCCCAGGTCGACATTTATGCCTACAATTGAACTGTGTAGACAAAACATTAATGTCCTGTAGGTGACACTTGGTTATCTTGTCAAAATCCATGTAACAATTAGGCTTTCTTGTTGTAAATATTTTTTATGAATGTTTTTACATAGTCAGGCCTTGGTTAAAGTCCTATTTATAATGTAAGATGAATTCAAACCAAAATTACAACCTTATTTTTAGGCCTGTAACAAGCTTGCAAGATAAACTTGTGTTTAGAATGTGTGCTCAAGCTTGTATGAGAATTCCTTTATCTTGCAGGCTAACAGCACTAAAGCTTGACCTAGCCCATGTTTGTGCTTGTACTAGCTAGTTCTAGCATTGGCTTGCAAGTTTGCACAAGCTATTGTTGAACCGAAGTTACCATGCGCTCATTATTATCAATATTGCAAACAATTACGCTTGTTTATAAATATTCACAGTGCACGGTAACTTCGGTTTAACAATATTCACTAATTTTCCATAGCTTAGCATTAAAGTGACATTTCAGAATTTTTTGTCATAAATTTTACTTTTATTTTTATCCGAAAGAGCATATTTCCTTATGAAAATTCTGAAAATTTCGAGCCAAAATATTGCGCCGTTTACGAGAAATTTATATTTTTGTGTTCAAATTGAACAAATTGTTGTGGACAACAGTTCGGATTTATATGCAATTTATCGATTATGTCTCAACTTTAAATGCGTGTTTCTCGCTTATTGGCAACAACTTCAAAAATCCAATAGTATTTTTACTCATTAGAATAACCAATCTTGGCATCAAGACATACTTTAAAAAATTGGAATGAAATGTCCCTTTAATCTATTTATCAACATTTCCCTCATGATATGTGTGTGTGTGTGTGTGTGGGGGGGATATGGAATAAATGAACACATGTAAAGATTAAAAGGTCTCTCACCAATAATCCAGTGTTGCCGTACCTATCCAGTCAAAATTTTCTTCTGATTCACTTTGTAGGTGGAAATTCTGTTAAAAAAAGAAATAAGTGCTTTTAGAAAATTCAGAAATTCAAATCAATGTTCCCTCCAACTTTTAAACAAACTGGAAGTGACTTCAATTTTATAGACTTTAAGTCTCCCAAAGATATAGACTGGGAGATACTTTATACTGGTGCCATATAGGCAAGGTTACATGCGCCAGCCTCCAAAATATTAGTGAAAAAAGGTTGAATGTGGTGTATAACCTGTTCAAACATAGGCTACATTTCACTGTAATGAGCTATGTAGACGAAGTTTGGTCTATTGTTATCATAGTAGACTTTCATTGGGTATTGTCCAACAAGGTTAACCCGGGACAACTTAATTTTCATGCGCAAAGTCCGTTAGTTGAGCGTCTTAACAAAACAAAGCCGAAGTGGGGTCATTACATATGCAGATGTCCCGGGTTAATCTTGCTGGACAATAATGCTGAAAAACATAAACATGCCAATATATTGAAAATATTATCAAATCTATGTTCTGATTATAGAGGTGAAATCATTCGATAGGAGTGGCAAACTCTGTAAGGAAAGTATGACATATGGCCGCTTTTCAACAAAAACCTCATAAATGCAGCTTGTTTTGAGCTGCAGTTACAAGGAATTTTTTGAAAAGCAATATTGCATGTTGTAATGATGAGTTTGACAGGTAAAACTTGACAATGGTTGTTTCTGTTTCTTACTTAACCCATTACTACATGGGGATGCTTTATCACCCCCACAAGATGAAGGCTTTGGAACACATTGAGAGAAATGAAGAAATTGCTTGTGACAAGCAATTTCTTCATTTCCCACAATGTTTTCTACCTCAAAATGACCGAAAAATGTAAAATTCAAATCAATGTTCCCTCCAACTTTTAAACAAACAGGAAGTGACTTCAATTTTATAGACTATAAGTCTCCCAAAGATATAGACTGGGAGATACTTTATACTGGTGCCATATAGGCAAGGTTACATGCGCCAGCCTCCAAAATATTAGTGAAAAATGGTTGAATGTGGTGTATAACCTGTTCAAACATAGGCTACATTTCACTGTAATGAGCTATGTAGGCGAAGTTTGGTCTATTGTTATCATAGTAGACTTTCATTGGTTAATGCTGAATAACATTAAAGCGTCAATATATTGAAATTATTATCAAATGTATGTCCTGATTATAGAGGTGAAATCTTTCGATAGGAGTGGCAAACTCTGTAAGGAAACTCAAAGTATGACATATGGCCGCTTTTCAACAAAAACCTCATAAATGCAGCTTGTTTTGAGCTGCAGTTACAATGAATTTTTTGAAAAGCAATATTGCATGTTGTAATGATGAGTTTGACAGGTAAAACTTGACAATGGTTGTTTCTGTTTCTTACTTAACCCATTACTACATGGGGATGCTTTATCACCCCCACAAGATGAAGGCTTTGGAACACATTGAGAGAAATGAAGAAATTGCTTGTGACAAGCATTGTGTTTTCATTTCTCACAATTTTTTCTACCTCAAAATGACCGAAAAATTTAAAATTCAATTCACTTGAAATTGTCGTCTGCATCACTTTGAATTTGGACTGGTCTGAATTTTTGCTATCTGGTAATGGGTTAAACATGTACCATATAATCTTTCCTAAATAAAAATGTGCAGTTTCATGTTGCTAGGATGAGCAATAAGGCATCTTCGTGGTTCCTTTGTTTGTTAATGTACTCCACCTTATCAAGAGTCGAGTGCTCATGAGAAAGTGTTGTCATTGATAACTGTTGACTGGCGAATCATGACATGGGGGTTTCTGTTTATAAATTCATGTTTATAGAGCATCAGTGCTAACCTGTGACAAAGTGGACCATTACATAATGCAGATGTACCACCTTACCGTGTTAAAGTTGGTGTATTATACATATCATGCAGATTTACCAGGTCAATGTTGGTGTACATGTACTAGATCTATACATAATAATAAAGACATATCCAGATGTACTGGTAAATATTTGTGTACCACCAACCTTGGGGTTAATCTACGCGAGAAGCAGCTGTGGAATAAACACATAGACAACATAACCAAGAAAGCCAACAACTCTCTCGCAATTTTGAGAAGGAACATCTCTAGCTGCCCCAAGGATGTAAAGGGCCAATATTACAAGACGCTTGTAAGTCCTATCTTAGAATATGCTGCACCTGTTTGGGGCCTCTACACTGAGTCCAACTTTGCCAATCCAGACAGGCGCAGTGAGGCAGTACAGAGAAGAGCAGCCAGGTTTGTGAAAGATGACTACTGGACAACTAGCAGTACTAGTCAGATGATTGCCACTCTAGGCTGGCCTTCTCTCCAACAGCGACGTACTGAAGCTAGACTAGTAATGATGTACAGGGTTGTCTACCACCTGATAGATATACCAGCAGACCAGTACCTACATCCAGCCACAGTCACCCTACAGATCTCGGTAGAATTAAATGTGAGCTACCTTGTACCATTCTGCCGCACCCGACCTGTATAGGTACACCTTCCAGGGTTCTCTGCAGAAAAATTTGAAGCTGTAGTTGCAAAATTCATGAGTATCGTTGAACCTTACAATACATTGTTTATGCAAATAGTTGTGAATAAAAACATAATGGGAAACGAAGAAATTGCTCATTTTGTGCAATTTCTTCTTTTCCCATCAAGTTTTTATGCAGATTTATTGTACAAAATGCCTTAATTCATCAGTTTTGACCTAGAATACCCTAAATTCTTCTGGTGACCATTTTAAAGCTGTGGGATGCTTTTGAAGCTGTAGGGGCCTTACACTAATTTTCATGAAGCTGTAGAGGGGCTGATACAGCTTATTAGGCTTCCCAGTAGCCATTCGCCTATTGAACAAACTCCCAGCCCAGACCATCACAGCCAATACCCTGGAACTGTTCAAGACTGGCCTGACATCATCACACTTATACATGTACAGACACTGTTCTTAATTGTTTTCAGCAGCACTTTGTTTTTGCCACATGCCGACCTCGTACAGTCACAGTGCGGTGATGCCCCAGAGAAGCCCTGCTCTTAGTACTACATATAATAATAAAAGCATATGCAGATATACCAGGCCAATGTTGGTGTACTATAGAGTCTATGCATGAGGAAACGAGGTGTTTGTTGTAATGTCTAATGATGACTGTAATGACAGGTGATTGAAACAGGACATGCTGGTTAATGTTTGTAATTACCCTCAGATTAGTCCAAGTATAGCTCACAAATGACCTGGCAGAGCATCTATAGCTAAGAGATAGAGATGCTTTTCCAGCTCAATTTTCGTGAGCTAAATCATGGTTTAATTGATGGTGGAAACATGAACAAAACACATGCAATAAAAGTGAAATTCTGTAGTTTAAGCCTTTCCCAAATAAGACCTTGTTTTGACGTTTCTAACAGAAATGGATCAGGAGAATTTTGAGGCAAATACATGTTCTCCTTTTGCCTCAATTTTCTCTTAACAATATGTGATTATCTTTGTCGGCATTTTTTTGCCGTTTGGGAAAGGGTAAAACATCCAAGTATAAGGAAAGTACTGTAAAAAAAACAATGAGATTTTTGACAGGTACTACATGACACAGGGTCTCGGTTTTTACTTTCACAATGAATCATATTGTGATCAAGGAAATATGATTAAGGATATTATGTTATATGTTAGTGAGATACGCCTTGCTTGTCATCGCTTTTCTTCAAAAACCTCATAACTGCAGCTAGATTAAGCTGCTTACTAGGTCTTAGAAGAAAAGTTGTGATATGTGCAAAAATATCAGGTATTTTTGTAATTTTGAGAGTGATGTTTCAGTGATTTTGAGTGAACTTATTATTACTTTTGAAATTAAAAATGAAAGAATTTCAAGTTATCCAAATTTCCTTCTCTCGCAAAAATCTTTCGACGAACTCCCAGATTGAGGAAGATTTTTTGGCAAGGGTTTAACCCTAAAATGGAAGTTATTAAAGATACAATTTGTGTAAAATATGGCTTAGAAAATGTTGAGATAAAAGGAAAAACTGCTGGTTTTTAGTAGTTTCTTCTTTTTTCTCAATGTTTTCCCCAAATCTTTCCAATAAAGGATGTCAAAACTAGGTCTTGCTTGGGCAACGGTTAAACTTTCGGTTGTCATCAGCTAATCTTTCAAATTGAACAAGTGTTTAATTTAATATCCTGGTAATGTGTAAATCCTTCCCAGTTAAGTTTTTCAGCTTTCAGTTTATCACAAAATAGGATGCTGATTGAAAAGGATTTTCTCCTTCTCCGGCAATGCTTTTAGCTCGAACCTCTACCTTATGAATGCATATATCTTGCCATCTGCATCTATTCTTTATTGAATTTGGACCTGTCTAGAATGTTGACATATTAGGAAAGGGTTGAGATGACAGGTAAAAATTAGCCCCTACCTGTCATTTGTGTGATGTTTAATCAGGTCATATGGATTTTCATATCAGATATTTAGATTTTCGATGTTATGAACAAATATTTGAATGACAGGACTTGGTAAACGTTAATTGGTGGATCAGAGATAGACTAATTTTCATAGTTACTGGAGTATTTACTGGTTCTAGTAAGCAGTTGAAGTATTCACTATGATCGTGTCATTTTAGATATAGTGTCGATTTGTGTTTGACAAGCATATCAGAATATTGTTGCTGTTTATATTTTGGATATATTTTCGAAAGAAGTTTATTGGAATATTATTGAAGTTTGAATTTTGATGTATTCGAAATTCTGAGGCAGATGTAAATGTTGCAAACTGATAATTGCAATTTGAATTCTGGATATATATTCTGAACTAAAAATTATTGGAATACTGGATGCTGTTTGTATTACAGTTTTGACCACTGTTCTTATCGTTTAGTGAGTATTTTTTATAATTACACATATAAAATCTGTCAATTTTTAGATAATTCACAATTAGATACCAATGCATCATCTATTAGATTGGCACATGCCACATTGTATGTATGCAGAGGCGAATCCAGTGTGGGTTGGCGGGGGGGGGGGGGGTCAAATGAATCCTCCTCTGTAGCCAATACTTTCAAAATTGTTTCATGCTATGGGAAAACAATGTGGGAAATGAAGCAATTTCTTTTTGTCTGTTCTTTTGTTTGTCTTTCCAAGCTTGACTTGAAAACTTTACTATTTTTAATATGAAATTCATGCGACATCGAAATACACCAACTGACAGTTTTGAAGTGCGCATGCGCAAGCCGTAAAATAAAAGTACGAGTAAAATTTCTACAATCACTATAATCTAATATACGCGTAGCGCAAAATAACGCTTCAAACGGCGTATATTGGCTGAATTAAAGGAAAATACAACTGTGATTCATCAAAACAAATACAAATTTGGAAACGTCCACCGCGGTTTTAGCTTTTAATCCGTAATTATCGAAAATATCCCAATATTTATTTCATTACTAACGCAGTCCATTTCGCACATGAAGTAAGGACGTTAGGTTACATGAAAGTTAAAAATCCGTATTTGAAATTGGTAATTGTCTTATTTTGTTCATGTTATCCATGCATTTTTTCCTGTAGCCTGATTATTTCATTTTCATGCGAAAAAATCAGTCAAAATTGTGTAAAACTAGGAAAACAAACCCCACCCTAATTCATATATTCAAACCCCTTCACAGAAATCGTGGATCGGCCACTGATGGGAAAGATTCGTTTGACAATGCAATGATTGATATTTGTTACATTGATTCAGCAATGCCGTTCTCAGAATGTGAATAAAAAATAATACAGATATTTGACTTTTCTAAACTTAAAATTCCTGCTTTCGGATAAAGTCTCTAGATAAACATTGAGATCCCATATAGGTCTATCGGGATACTAGAAAATACTTTGGAAATTGAATAAATAACTTGTCAAGAGCATTTCTTTCATTTCCACATTATTTTCAAACTTCTAAAGCATCTTGTGGGTCGTGAAAAAGCGTGATTATATGATCATATGGGGGTGGGTTCAAGAGTAATAAGAATTACCGTCCTTCCTGTACGAATATTTCCCGAAAATCCATCATCAAATACGAAAACATTTCAAAAACAAAACTAATTCATTTTAAAGTAAATGTGTAGTCAGTCGCAAATTATTAAAGATACATGGTGTCGGTTTGTAATTTGCTGTGTTAATTAGATGCATCACATGTTGATTCCGTTCTTTAGATCTGTGCGGTACCCCCGCTCCGTGTGATCTATTGTCGTGTGCGCTATGTGACGGTCGGGGCAATTAAAAGATTGCGGCAATTAAAAGATTGTGGCAAACAGTTAATCCCTTTTCAAACAACATACTTGAAGTACCCTAACTATCACATGGTAAATGGAAGAATGTTACGAATCTAGAAAGAAACATATTTTCCTTTTCTTCACAATATTTTAAAGGGGCTCATTCTATGTTTTTATGCTTCCGAACTGTTCTGGGACTCAAATTTGTGCATGGAAAAACAATTAGCAATGCATAAAAACCTCAATCTCGGCGAAAAAACATCTTTCCTTTGCTATAGATCAATCTTTACAAGCGTGTTTACACATTCTATTTTTACTTCAAAACAAGACAAGGTCACGGTCAACGAGACACACCTCCGCGATATTAACACACCGTACAACCGGCTGTGTCGATGACTGTGACCTTATTTGCGAGGAATACATGAAAAGGTTTATTTTGTACAAGCACTGAACATTTATACGCGTATTTATCAACTATAGAATATCAAAGACCCCTTCGTTTATTTATAAAAGTAAATTCATTTGACCTACCATGCACATGACATCAGATGCCGAATCTGTCTTCGCTGACTTTCTACGCAGCCGGTTGTACGGGTGTGTTAAATTTCGCTGAGCACAGATGACGTATCTCTGACGTAATTGATTTTTGAAGGTTGGGCATATGTAGCCGTTACAAAACAAAAACAGAACGACCAGCATGTTATTAATTGACTTGGATTTTAATACTTAATAAAGCTCGTGGAGTGCTATTAATGGACATAAATGATCTACCCCTTCAGGTTGGTAATTTCATACGTTATTTCTGGTTTGTAATTATTGTGCCATTTGCATTTTCGACAACCTAGCTCGACCCCCTTTAAGAGTTTTTTCTTTATAAAAGAAATGTTAGAATTGTTTTGAAAGATCTGAAATGTTTTTTTTTTTTTTTTCTTTTTTTTTTTTTTTTTTGGGGGGGGGGGGGGGGATAACCGCATGTCTGCAACACATTTTAGTATTATTCGGTAAAGAAACGTTATGGATAGAAAACGAATGTTTAAATGATGAATATGATCAACAAAACGACTGTTTTCAATCCCATTTGTTCTTAATTCGCCATGTAAAACATTTCATTACGCAAAAAAGTCTAAATCTGCATCTAATCATTGATTGGTTTACCAAAAATGCGCTAGAGATCTAATATTTTTGTATGATTTTAAATTTATTAAAAAAAATGGTGACTTTTATGTGTTAGGTTTCAGACAAGAATACTTTGTCACTGGATAGGCCTATTCCAGAATTTTTCTACGCCATTTTTATGATTTGTCTAAAATTACATGTATTGTAGCCACTCCACGTGAGAAGAGATCAAAGACTAAGAGGGATATCGAGGGATTGGTGCAAAACTATTGTAACTACATTTTGTAAAATTTTACAGGAGAGGGAAAAAACTTTTTGACTTTCTCAAAGTTAAAGAGGAAAGTTGTTTTTAAAATTCTAAATATCTTTTTAAGTATACAGAATTGAAACCTTATATTACAACATTTGATGTATTCCTTCTTAAAGATTAAGAAAATGCAAAAAAGTGTATTTCTGAAAAATATGTAGTTACAATAGTTTTGCACCGAGCCCTCGATATATCCTTGGGATAAAGTTGAAAAGGGTTAAATAATTGACCGTGCTTATTAAGTGCATGGGGCTTTTAAGAGGCCACAAGTGACATAATTATCTGTGTTAAGATGGGATAAACGAAAGGTGTCTCTTTCATCACGTAACAATGGATATACAAAAAGTGAAATTAAAGTCGTTTGGATTTAATTTTATTATTCATTGGATTGAAAAAAGTAAGTATGTTTGTATCGAGATAGGAGATCATGGCTTAAAAATGGAAGATAGTTCTAAAGGCCCGTGAGCTGGAAACAATTTCTCCTTTTCTCGTAAATATTTTGCGTGTCATAATAATAAATATTCTATTCACGAAGTCAGCAGTTTCGATCATTGTACAGCATAAAAATGATTTTGTGAAATTATAATGCCAGATGAATGGAGAAAATGCATAATTTATCACGGTTGGTTCACTCGCACTTCTAAGGGCCCGTTAGCTTGACACAATTTCTCTTTTTCTCGTAATTATTTTGCGTGTCATAATGTTTCATGTACTAAATCAGCATTTCCGATCATCATACAACAACAAAAAATTAATCGTGTAAAAATATTATGATATTTAAGCAGAGAAAATGTTTAATTTGTCATTGTTGGTTCTCTCGCTATTGTAATCATATAGGCAAGTAGATTTTTTACTCGCGATTTTTCTGCGCATGCGCCACTTCCGGTTTCCGGTTTAAAACTGTTAATCGGTGTATTTTTCATGAGACTTTGTAAATATATTTGTTACCTATCAGATCTATTATTACGGATATATTACGAGTTAGAAAAAATTGGCACTTTTTGCCGCTGAATGTTTACGACATGGTTAACATCTGCTTTGAAAATTTTACTTTGTGCAATATTTTTAACTTGGACAAATCTAGTAGTCTAAATTTGTCCGTTTTTCAGTCTGGGACAAATAACAAACAACATTTTGTATGAAAAGGGAAAGTGTTACTACCGATAATTAGTGATAATGACAGATGATTAATAATATTGTACAATGTGTAAACAAACTGGTCGCCTCAGGCCATTGACTGAGAGTGCATATTGCATGATGGGTCATTATACCGACAGATTATTGCAGTCATTAGCCTTTGCTTCGTTTGGTACAATTATAAAGTCATTCAAAACCTTTCCCAAAATGGAAAATTGTACACTGGTCAAATTTGAAAGCTGCCGAAGACGACAAAATGGGCTTTAATAAAGATTGAATTTATGTACAATTACCATAGAAAATATTGGGCAGTCTTATTTTGCCTCAATGTTTTCCAAAGCTGTTTCATTTAGGGACATAAAAACAAGCTCTTAGTTGTTTGGGAAAGGGTGAAATGCTTTCTTTTTCCAATCCATTTCCACAATTGACACTTTCAGATGACAATTTTTTTTCCAAAATATTTTCCAAAGGCTGTATTTCGCTGGGTGTCAAACAGGGTCAACCTGTGGGAATGAGATTCAAACAAGGAATTGAAAATCTTTACATTTTGGAAAATGTTACCAATGTTGTAAAGTAGCCGGGAGAAATTTATTTTGATGGACAATTGCAATGTTTTATTTACATCCAGGAATTAGGGTTAATGTTTGTATACATGATAGATAATTAGTTTTGTTGCATCATTTTGTCACCAGGCTATTTCAGGGTTTAGTGCAAGACTATTGTAAATAGTTGTGATTTCGTATCCACTTACAATGTAAAGGCACTGACCTCTCAATTTTAGCCTTGAGGGTAATGGCAGGTAATGCATGTTTTAACATTTTGTCATGTCACAAGTATGTTGCGGAAAATTTGTTGACAAATTTCAATTAGATAGAAATTCTTTCCCTATTGACAAAATGTAAGATTTGCGTCAAATTTGATAGAATTAATGTTGCAGTAGACAAAACAAATGCTACTAACAACACAGAAATTTCCGACAAACAGCATAGAAATCCTTGAGGGAAAAGGAGAAAATGCTTGTTATCAATATATTCTGATCTTTTTTTCCTTCAAGGATTACTAAATTTAACTGATCCTGTAACCAGTATGCCCATCAAAACCAGATATTGTTAGACAAAGGGCCTATTTTGAAAAAAAATATTGGATTCTACAAAAAATATTGACCAAAATATAGAAAATAAATGTAATAAGATCAACTTGTCATCAAGAGTTAGTGAGTAATGTATACTTTTTCTCACTTCGTTATTGATTTTGTGTATTTTCAAAGCAAAGACAGAATAATGACGAAAAAATAAATAAAAAAAACATGAAATGGTGCTCGTATTCAGATGGACTCTGCATGATATGATATTAAAGAATAAATGACATGCATGTGACTTTCATAGAAATATCAAAGTTAAATAACCCCATTATTGCATAAAAAACCTTAGTATTCCCTACCTAGACAGAAAAAAAAACTGTGGAAGGCATTGAATAGAAAAAGAAAAAAAAGAGAAAATGCTTGTTTACATAGATTCCTGCAGAAATATGACCCTCTTTGCAACATTTTGTCGCTTGCAAACCTTTGAATTTAGACCAGTGTCAATATCTATCATTAATATTTCTTGACAGCACTGTAATACTTAAGATTAAATATAGTAACATTTTTAGGACGATTATCTCCCTTTAAATAACTTGAAAGCCTGAAACAAAAGTTCTTTCAAAATTACTAGATCATAACAAAGATAAAGATATATTTTATTATACATTGTTTTCATGAAATATTTATGACTTGTAAAACAATTGATTGGTTTTAAGGTTTAAAATTTGTCCTTGGAAATATTGTCTCCCTTGCAATAATGTCCTGTGAAATTTTTCTCTCTTTATAGAATTCTAAACTAAAACAAAGCATTTGAAAATTACCAGATTAGTATCATAATTAAAATGCAATTACATTCTAATGAATAGTTTCATTGTATATGATGGGACTAACAAAGCCTTGAGCAATTGAAGAGACATGAATCTTTTCCTTAACAGAATCCTTTCAGGAATCTGATGGTTTTGGCATCCACAACTGACTAGTACAGAATATTTTGGAAAACAACCAACTACTTATTAGCACTTTCTTCTATTCCTTCATTATTTGTTCTATATCTCGTCAATAAATTTTGAATCCATTTTGAAATCTGCAAAAGCTTTCAAATTGAAACTGTCTATATTTTTGTATTTTTGTCATTTGGGAAAGTGTTAAGTGACATTAATTGTGTCATGTTTTAAGGTCAGCCGTCACTCAGTTGCTCAAGGGATGTCACTCAAACTGGTTCATGTAAATTAAAGTTACTCATGAAATCATAGAGTTATTAATGGGGTCCATGATAGGAAAATTAGGTATCAGAACAATGTCTGATTATTAGCTCACCTGAGCACAAAGTGCGCGAGGTGAGCTATTGTGGTCACTCACAGTCTGTCGTCCGTCTGTCTGTCTGTCTGTCTGTCCGTCCGTTAACAATTTCTTCAAACATCTTCTCCTCCAAAACCAACAGGCCAATTTTGACCAAACTTGGCAGAAATGTTCCTTGAGTGACCCTTCTCAAAACTTGTTGGCGGATTTTTGATGCGCCAAAAAATGTGGGTGTGGCAGGGCGGGGCTTATCGGACTTAGAGAAATCCTAAGAAAATTCTTTTAAAATCATCCATTGGGCCAATTTGAACCAAACTTGGCAGAATTGTTCCTTGAGTGACCCTTCTCAAAACTTGTTCGCAGATTTTTGATTGGTCAAAAAACGTGGCCGTGGCAGGGAGAAAGGGGCTTATCAGACTTCATAGAAATCATAAGAAAATTCTTTAAAAATCAACCATTGGGCCAATTTGAACCAGACTTTGTAGGGATGTGCCTTAAGCCATTCTTTTTAAAATGTGTTCACAAATATTTTCATTTGTAAAATATTGTGGCCGTGGCAGGGAGAAAGGGGCTTATCAGACTTAGAGAAATTATAAGAAAATTCTTTAAAAATCAACCATTGGGCCAATTTGAAACAGACTTTGCAGGAATGTTATTTGAGTCTCTCTTTTCAAAATTGATTCACAAATTTTTACATTTGTCAAAAAAGGAGTGCGTGGCAGGGAGGAAGGGGCTTTTCGGCCTTAGAGAAACCCTAAGAAAATTCTTTAAAAATCAACCAATGGGCCAATTTGAATCAAACTTTGCAGTATTGTTCCTTGAGTGACCCTTTTCAATATTTGTTCATAAATTTAAAGTCTTGTCAAAAAATGTGGGTGTGGCAGGGCAGGGCTTATCTAACCAAGAGAAATTGTTGAAAAATTCTTCAAAAATCTTCCTCTCCTTAACCATTGGACCAATTAGAATCAAATTTGGCAGGAATGTTCCTTAGGTGACCCTTCTTAAGATTTGTTCGCGGATTTTTTATTCATCCAAAATTGTAGGCTTGGCAAATCAGCACTTATCGGACTTGGAGAAATCATAAGAAAATTCTTTAAAAATCAATAATTGGCCCAATTTGAACCAAACTTGGCAGAAATGTTCCTTTGGTGACTCTTTAAAAAAAATGTGAATTTTTGTTTCGTCTGAAAAAGTGGGCGTGGCAGGGCGTGACTAATCGGACTTAGAAAAATTCTAAGAAAATTCTTTAAATATCAACCATTGGCCCAATTTGAACCACACTTGGCAGAAATGTTCCTTGGGTGACTCTTTTCAAAATTTGTTCTCAAATTTTTTATTCGTCAGAAAAAGTGGCCGTAGCTTATCAGACTTACAGTGTTGGCAAATTTTGTATTGGACAAAAAAGTGGCTGTGGCAGGGTGTGACTTATCAGACTTAGAGAAATCATAAGAAAATTCTTTAAGAATCAAGCATTGGGTCAATTTGAAACAAATTTGGCAACAATGTTCCTTGAGTGACCCTTTTCAAAATTTGTTTGCAAATTTTTTATTCGTCAAAACAGTTGGCGTGTCTTTAAACTTCTTTCAGGTGAGCAATATAGGGCCATTCTGGCCCTCTTGTTTTGTTGTTTTCATAGACGTTTGGGATTAATTTTTGGAAAAAGGAAAAGGATTCTAGAATTAAGCCATACATGTGAGGAAAGAGCATAGTAATTCAGACTCGGTGCTACAAACCACATGCAAATTAGCGCAGTTCTAATAAGAAATTTATTGCACAATTTCTTACCTGAAGCAGGGCTAATTTGGCTGTAGTCGTTTTCCATCCCATGATGCACGTCATGGATATGATTCTTATGAGTACCTACAAGATATTGTTTGAGTTTGAAATAAATGAATTAGAATGTAAAATTTTACTCTCTCTTATCTTTTTAGCTCACCTGAGCTGCTCAAGGTGCTCAAGTGAACTATTGTGATCACCTTTTGTCCGGCGTCCGTGCGTCCATGCATCGTCCGTCGTCCGTCAACAATTTCTTTAACCCTTTCCCAAACCACAAAATTTTACGGTGGTCCTATTTAAAGCTGCTGTAGACTACAAAATGTGTGTTAAAAAGGAAGATATTTGTGTACAATATAGCACAGAAAATATTGAGACAAAAGGAAAAACTGCTGGTTATCAGCAGTTTCTTCTTTTGTCTCAATGTTTTCCCAAGCCTTATCTATTAGGGACGTCAAAACCAGGTCTTGTTTGGGAAAGGGTTAAATGACATCTCCTCCTAAACTATTTGGCCAATTTCAACCAAACTTGGCAGGAATGTTCCTTAGGTGACCCCCTTTCAGAATTGCTAAAAGAATTGAAATCCATAAAAAACTCTGGTTGCCATGGCAACAGAAAAGGAGAAATTTGACAGAATCTCAATACTATCTTTGAACGACATCTCCTCCTAAACTACTAGGTCAATTTCAACCAAACTTGGCAGGAATATTCCTTAGGAGGTCCTCTTTGAGAATTGCTAAAAGAATTGAAATCCATAAAAAAACTCTGGTTGCCATGGCAACAAAAAAGGAGAAATTTGACTGAATCTCAATACTATCTTTGAACGACATCTCCTTCTAAACTACATGGCCAATTTCAACCAAACGTAACAGGAATGTTCCTTAGGTGACCCCCTTTCAGGTTTGCTAAAAGAATTGAAATCCATAAAAAACTCTGGTTGCCATGGCAACAGAAAAGGAGAAATTTGACTGAATCTCAATACTATCTTTGAATGACATCTCCTCCTAAACTACTAGGCCAATTTCAACCAAACTTGGATGGAATGTTCCTTAGGTGACCCCCTTTCAGAATTGCTAAAACAAATGAAATCCATAAAAAACTCTGGTTGCCATGGCAACAGAAAAGGAGAAATTTGACTGAATCTCAATACTATCTTTGAACGACATCTCCTAAACTACTTGGCCAATTTCAACCAAACGTAACAGGAATGTTCCTTAGGTGACCCCCTTTCAGAATTGCTAAAAGAATTGAAATCCATAAAAAACTCTGGTTGCCATGGCAACAAAAAAGGAGAAATTTGACTGAATCTCAATACTATCTTTGAACGACATCTCCTCCTAAACCACTTGGCCAATTTCAACCAAACTTGGCAGGAATGTTCCTTAGGTGACCCCCTTTCAGAATTGCTAAAAGAATTTAAATCCATAAAAAAAACTCTGGTTGCCATGGCAACAGAAAAGGTGAAATTTGACTTAATCTCAATACTATCTTTGAATGACATCTTCTCATAAACTTCCATGCCAATTTCAACCAAACTTGGCAAATATTCCTTAGGAGGTCCTCTTTGAGAATTAATAAAAGAATGGGGGACATTGGTCAGTTATCGGTCCTGGTGGATTATCCAGGTGGCGCTGCAATCACAGCGGTCCTTTATTCGCAACCTTTCGGGCAGTATCGCATAGAAATGTTAACAAGTTTCTCCCAACGTTTTTTTTTCTGTCCTTTAAATACTTTTTTCTGCTTATGTCATATATGGGTCATTTTCACAATAGTTTCAGTTTGGACAATATCATGCGTTGTGATAGATCTATAAGACAACACTTTCTTTTTGATATTACTGGCGAGGAAAGCTGTACGTTGAAAAAAGAAGAAATCACTTGTCTGGAGTTCCCTTTACTTCAACATTTTCTTAATAAAGGATTGAAAAAAAAAAACACATACTGACAGGTGTACCTGGTTTTGACATCCATGATATTGATTCTCCATGAAAATATTCGGGGAAAAGAAGCTACCGCTGTAACCTGGCATTGTTTCCTTTTGTGTTAACCTTTATGTGCTTTTCTGTGTATTCCCCGTAATATAATGTATGATATTTTTGATTATCCAAACTCATATTCATTCAGGTCAGGTAGCAAAAAATTCTGACTTTGAATTAAGGTTAAAACAAGCTTCTCAACAATATCAATCTGAAGGATAACAGCTTAATTACGCTTTTAGTCATTCTCGACCAAAAAGCCTGACACTATTAGATCTGTAGAAACCCTTTCGGAAAAGGAGGAAATACCATATTCATACATTTATGTTGCAACAATCAATAATATCGGTTTGTCGTCTGCAACGTCCATATATTTTGTCATTTGAGAAAGGGTAAAGGTGTGGAAGACTATCTTCGTTGAGAAGTTGAGTAAACCTTTGTTTTGAGAATTGACAGGTTATAATATAGAATTAAATAATAAGAAACAAATTCCTTCATTGATGTATAATCTTCTGTGTTTTCATTCCATTCTTCATAATGCATTCACTAACACTTCAGACAGTTAAACCTTCTCAAACCAAAGCCACCAGTTGGTATCCATTTGCAACAAAATCTTTGAAAACATTTTGGGAACGAGGAGAAAAAATGTATTATATAACTTCCTTTCTCGCATGTCCTTTAGGCTACCATCAATATCCTAGCATTTCCATACCAAGATCCAATTCATGTGTGACCCTATAGCTGTCGACTGGGGAAAATAAAAAGATAAGAACTTCTTTGAAAATTCTTTCTAAAACGATAAAATCTGGGACAGAAAGCTTTATCAGACGAATACAAGAATCTTAATTAAGATATAATTATTTAACATTTTCAACAATATTACTATTTGTAGACCAAAAGTTTTAATTTATTTTTTTACAGGCCTTGATTTGTTGTATTGGTCTTCAAATGAAGACATTCAAAATAAAGAAATGCATTTACATTTTGTCATAATACTGACATTAGGCTAGCTTTTTAACGGGCTATACTAGTTCCGTAGCAAAGTTGACTTTAATGTTTGGTACATTAATTTTTCAAGTAATAATTTCTTAAACGATTAACATAAAAATGTTGCATTTTTTAAATATATCTGAAATATGCAAGTCTGCGATTGAAATAGAATAATATTTTCGTGGCATCGTATGAAAATCAACTAAGCGGAAATGCACCGGAAGTGTGAAAGGACCGCTGTGATTGTAGCGCCCTCTATCAAAACAAGGGCGGATAACCGACCAATGTCCCCCATTGAAATTGACTCAAAACTCTGGTTGCCATGGCAACAGAAAAAGAGAAATTACACAAAATCTGTCAGAAGCAATATCTCCATAACCGCAGAGCCAAATTTGACAAAACTTAATATTTACATTACCTATGATATTGCTATGAGGTACTATTCTTTTCTTTTCAATATGAAACCTTGTCACAGAAAAAGGGTATTTCTTGTAAAAATCTGCTTATCAGGGGCATATCATCTACATTTTTGCATGGATTTAAACAAATGTATGGGTAAATGTGTTCTTTATCATGAGTAGATGTTCTATTTGAAATATATATTTAGGTAGGTTCAAGGTCATAGATCCAGGTCAATTTGTAAATTTCTGTTTGTTTGTCAGTCTGTATGTTTTATTGTAATTCCATCTTCTCCAATTTCTCCATAACCACATAGCCGAATTGGATGAAACTTTGCACTGAGGTAGTTTTCTGGGTTTTCTATGGTTTGAAATCGCATAGCGGCGTTCATATGATCTTTGACCCTTTATTGCATTACCTGTAAAATCTGATCTGTTATAAAACCCCATCTCAGGTGAGCGGCCTAGGGCCAACGGCCCTCTTGTTCTCTGATCTACCTTTCAACCTTTCCAAATTAGAGAAAAGAAAGTTGCTGAATGGAATTTTACATTTTTATTGGGGTTTAACGCTGTTTTCAACTGTTAAAGGCTGGAGCACCTTACCATGGATTCCTGTAGTTTCTCACACCAGTTCTACCACAACTTCTTAACCGAGCCTCCAGCTGCTTGCCTACATAGGTAAACGATATCAAACCATTGGTGGGAGTCAATTTTGTCTGAAAGGATAAGGACTGGGGATAGAACACTGGGACCTCATGAGAGAGTGTCCGACGTGCTACCAACTGCGCCATGGCCACAGCCTTGAATGGAATTTAATGCCTCCTTTAACAGTATCTCTGCCATATATGATGGTTGCTGGAGCACATAACAATGAATTCCTGTCATTTCTCTTACCAGTACAGCCACATCATCCTTTATGCGCCTCCAGCTGCTCCTCTCCCACATAGGTGTCCGGCAATCTACCTATGGGTCGGTAGCTAATGTTAGAAAGGATATTAGTTTCAAACACCAGGCCCCGGTTTCTCGAAAAAATTTAAGTACGTTCTTAGACTCAAATTTGAGCACTGTGCTCAAATCACATGAAATCCACGTGAACTTCAATTCAATACCAATCAATGTTGATTGGTATTCAATTGAAGTTGAGGATGAACTCATGATTACATACTTAAGTTTTTTCGAGAAATCGGGGCCAGGCCCCAGTTTCTAGAAAAAACTTCAGCACATACTCATGAGAATATGCTCAACTTCAAAGGAATACTCTCCAACGTTGAAGGGTATTCGATTGATGTTCATGTGGATTTCGTGCGATTTGAGCATGATGCTCAGATTTGAGTCTGAGAACTTAGTAAAGTTTTTTCGAGAAACCGGGGCCAGAAGTCTAACAAGGGAAAAGAAGACAAGTCTGATAATAGAGATTTATGAATTAGTACGAAATGGAGTACGAAATGGAAATGGAAATGAAATCAAGGGGATGTATCAGGATACTTGGAATATGGTGGTAGGTCACTCATATTTCCCTTTATATAATTTTATGTAAAATCCACTTTTCACACACTGTCCAACTTTGACTACTCGAAAAACTCTGGATTCGGTGAGCCTAATAGAAAACAAATGGGACAAAATTGGGACAAAATATTGAAATGCAGATAACCAAAAGAAAGACAAAATTTCGACGTCGTTAATCATATATCTATCAACACTCATTCCGTTGTCTGTAGCAGCTTTCAAATTATAAGACTCTATTTTTTTTCTTTTTCGAACGCGCAAATACTTGAAAACTAAAATGTATTCATTTCATTTCAATAAGTAATGTAGTACCAGTGATCTGTGAAAAGCGTCTGAGATAGATTTGTCATTAGGTTATCAACAATAAAGAGAGCTACATGGCTACCAGGAGGAATTATTATACCCCCCCCCCCCCACACACACACACACACACATATACGAAGCAGAGAGGGTTATATTGGTCTCACAGTAGTCTGTAGACCTTTTTCCTTGCTAAGGAGGTGCCATAGTGTTTTTATACCCCGCACAACAAAGTTATGGGGGTATACTGGAATCAGGTTGTCCGTCCGTCCGTCCGTCTGTCCGTCCGTGGACATAATCTTGTGTCCTCTTCTCCTCCCACAGTTTTTGACCATTTTTTCTGAAATTTTATCAGGATGTTTCCTATCATATGGAGTTGTGCACCTGCAATTTTCATCTTGATCCAGTCATTACTTTCAGAGTTATGCCACTTTGAAGTTTTTAAGGGGGGTGGGGGGTGGACATAATCTTGTGTCCTCTTCTCCTATACAGTTTTTGACCAATTTTTCTGAAATTTTATCAGGATGTTTCCTATCATATGAAGTTGTGCACCTGCAATTTTCATCTTGATCCAGTCATTAGTTTCAGAGTTATGCCACTTTGAAGTTTTTAATGAGGAGGGGGGGGGGGGGAAGTAGTCAAAATTTACAATTTCGTGTCTGTGTTCTAACTCGAGAACCATTTGACCTAGGATCATGAAACTTTACACAGTTGTTGCCCATGACCCATGATCAATGGAGGTGCCCTATTGTTTTGGGGTCACCAAGGTCAAAGGTCAAGGTCACAGTTATTTAACTTATAGCAACTCAAACTGAAGCTCATTTTGCTGACAATATAATCCTACCAAACGTGCCGAATGATGTGGAACACAAAATCCAGGATGCTGAACCTGAAGTAGCGCCAGACGTCCTAGCCAATTACACCTTGGAAGATGTCAGTGATGTACCACTTCCATGTGAAACAACCATTCAGCCAGTGAAAAACGTACACCACAAACCTCAAACTTTAATAATTGGTTCCTCAATTTTAAAAGGAATCAAAACTAGAGGACTAAAGAACACTGTGGTACGAACTCATAGAGGTGCTAAAGTCAAGACAATCAACAACAAACTCAAACAAATGAACTTGAGACAATACAAACAGATCATTCTACAAGTTGGTGGGAATGATCTAAGTAGTGGATATTCTTTAAGGTCTATTGAAGTGAACTATGACAACCTTCTTTTTGATCTTAGAGACAGGATTACACCTGGATGCAATATATATGTTTCTGCAATTTTACCTCGTGCTGATGTGAATCCTACTGTGATGAATGAAAAGCTTAAAGATTTATGTGAATATCACAATATTACCTTCATTTGTCAAGATAAGCATTTCTACGACCCTTATACCCAAAGTAGCCATGGAGAAGAAATTAATTGGTCTCTCTTTCACAGAGATGGAGTGCATTTGAATAATAAAGGTACTTTGTCTCTTCTCCAGAATATTGACAGCAAAGTTAGAATCCTGAAAAACAGTGTTCAGCATTGTTGCCAATATTGTGGTGAAGAAAATCACACTACAGAGAAGTGTTTCCATGGTAAGCCTTTGCAATGTCTCACTTGCCATAGATCAGGTCACAAACAAAAATTATGTCATCTCCATGATTGACAGCCTGGCAAAGAAGTAAATGCCACATTGATTAAAAACTCTTTTGATGTGCTTTCTAATTTATGTCAAGAATGCAACTGTTTACAATGTATTTGTATAAATAATAAATCTACCTCAGATTGTTCTGATATTCACAATGATGTCAATGATGATCAAGTAAGAATTGTATCTAATTCCAATCCAAATATGCTTAGTTCAAAACACAATCACAAAGTAAGTACTAGTAAAAGTAAACCAAATGTTACACAAAAAATTGATTTCATGCACCTAAATGTCCATTACTTACACCCAAAGTTTGATGAAATTAAATACCTATTGAATGAAAACATTCAAACTGATATTCTTGGATTAGGAGAAACCTTCCTAACAGATGAGCATTGTACTGGTGAATTTGAACTAACAGGATTCCAGATCTTTCGCCGTGATAGAAAATCAAAAGGTGGAGGGGTTCTACTATATGTGAAAAATAACATACCTTGTGTAATAAGAACAGACTTAGAATGTGAAGATATTGAAGCAATTTGGATTGAAATCAAACTTCTAAATCAAAAGCCATTTGTAGTTGGGTACCTTTACCGTCCACCTTCTTCCTTGCAAAGTTGGAATCTCAGTTTTGAAAATGTTCTTGAAAAACTGTACACTGAGGACAAGGAACTTATTTTATTTGGTGACTTTAATTACAATTTTGCTGATTCTAAAACTAATAATAATTCTTGGAACAAAGTAACTGATACATTCAATCTAAAACAACTGGTCAATACTCCAACCAGGGTAACTTCAAACTCATCTTCCATTATTGATCATATATACACAAATCAGCCTGATAGAATAGAAAATGTTTCTGTTCCTATTGTATCAATAAGTGATCACTATCCAGTGAAATTTTCAAGAATATCAAGTATCAAAGAAAAGAAAGGACCCATGCACAATACAATTTCTTATCGAAATATGAAAAATTTTAATACAGACGACTTCATCTCTGACTTAGAAAAACAACCATGGTCTGTTATCGATATTTTTGATGACCCAGATGATGCTCTTGATACTTTTACCCAAATGTTTTCAAAAGTTTTAGATTCACATGCACCAGTCAGGCAGAAAAGAGTTAAACATTTTTATCAGCCTGACTGGTTCTGTGAAAATATTTCGATAGCAATTCATAAGCGAGATGAAGCAAAGAAAAATAAAGATACTGCTCAATTCAAAATCTGGAAGCAAGAGGTGAAGTCCAGAACTAAGCAAGCAAAGAAGAATTATTACAGTGACGCAATTAACAATAACAAAAGAAACCCTAAAAAACTTTGGGATAACCTGAAAGAATTATCTGGTAAAAGAAAAGTGCATCAGTCAAATTTTATACATGATGAAAATGATTCACCAATAACGGACCCAGAAACTGCAGCTAACTATCTTAATACATTTTTACAAGTGTTTTTAATAATGCTCCATCTATGGAAAATCTAGATGGTAGCTGTAGAGATGTTCTACAGAACCATGTTCAACCCTTGCTTCAAAATAAGCAGTGTTTTGAAATACCCTTAATGACTGAAAAATATGTGAAAGAGCAACTAGAATCTCTTGATCCTATGAAGTCTACTGGTCTTGATGGGCTTGGCCCAAGATTTCTTAAACTAAGTGCTAATATTATCTGTCAACCTATTGTTAAAATATTTAACTTAAGTATTTCAAAATGCAAATTTCCTCAACAATTCAAACTGGCAAAAGTCACACCAGTGCACAAAAAAGGACCCAAACATGACAAAAATAACTACAGACCAATATCAATTTTACCAGTTCTTACAAAAATAGTTGAAAAGCATGTTTCTCATTATCTTAAACAGTATTTTGAAGTAAACAATCTATTATATGCCAACCAGTCTGGGTTTCGAACAAGCCACTCATGTGAAACTGCGCTAACAGCTATTGTTGACAACTGGTTATCTGCAATCAATGATAACAAATCTGTTGGAGCCATATTCCTTGATCTTACCAAAGCTTTTGATCTTGTGAATCACAGGTTACTTCTTCAGAAACTTGAATGTTACAATTTATCTGTTCAAGCCATGTCATGGTTTGTGATTTATATAAATGATCTACCCCTACATGTAAAATCTGCTACCACTGACATGTTCGCAGATGACACTTCTATTACTGCAGTAGGAAATAGTATAACTGATGTGCATAATATCTTATGTAATGACATTCACTCAATACAATCATGGTGTGAATCAAATACTATGGTGCCCAATATACAAAAGACAAAAGCTATGTTCATATCCTCTTCACAAAATACTTTGACGAAGATAAAAGATAATGATGATCTTAATATTGAACTACAAGGTCAAAAAATTGAGTATACTGATACTCAAAAACTACTTGGGGTCCATGTTGATAATATGTTAAACTGGAAATCCCAAGTTAATTCAACCCTAGGAAAATGTAATTCATTACTTTATCTCCTATTACGGATTAAAAAGTTTCTAAGTCTTGATGTTCGTAAATTATACTTCAATGCTTATATACTACCACACTTAGATTACTGTTGCTCAATATGGGGTAATTGTAGTAAAGATCTTCTTGATGATGTTTTGAAATTTCAAAAGCGTGCAGCTCGCATTATCCTTGATGAATCCTTGGACACCCCATCAGAATTGCTCTTCAAAAAACTAGGTTGGATGAAATTCAGTGACCGCGTTATTTACAAAAAAGCTATTCTGATGTTCAAAGCCTCAAAACCAAATTTGGCCCCAAAGTACATTCAAGAAAAATGTATCAAGACAACTACTGCACATAACTTTAGACTAAGGTCTTCAGAAAACAACTGCCTACAAATACCAAAGCCAAACAAGGAAAGTTTTCGCAGGACATTTAATTACTCAGGTCCAAAAATTTGGAATGAAATACCAGTCTCTGTAAGAAATGCTGACAATGTACGGCAATTTAAATCACGTTATCTGCATTACAAGTACCCCGGAGGTCTAGCCTCTAATTAAAATATAGCTGTAAAACTTAACAAGTCACATCAGCACTTGGTAAAATATGTTATTTACCACATTGTTTCTTTATTTGTTTAACCTATCTAATAAGATTTAGATTTGTTTGCTATGAAATGTTTGTCTTTTCCTTACCTAAAAGGAAATGTCTTTGTTTTGTGTGTTCTACATTCAAAGTACCAATACTGCTAAGCCTATATACCCTTACCATACTGATCCTATGTAGGTGTTTGATAATTTGGCTGGTTGTGAAAACAAAGATAAGACTACATGTACATGCAGTCTAATCTAAGTCTACACTACCTGCTTATAGAAAGACAGTTTACATTGTTAGTTGTATGATAAAGGATCAGCAGCAGACATGGACAAAAGCTAAATTAAATGACAAGTCTAAATTTTGTCTGAAAATAAAACATTATGATCATTTTGTGCATTTTCATTGTCTGTTTATGTGTAATATGTGTTATTTTATATGATTGTAAATACCTGTTTGATAGAGGCCCACATGGAAGATTGGGAAACCAAATGTGTAGCCTCTTTAAATAAAGTCGTTATTATTATTATTATTATTATTATTAGTTGGACTTTGTTTAAAATCCGTTTCCATGCTCTAAGTCAAGAACATTTTGACCGATAGCGCTTTTTCAGTGACAAGGCCCTAGTGGGGGGTATTCGTCCGCTTTGCGACAGTTCTAGTTGATCATATAACACTTTTGATAGTAACAAGACATAGGGGGTGCAAATGTCCGATTGGCGACAGTTTTATGGTAGTCCCAATCAAAATGTGTTGCAGACGACTTAAAAATCATGACAAAGGTCAAAATAATGTATTAAATAGCCAAGTAAATATTGAGGGAAAAGGAGAAGATATTGGTTGTAAGCAATTACTTCTCCTCTCTTACTGTTATTTTGTAATTAGTGTAAGTTTAATGTATTATGATTTTTATACGCCGCCGGGGGCGGTTGTATATTGGCGTCATCTTCTCCGGCCGTCCGTCCGTTCATCCGTCCATCCATCCGTATGTACGTACGTCCACTTTTCTTGTCAACGCAAATCCTTCTAAGTTTCTGGTTGGATCTTGATGATACTTGGTCAATGTTATCACCTTAATGGGTAGTTGTGCATGAAGTAAGGATTTTTAAGGTTCAATGATTTCTGCTAGAGTTATGCCCCTTAAAACTTAGGCTCTGGGGCTTCTTGAAATTGCAGCCTTGTGGCTTATATTTTGACTATGGCACTCTTGTTTTTAAATACTGACCCACACTTATTTTTGGTGAATATTTTTGTACATGCAAATAATTTTCAATTTTATTCTTCTAAGAAGAATCCCTATTAAATTAATATGCCATTAACTGGTTTATTTTTGCCATGCTTCACTGAACTTCGGAGCTGGTGCTCAAATCCATGAATTTGATGCTGCACGTGCAACTCGAACGCTACTACCGATATTAACCAGTGTTACCAACAAGTTTAAAAAATGCGTCCACGGTAAAGGTTTCAGACATGGTGAATATTTAAGACATTTTAATCGAATTACCTAGATTTGTTATTCAAGCCACATGATTGGTCTTTGGAACGGCCCAAACTGTGGTGTCATTTGCTGCAATGTTTCGTATTTTTACTGCACTTTAAGCCTCTTTTACAACCCGTCGTGCGTCTTTATAAATCGCACGGCTTCGGAGATTTTTAAAACGCACGATTTATAAGGACGGACGCACGACGGGTTGTAAGAGAGGCTCAAAGAATTATCCGGTCATTTCTTTGCTGCGTGCAGTCTGCGTCGTGGTTGCGTCCACCAAAATCGTACATTGCACGTGCGTGCATCGAACGGCTTTGCCTACCTTTTAGATGCAGATCGCACACAGACAGCACGCAGGAGCACGTAGGACCGGTCGTAAGTGAGGCTTTATCAACCATACATGAGTCACTGTTCAGGCCTCGGATATAGAATTCGAACCTATCACCTCTCACGGAACCGATCATTTTCAGCAACACAAACGGCAGCCGTAACAATCGGGAAATGTTACCGTCCAATCGGTGTCCAGACTGACTTTGGGACCGGAGATTAGAGTTGTTCGGCTATATACTTAACAAAGTCGTCATCAGACTATCGGATTTGCTCAGTAATGAACAACGCTTCACACATGAAAAAATCACAGGACGGATACGGGTCTGTCTATTCTCATGGGAGCGCTACTCTGGCGTTATCGAAGTCGACACTTTTCCGTCGAGGGTCGGTCATGGTTTAGGGCAAGATCAAACAACACGGAACGCAGAACTCGTCGTATATTCGTTATTAACGTAAGAAGTGGATATCTTTCTTTTGACATTAATTTATTTTAAAAGACACCCGTCCGTGACGTGAAGTTTAACTTTTCTTCTGTGAATGAGTTTTTGCTGTACATATGTCATCTGCAGTTTCTATATGATTCCATCATCGACTGTTCAAATTTTGTTTCTTTCAATGAAATAATAAATGTGATATACACAATTTAACACATATTTGCCTTGTTAGTACATATTTTTTCAATAATATCCATTATCAAAAGGGTATACCGGCTCTAAAAAGAAAGAAAAGGAATAAAAGACACCGTAGGATTTGAACCCACCACCTCCTAATTGAGACACGTTCACTCAACACAGAAGTAGGGGAACCATCGTCACGTATATTGAGATGCCCCCTCTCCCCCTATATTTTATTTCGGTTTTGTATTCGTATTCCATTTCGTACTAATCCGTAAATCTCTATTTATCATCTGTAAATCAGCATAGATTTGGTTGATTGAACTGCTTTGTGTGACTATGTGTTAAATTTTGTTATTTGGGAAAGGTTTTACCACATTACCACACAGTGACTCCTTTTGATTCCCCACAAGATAATGGCTTTGGAAAATGTCGTGGAAAATGAAGAAACTGCTTGTGACAATCAATTTCTTCATTTACCACAATGTTTTCTACATAAAAAGACCAAAAAATTTCAAATTTCATTCACTTGAAATTGCCGTCTGTATCATCTTTAAATTTGCTGTTTGGTAAATGGTTAATAAATAGCAATTAGCCCAGTCATTACTTGGAGTCTGTCACAGACTGGTACAGACCATTGTTGTTCACCCTTGTTTTGTGGTTATTAAGGATGAATGCTCCAGATTTTCGGAACACTCTGTCATTACTGTCACGGTACGGAAACTACAGAGACAGAGCCATTGGCTCTGCCGCTTAAATCCTCTGGGGGGCTTCCGGCCATGTGTGGCTCTGTCTCTGGGGTCGTGATTTTTTGACAAAAACAGGTGAGTGTTCAACTTTGTTGTTCATTTATTTTCTTCTGGTGCTTAAAATCGAAAAACCGGGAATGTCATGCTCCCCTAAGACCATTTATCTGCCTGTTCAAATTCTGTGGGCTTCAAAGTCGGCAGGGTTTTCACAGGATCATTGTCGTCGTGGGTCGACCCTATGTGATTTTTTCTTGTTTACATCATGTATTCATGTACATTTCAACGGTAAATAGCCAATTGCTGCAGCCAAAAACATGTGATATACTAATCGAGGGATAATCTCGATCAGACATTGCTTTCCCATGTAACAAAACCTTAGAAATGATTGGCAAACGTAAAGTTTTAGCAATTTCTATCGGTGGCTCTGTCTCTGGCGGCTGGCTCTGTCTCTGGCGGCTGGCTCTGTCTCTGGCGGCTGGCTCTGTCTCTGCGTGCTTGGTGAAAAAAATTAATCTATCCCAGAATTCGTGTCGAAGTAATTTACTCACACACTGAATAGATCATATTGTGTATGGCGAATGGTTCAGTCACCGATTAAACCCTTTGCAAAACATCGAACATTCAGTGTTGTTCAATTTCAAAGCTACAATTAAACAATGTCCTTTGAATGATCAAAGATCAGCGTGTCTAAATTGACGGGGGAAGAGGGATTTCGATTTAAGTAAATATGTGACTCGGAACCGAACATCCTGTGATAAAGACATCGTACTATCTGGAGACAGCTACTGAACTCTCACGGCCACCGCGCAAAATGTGCCATTATTCGCTTTTATTCAGTGGAAAACATGCTTCTCTTCCAATTTACATGTTTTGGAATATACACTAACCTTTCGTCACGGCTCATGATTCTATGTAGTACTGTACTTAAGGCGACAAACTGGGTGTTGACAAAGAAACAATTACACGATGGGTAATCCACGTGATTTGGGGAAAGGTCCACACCGAAAAATGTCTGTTTCAAGTATATTTTGTTCTATATCTCAGTTTAAACTCTACGTATTTTGACGAGCAATTGCACCATACGCGCCTTTGAGAGGGTAATTCCTGAACCTCTTTATGCAAAGTATTCCATAGTTTTATTAAAATGCAACCAAAAACATTCATTTTGAATGTTTCGAGAAACCATGGGAATTGATGCGGAGTGAGTTAGAACCGGGAATGTCCCTCTCAATGACGCGCGTGCGGTGCACTTTATCTCGTCAAAATCCGTCGAGTATTAGCTGAGAAAATACACAAAACAGACTTGAAGCAGACGATTTTTCGGTGTGAACGTCAGGGGCCTGTTTCATCAAAACATTTTTAAAAGAAGTAATTTTGACTTAACGATGTCTTAAATATCGGTTAAAACAACAATTGCATAATCCAGGGGCTCGTATTTTCAACGATCTTACGACAAAGTTTTTGTATAAAATGTGTAACAAAACATCTGAGTGCACGAGAAATCAGATTGGACCAATCAGGTTTGTTGTTACAAGTAACTACGCAAAAATTAATCGTACGAGCGTTGATAATACGGGCCCCAGGTCTTGATAAATTGGTGATACGCGTTTCTTGTCCAAAACTTGTCGTAAGTCATCGGTAAGACAAAGACAAAAAATACGTCTTAAAAATGAAACTGGCCCTTTTTTAGCTCACCTGAGCACAAAGTGCTCAAGGTGAGGTATTGTGATCGGTCGTTGTCCGTCGTCCGTCCGTCCGTCCGTCCGTCCGGCCGGCCGTCCGTCCGTCCGTCCGTCCACAATTTCTTTAAAGATCTTCTCCTCCTAAACCACTGGACCAATCTTCTTGAAACTTGGCAGGAATGATCCTTGGGTGAAGGGCTTTCAAAGTTGTTAAAAGAATTTGATTCCATCAAAGACTCTGGCTGCCGCGGCACGAGAAAAGCGGAAAATAGCCAAATCTTTTAAAAATCTTCTTCTGCCTAACCAGTGGACCAATCTTCTTGAAACTTCACATGAATGTTCCTTGAGTGAAGGGCTTTCAAAGTTGTTAAAAGAATTTGATTCCATCAAAGACTTTGGCTGCCGCGGCATGAGAAAAGGGGAAAATAGCCAAATCTTTTAAAAACCTTCTTCTGCCTAACTAGTGGGCCAGTATTCTTGTAACTTAACATGAATGATCCTTGGGTGAAGGGCTTTCAAAGTTGTTAAAAGAATTTGATTCCATCAAAGGCTTTGGCTGCCGTGGCATGAGAAAAGGGGAAAATAGCCAAATCTTGTAAAAATCTTCTGCCTTCAACTAGTTGGCCAATCTTCTTGAAACTTCCCATGAATGATTCTTGGGTGAAGGACTTTCAAAGTTTTTGAGAGACTTTGATTCCATCAAAGCCTTTGACTGCCGCGGCATGAGAAAAGGGGAAAATTGCCAAATCTTTTAAAAATCTTCTGACTTACTACATGTAGTGGGCCAATATTCTTAAAACTTCACATGAATGATCTTTGGATGAAGAAACTTTCAAAGTTGTTATAAGAATTTGATTAATATCAAAGCTCTTAGTGCAGCGGCATCAGAAAAAAGCCAAACGAGCAAACACTTGAAAAGGCTGAATTTTGTTTCATTCTTTTGAAAAACTAAGGAAAAGGGGCTTTATTGCAAAATTCTTAATTCGCTGCTAGATCTATACAGGTCAAAATGTTTATTTCAACAAGGCAAAAAATTTCAGGTGAGCGATCTAGGGCCATCATGGCCCTCTTGTTTTTTCTTTTTTTTTTATTTGCACCAATATATCCGACATCTTTCCATTTAATCCTTCCCAAGCAAGACATTTTTCTGGTGCATTGCGAGAAAAGAAAATTGCTCATAACCAGCATTTTCATATTTTTTCTCACAGATTTCAATGATAACTATTACATATTTGATACTTCGGAGCTATGCGCAGATACATACATGTCTCTCTCATGAGAGGGGGAGGCGCCCATCTGCATCCTTGCATGTCTGGACATCATTTTGAATTGGAGCAGTCCTAAATAAGAATTCTATGTATCACCTAATGTGATATAATACCCCGCCATTACATTTGTCCGGATAAGTGTTTTTGTCGAAAACAATGGACAGTGACTCACAAAATAAGAAAGGAATATTTATGCTCCTTTGATACAGAACTTGTCTTTATTGAGATATATCCACCCATGAAATTTCATGATCATAGCTTCGATACTTTCAGAGATATGCTTTGGACAAGTATTTTGTAAACAGACTAAAATTAATCGACAGTTCAAAGCGGAGCCAGCCGCCAGAGACAGAGCCAGCCGCCAGAGACAGAGCCACCGATAGAAATTGCTCAAACTTTACGTTTGCCAATCATTTCTAAGGTTTTGTTACATGGGAAAGCAATGTCTGATCGAGATTATCCCTCGATTAGTATATCACATGTTTTGGCTGCAGCAATTGGCTATTTACCGTTGAAATGTACATGAATACATGATGTAAACAAGAAAAAATCACATAGGGTCGACCCACGACGACAATGATCCTGTGAAAACCCTGCCGACTTTGAAGCCCACAGAATTAGAACAGGCAGATAAATGGTCTTAGGGGAGCATGACATTCCCGGTTTTTCGATTTTAAGCACCAGAAGAAAATAAATGAACAACAAAGTTGAACACTCACCTGTTTTTGTCAAAAAATCACGACCCCAGACACAGAGCCACACATGGCCGGAAGCCCCCCAGAGGATTTAAGCGGCAGAGCCAATGGCTATGTCTCTGTAGTTTCCGTACCGTGCTGTAGTAAATTAAATGTTTCGTACGAATGTTTCGCTACCATATTTTCAATGACATAAAACATCATTACAATTTACCATTTTCGATGGTAAAAGTGTATTTATTATGGGAAACTGATTTCCTCAAGATGGAAATCGATTATTTAGAGCAAGACAGTCGTAAGTGTGTATGCAGTTACCACTGCTTTGCGTCATTTTATTCATGTGTAGCTGATAAAAAATACTGTAATTCACTAATAAGTGCGCTGACCTATACATTTTCTTTTTGAATTATTACCCGGACATGTTGCTTAATACAATGAGGAAGTTTTGTCAAATTCTATTATGTAGAACTTGAAATAGTTCCAAAAATATGCAAATGTTGACATAAAACACTCCAGCTTCGTTGATCTAACCGAACACGTGAGCATGCTGTTTTATACATTTACACGTTTATAATAGCACATATTTTGGGGTTTCGGTTCTTTTTAAATGTAAGACGTTACTTTAAATCCGTTTTCGGGACTAAACGATGAATATACAGCTTTTTATTAGCATTTTAGTGACCTTGGACAAGTGCAAGAAATTGTGCATTTTTTCGATGTAGGGGTATGTGATACAAATGCCTATAAAATTCAAACAAGATCGCTGACCATCCATTTTTATTTTATTTTTCAATTGGTAATAACATGTAATTTCAACATACAAAATATAAATGATTTCTATTATTGGGAAAAAAATTATGAAACTGGAGCATTCCCCCTTAACATATTTTTATGCTCCCCGAAGGGAGAGCATATAGTCGCGGCGCTGCTTTGTCTGTCCTTCCGTCCGTCCTGTCTGTCTGTCCGGAGCAATTCCTCCATAACCCTTGGGCCAAATCAAATGAAACTTACCATGTGAACTCTCTATGATATAGTGCTGATGCTTCTTTCCCGGTTTTTGGATTTGAGGCCTCGTCATTGGAAAAAGGGACTTGGGGTAAAATACAGTTTTTCTCTAATTTCTCCTAGTATATTGGTCAGAATTTGATGAAATTAAATATTTGAGTAGCAAGTCAGATGCCCTTGACCATTAATTATTTGAAATTTGTGTATAAAAAATATGTCATGGAAAAAGGAAGCTTAAAGGCGACAATTGCCTTATTCAGGGATCATAATCCGTCTTTGACGGCTCTTGTCTTGTATTTGGAACCAAGTGTTGGTAGTTGACTGATAGAGTGTGGGATCCACCAGCAAGAGGTTACGAGTCAGAATCGAACCTAGGACATCTCAAGTGAGAGGTAGATAATCTGATTTTGGGTAGTAGACATTTATCTCGGACTTTAAATTGGCCTGCAGCGAGAGCGCTGGTGTGTCTCCCAGAAAGCAGAAGCTAATACATGTATATGAGAATACATATGGATAAGTAAGTGCAAAATTATGGGTAATGTATGAGCTTTGAATGCATGTCCATAAATGAACGACATCAAGACTGAAAAAATGTTGAAATTGATATAAAACCTCTTAATAACAAAGTGTTAAAGAGTAGGGGTTATGCAACAATTTACACAGGGTGAAAATTGAGCAACATTTTGTCTAGCAGGATATAACTAGGTCAGATTTCCATTTATAGGAAAAACAAGCTTGTTTTATCCTTTCACAATTGGGTCATGAAACAGTATGGATTTTGTATATTACTGCCTTTCTTCAAAAACCTCGTAACTGCAGCTTGTTTTAAGCTGCAGTTGCCAGGTTTTAGAAGAGAAGTGATGCTAAATATAAGCTTCTGTCACAGCTGATCATTAGGACAGCAAAGCAATGACCCAGTACCCTATGAAGTTGTCAGACTGTTAGCATGTACCGAACATGGTTGAATTTATATCTCATTCGTTGGATATGCTATGGGTAGGTTTAGCACACATAAACATTAAGTTTTAACATGCAGACTCATTCCATGAAGCAGTTGTCTCAACAAATTGTGCATGCATGAATTTCTAGATGATGTATGCTGAATATATTGATACATCAGTCTTCTCTGATGTAAATACGCTCTTTGATATTTTGATTTTTCGCTATGTACATCAGAGAGCGTTGCTCTTTGAAAAAATCAATAAGTTCTCAACAAATTGTTGCGCATCGTTCACTTTCCAATCTTAAACGCTATCGTTAAAACCCCTGATGATTTCTATCAATGAACCATTTATTGCAGACATTGCGAAAGACGTCGGACCGCGGACATTGTCCGATAGTTTTGACTTCGGTCCGATTGAAAATTCGATACCGTTGGTCCGTATGTCCGACATATTTTGACCATTTTGCTTTTTTTCAATACCTCGCGTTTGCATAATTATGGAAGCTTATAACCAAAATATTTGTCATTCTGTTTGCGAGAAAATTGATAAACAACAAAGTACGAAGGGACGGCACTATTATATCGTGGTTTTGCCGATTATTTCCCTTGATTTGTAAACCGGATTGTGGTTGGCTGAAACAGGTATTGATTAGCCAATCGGAATACATATTACTTTTACTGTCGTAGTATAATGGCGTCCCTTAAATATTTCGAGGGTGCAAAGTGAATTGTCTAATTTTGAAAGGCTTATGGACTATGGGCGTGAATGATTAGAGTGTCAGTCATGTTTTTATATCTTCAGAATAAAAAAGGTGGTTACATGTTATTTTTCCTTGTTTTTTTCGGTCTGACAGATTTGTTTTCGGTCTGACAGATTTTTCAAGCCTGTCAGACCGAATGTCTGACAGTTTTTTTGAGCTTTCGCAATGTCTGTTATTGTCATACATGTTGAAAAATTTACGGCCAAAAAGTATTTCTAAAAGGTTTATAGGCAATGTTTTTCAACAACCCTTACCTGAGCAGCCTTTGTTTACCTTGACCTTCCATTCAAAACCAAAGGTTATACTCTTCCAGCAGGCCGATTTGAAATGAAATTTTTGGTCAGGTATCATGACAAAAAATTATTTATTGATCTATACCCTACAGTGTTTTACCGAGTGATTCGATATGATACACAAAAACAAAGCTTCACTACTTGTAACGTTACCGAACTTTCCGCTGTTTTCAAAGAGCAACGCTCTCTGATGTAAATAGCGAAAAATCAAAATATCAAAGAGCGTATTTACATCAGAGAAGACTCGGATTAATGCTCTGTCAGCTTTCACAAATATAAAGAATGTGACAAATATAACTAAACTTTTAACAAGAAAGCGCAGAAGAGTGTAAGTTACGAAAGTTAACTTGTGCCATTTCAATAAAATGATGTAATAATCATTGGACATAGAAGAGTAAAGGGTGCTTCAACTACAATATGAGGTAAGATCATTAGAGACTGGGTTAAGTGATGCCATTTTTAGTCACTAAATGATCTCCATGTTTCCATTTATATATCTGTTATCTTGATTGGTCAGGTCAATTAGATTTCAAGCATGAAATTGGTAACACTTTCTCTATTTAGAGCAATTAGTTTGGCATGGTGCCGGTCTTTTTGTCTTGGTTGGCTTTCTTTATGTAAATTAACCTGGTAAAATGTTTTTTCCCGTCTCAATGCCTTGACCTTATAATTTTTGGAAGAATATGAAACTTGATTCAATTCTATTCCTAAATGCATAGTTACATGGCATGTGTAAGACATGTTTCCAGACCAATCAAGTTGTTTACTATGAAAATAAAGGAAATTGACCTTATAGTCCTGCATGTTCTCAATCTGCCACTTGCACTAAGTCTTGTAACATTGGAAAATGTATTTTTGAACATGACAAACAAAAAATATGTAACAAACAATCTGATTTGATAAGACATTCACATTGACTGTTTCCCAGTTTATAAAATACACTAGAAAACTATAGACTGGATGCTTGCTGGTCAATGAACCCAAGTTATCTGTTATCTTGTCTTTCATTACTTGAGATTGATCTTAGGCTGAAATCTAAACTAAGGATACTGCATCTTACCCTTTCACAAACAAGACTGGGTTTTGACATGCCTAGTAGGAATGATATAGAAATACATTGAGACTAAATGTGAAAATGCTGCATTTTCTTCTATTTTCTCGGTGTTTTCTCTGCTATATTTTAATCAAATCCTAGGTCAACATTCAATTTGCCATCTGCAGCAGCTTTAAATTCAGAATACCTGAATGTTACAGTCTTTTGTTTGGGGAAGGGTTAAACTTTTCTGGATCAACAACTTTCTGGACTGGTGCAAATTCCAAGGTGATGCCGATGACAAAATTTTAGTTATTGCCAGGTTTGGGAAATATGTATGGTTACTATTATAGGATGGAAAACATTGACAGAAAAGGAGAAAACACTAAAGTAAGTTATCACTATTTCCTGCTTTCTATCAATGTTTTCCAAAGCCTTCTCCAATATAAATATGAATCAAAACCAGATTTTCTTTTGAATGGCTGAATATACATGTACTAGTGTGGCTATAATCTTTTTACAATCATAAGTACATGAAGCTTTGGAAAACATAGAGGGGAAAGATGTTTGCCTAATCAACACTGTCTGGAATCAGTTTGAGAACTTAGTGCAAAACAAGTGTAAGTTTATATAAAATAATTCACACTAACGATATTTTAGCACCAAATCTGTCAGATTAAGGTAGCAAGAGATCAAGTTATTGTTATTGGAATGGTATTGGATGATTGTTATCAAGTTCATCACCATTTAGCATTGTGTTAAGCGCTAAACTAATGTAAATTGGTATATGTATTGAAGCTTTTACAATGTTTTGACACCAATTGTATACAGGATTGGGTTAGTGATAAAACATTGTAAGTGCCCATTTATCATGGGCACTTACAATGTTTTCTCGCTAACCCAAGTATTGACTGATAAACTCTAAACTATAGGGAGCAGGTGCCAAACTTTTCCATGGATTGATAGCATTATATACAAATACTGTTTACAGTGGGAAGGATGTATTAAATAGGGGAGAAAATTGTTGTTTTTGTTGTCAATGTGGAATTATTTTGATCTTTTGATGTTTTTTCTGCTGTTATGAGAGTTGTTTATATGAAAAAGGGTGAGTTTTTGTATGATAAATTCTGGTAAAAAATGTAGATAAAATGAAAGAAAAAGTATCGCTTAAAAATTTGAGGAAAATATAACTAGCTCTTTACGTAATTCCAGGTCATCCTATATTATGTGCTATAGGTTCCGATAAATGATCTGGTAGAGCATCTGTAGCAAATAAGGGGGACATCCCAGTTGGTCTAATCCCATTTGGTCTAAAACTCAATTTTCCCATTTCGTCTAAAACTCTAAATTAAGATATCAATAAAATTATGGAATTTAAAATTGAACTTTGTGTATATCATTTGTATATATTACACATTTTCTGACACTTACACCTTTTTTACACAAATGCAAGTTTTAGAAGAAATGGGATATTGATAAAACAAGGTCTGAAAAGGTATTAGACGAGATGGGATTTTTTCGTCTAATCCAAAATTTTTATATATTAGACGAAATGGGATTAGACCAACTGGGATGTAACCCAAATAAGTAGAGATGCTTTTCCAGGTCATTAATCAACACCTATACATGAATCCCATATTTATCAACATGCGCTTTATTCAGTCTGCAGCAGTCTTCAAATTAGATTGCCCTGAAATTTATTGATTGTGAAACGGTAAATTCATTTTGATTTCTTATTAACAACTCAAAACCCTATGATTTGAATCGTAACAATGAATGCCCACAACATAGGGTTTGATGAACAATAACTAATCCTTTTTGAAATGTCATTACCCAGTCTTCTAATCTATTGCTTGTATATTTTCAGAATGTAGTGAGAGTGAGTGTATCGTCGGTAGTTTCAAGTTCTCCATGCCAGCACAAGATGTGTGCACCGGCAGCCCACTTCACGGTCACCAGTCGACGGCCAACGTAATGGAGGAGGACAAGCCTGTACTGCCAGGCATCAACATACGCGCCGCCACGCGCGACACCATCATACACTGCTGCGTGGAAAGTTTTGGTGAGTAACATATACATATACTGCCAGGCATCAACATACGCGCCGCCACGTGCGACACCATACACTGCTGCGTGGAAAGTTTTGGTGAGTAACATATACATATACTGCCAGGCATCAACATACGCGCCGCCACGTGCGACACCATCATACACTGCTGCGTGGAAAGTTTTGGTGAGTTACATATAGATATTACTACCAGGCATCAACATAAGGGCCGCAATGTGCGACACCGTCATACACTGCTGTGTGGAAAGTTTTGGTGAGTTACATATAGATATTACTACCAGGCATCAACATATGCGCCGCAATGTGCGACACCATCATACACTGCTGTGTGGAAAGTTTTGGTGAGTTACATATAGATATTACTACCAGGCATCAACATATGCGCCCCAATGCGCGACACCATCATACACTGCTGTGTGGAAAGTTTTGGTGAGTAACATATAAATATTACTGCCAGGCATCAACATACGCGCCGCCACACGCGACACCATCATACACTGCTGTGTGGAAAGTTTTGGTGAGTTACATATAGATATTACTGCCAGGCATCAACATATGCGCCGCAATGCGCAACACCATCATACACTGCTGCGTGGAAAGTTTTGGTGAGTTACATATAAATATTACTGCCAGGCATCAACATATCGCGCTGCCATGCACAGCACCATCATACACTGCTGCGTGGAAAGTTTTGGTGAGTTACATATAAATATTACTACCAGGCATCAACATAAGCGCCGCAATGTGCGACACTGTCATACACTACTGCGTGGAAAGTTTTGGTGAGTTACATATAAATATTACTGCCAGGCATCAACATACGCGCTGCCACGCACGACACCATCATACACTGCTGCGTGGAAAGTTTTGGTGAGTTACATATAGATATTACTACCATGCATCAACATATGCGCCGCAATGCGCGACACCATCATACACTGCTGTGTGGAAAGTTTTGGTGAGTTACATATAGATATTACTACCAGGCATCAACATAAGCGCGGCAATGTGCGACACCATCATACACTGCTGTGTGGAAAGTTTTGGTGAGTTACATGTAGATATTACTACCAGGCATCAACATATGCGCCGCCACACGCGACACCGTCATACACTGCTGTGTGGAAAGTTTTGGTGAGTTACATATAGATATTACTACCAGGCATCAACATATGCGCCGCCACACGCGACACCATCATACACTGCTGCGTGGAAAGTTTTGGTAAGTTACATATAAATATTACTACCAGGCATCAACATATGCGCCGCCACACGCGACACCATCATACACTGCTGCGTGGAAAGTTTTGGTGAGTTACATATAGATATTACTGCCAGGCATCAACATACGTGCCGCCACGCGCGACACCATCATACACTGCTGTGTGGAAAGTTTTGGTGAGTTACATATAGATATTACTGCCAGGCATCAACATATGCGCCATCACGCGCAACACCATCATACACTGCTGTGTGGAAAGTTTTGGTGAGTTACATATAGATATTACTGCCAGGCATCAACATATGCGCCGCCACGCGCGACACCATCATACACTGCTGTGTGGAAAGTTTTGGTGAGTTACATATAGATATTACTACCAGGCATCAACATATGCGCCGCCACGCGTGACACCATCATACACTGCTGTGTGGAAAGTTTTGGTGAGTTATAGGCCTAGTGAGTTACATATAAATATTACTACCAGGCATTAACATAAGCGCCGCAATGTGCGACACCGTCATACACTACTGCGTGGAAAGTTTTGGTGAGTTACATATAAATATTACTGCCAGGTGGCAACATACATGCTGCCACGCACGACACCATCATACACTGCTGTGTGGAAAGTTTTGGTGAGTTACATATAAATATTACTACCAGGCATCAACATAAGCGCCGCAATGTGCGACACTGTCATACACTACTGTGTGGAAAGTTTTGGCGAGTTACATATAAATATTACTACCAGGTGGCAACATACGCGCTGCCAAGCGCAACACCATCATACACTGCTGCGTGGAAAGTTTTGGTAAGTTACATATAGATATTACTACCAGGTGGCAACATACGTGCTGCCACGCACGACACCATCATACACTGCTGCGTGGATAGTTTTGGTGAGTTACATATAGATATTACTACCAGGTGGCAACATACGTGCTGCCACGCGCGACACCATCATACACTGCTGCGTGGAAAGTTTTGGTGAGTTACATATAGATATTACTACCAGGTGGCAACATACGTGCTGCCACGCACGACACCATCATACACTGCTGCGTGGAAAGTTTTGGTGAGTTACTTATAGATATTACTACCAGGCATCAACATATGCGCCGCCACGCGTGACACCATCGTACACTGCTGCGTGGAAAGTTTTGGTGAGTTATTTGTAAATATTACTGCCAGGTGGCAACATATGCGCCACCACGCATGAAACCATCGTACACTGCTGCGTGGAAAGTTTGGTAACAGACATCAACTTATGCATAGCCACGCATCAATATACGATGGACAGTCTCAAAGATATATTCAGAAAACTATTTTAAGTTTGTAATTACTTACCTGCAGGTCATGTTCAGGTGAAATTTGCTAATTAATACCATTGTATGCTGGTGCATCAAGAATTTCAAGTTAGGAATCTTAATTAAAGCCAGAAACAGTGTTTTAGAGTGTCAACATAACGGCAACAACATGCAACATGCTCTTTCACTGCTCTGTCAAGAGCTTTGGTAACTCTTGTACTGAAAATTCAAAATGAATCTAAACTCAAATTTTGTTAAATGTGTTAACAGAGCCCAGATCTGTGCAGGTTGACTGCAGTTCATACTCTTTTCAATCCTGAATGTCCAATTCTTTTGTGAAGATTACTGTCTACAAATGGGAGCATTTCTTTTCTAGACCTGGCAGATGTTGCTTTTATGATTTTGCTCCTTCTTTGCAAGTAAATCATGCAATATTTTGCGTTAAAAAAGACTACATTGTTGTTAGTGCAGAAAGTGAGGCTATCAAAAAGCTCTTTATTTGGGCTGTGGCTTGTTACATGACCTAGTTAAAATCCAATTAACTCTTCTCATGCTGTTTATGTTATATTCGTGCTGTGACCAAAGCTTTGGCAGGCAGTATAGACTAAGATCAGACTGCACAGATGTGCAGTTTGATCTTAGTCTATACTGCCTGCGTTCTACTCCATTATTGTGGCAAAAGCTTTAGACGAAGTGATAGAAATGTCTCTTAAATGGACAATTTGTTTGAAACAAAACTTAAAGTCAGCAGGACAAGCTTTAATTGTGATCATAAGTGTCAGATGTTGTTCACATGCAAGCTGTTTCAAGGCTGCAGCTGCTGCTTGGGATATTTCCCCCTTATCAGACGACAAAATTATGGACTTGTCTAACTTCAATGGCATTACAGACAATGTTTATAATTCTGTTTAAAACAGATTTTCTTTTTAATTTACTGGTAAGATTGCTTTTAAAATTATGAAGGAAAGGATGAAACATGTTTTCCAGCATTTTGGCCTTTTCCATCAAGTTTTAATTGAAAATTTTTCATGTTATTCACAATGCCCATGCATAAGCATGCATTGTTTTTAGCTCCACTGGCCTTTCAGGCCAGCGGGCTATTGTCATGGCGGTGTGTCCGTCGTGCGTCCGTCCGTGCGTCCGTCCGTAAACTTTTTCTTTAAAAATCTTCTTCTCAAAAACTACTGGATGGATTTCAACCAAACTTCACAGGAATAATCCTTGGGTGACCCTCTCTCAGATTCCTTCAAAGAATATGGATTGAACCAGAATAACCTGAGTTATCTGCCCTTGAATGTCAAAAATAGCTGGTTTTGACGTTAATTTTCTTCTAAAATCTACAAATATTGAACAATCAAGACAAAACCTTGACAGAATAATGCTGACTACAAGATCTTGCCTTGATAAAATTTTCAGCTTGATCTGAATTTTACATCATGAGTTATGTGCCCTTGAAATTGACAGAATTGCCATTTTCGGCTGTATTTTGACTTTGTTTTCACTCTAGCAACTACAAATATTGATTAAACAAGACAAAACTTTTATAGAATGATGCTGACTACAAGATCTTGCCTTGGTAAAATTTTCAGCGTGATCTGAATTATATAGCATGAGTTATGTGCCCTTGAAATTGCCAAAAATTGCCATATTCGGCTCTATTTTGTTGGTTTTGGCTTTATTTTTACTCTAAAATCTACAAATATTGACCAATCAAGACAAAACTTGGACAGAATATATATAACTATTATATGCTGCCTGGGTTTCATTTTCAGCTTGATCAGAATCTTACATCATGAGTTATGTGCCCTTGAATTTGACAAAATTGCCATTTTCGACTTTGTTTTCACTCTAACAACCACAAATGTTAACCAATCAAGATGATACTTGGAAAAATCTTGTTAACAACAAGATCTTGCTTATGTGTAATCTTCAACATGATCACACTGTTACAATCTGAGTTATGCGCCCTTGAAATTGACAAAATTTTAGTTTTCGACACTTTTTCCACTCTTGAAGCCACGAAAATTGACTAATATAGACAAAATTTGAACAGAATGATAGTGACCTCTAACATCCCTAAAATATTAGTCAATCATTTACTTTCTTTTTGCTTTGACCACATGATTGCTGCTTTTGACTTTGTTTTTGCTGTAAGAACCACAAGTATTCAAAAATCTAGTCAAAACTTTGATTTAATATTAAAAGAAATTCAGGCCTGTGGAGCGACTCAAGACCTTCAGGTCTTTCTAGTTTGTAGTGTGAGTGTACTCCTGTCATTTTTATGGCAAAATATTTTTTATTTGCTAAAGAATAATAGACAGAAAAAAAGCAAAAAAGATATGCACAAATAGATATATAGATCCTAATTTTTTTTTGCTCTTTTTCATACTGCTACCATTTGGCATTACCTGTCATCTAAACCCTATACTATGGGTACTCATTAGAATCGTCCTGAGGGGAAAATTGTGATGAGTACCCACAACATAGGATTTGATATATGATTAGGGATATTTTATCATTGTTGTCACACTCTTTAGAGCTATTAACCCATTACCAGATGGCAAAATTTTAGACTTGTCCAAATTCAAAAGTGTTGCAGACGACAATGTCAAGTGCATGGAGTTTTACATTTTGTTGTATTTTTGTGTAGAAAACATTGTGGGAAATGAAGAAATTGCTTGTCACAAGCAATTTCTTCATTTTCCACAATGCTTTTCAAAGCAATTTCCTTGTAGGGGGTCAAAAAGTGTCTCTGTGTGGTAATGGGTTTTAAAAATTACATGTACAGGAGATAATGGAAAGGTGCTTGTCTAATCCATTACCACATGGTGATGCTTTGTGACACCCCACAATTTCAAGGCTTTGCAAAACATTGTGGAAAATGAAGAAATTGCTTGTCACAAGAATTTTCATTTTCCGCAATATTTTCCACCCTGAAAGTCTGAAAAAATATGAAATTTGATTTAATTGAATTTGTTGTCTGAAACACTGAATTTAGACCAGTCTAACATTAACCTGCACAGTACCCAGATGTCATGTTCCAAAATCCTTACTAGTTGTCCAAACCCTGCATTGTTGGTACTCATTAGAATCGTCTCAATGAGACAATTCTAATGAGTACCCACAATATAGGATTTGATCAACAATAAGGGATATTTTTGCATATTTTGCAGGAGATGAAGGGAAGGTGCTTGTTAACACAGAGCCTACACAATACCCAGATGTCATGTTCCTCATGCATAAATGGTTCATGGCCTCAGATGACCTCGCACAGACATTTGTGGACCTGTATCCTTTGTTTATGAATTATTTACCTTATTTTGTTGGTTCCATACGAAAAATGATGTAACTACAGCTGCAGTTTCATTTTCAAATGTAAAGCCTCTCTTACAACCTGTCATGCGTCCTTACAAATTGTACGTCTTTCGAGATTTTTAAAAATCTCTTAAGATACATGATTCATAAGAACGCATGACAGGTTGTAAGACTGAAACTCATGTGTGCTCCTTGACAAAGAATGGTTGTAGTTTCACAAGCATTGCATGTGCATGCAATGCAAGAATAGGCCTAAATTTTAGACACAGACCACTCGCAGGAGCACATACAACAGGTTGTTAGGCTTAACTGACAAAATACTTCTTTAATGACAGATGAAGGGATATTCTCTGTATTGTAAAGCCATAAGCATCTAGGTATAAAGTCAATTTAACTATGGATCTATTTCTAAATAAGATTCTATTTCAAGTTAATGATGGATCTATCATGTTAGAATGATATCGTGACTTTGTAGTCTTTTCCAGATGATTTTAATCATATAAAATTCTGCTAAGCATTCAATGATAATTGTTGGTATTTTACCTAAGTATTGAATAACTCATTCATTATCACATAATACTCTGTGAACACTTTATTGATTTATTTGTCCTTGACCTTGTGACCTCAGATACCAGAACTGTGATGAGTCAATAATCTGTTCTATATCCAACTGCTCCCATCTACCTTCCATCAAAAACTGTCCTATACAGGTGTACAAAGCCAAAATTTGTTATGCTGTCAGGTAGGTTACAGCTGTAGTGTGACTTTTGTAAAAAAATATTCCGAACAATGGCATACTGGTCTAATTGGAAAGCGGTTGCATGTGACAGAAATGATTTAAATGAATATGGGATTTGTGTACATAATGGCACAAAACTATTGAGGCATAAGGAGAAAATGCTGGTTACCAGCATTTTCTTCATCTGTCTTAATGTTTTGCTAAGCTTTCCTTATCAGGATGCCAAAGCAAGTGCTTGTTTGAAAATCTGTGCTCCTCTTCCTCCCATCAAGAACAGTCATATGCATGTATATATTCTCAGAATGACCAGATTTAAAATTTCATTCACTTAAATTTGTTTTCTACAACATCTTTGAATTTGGACATGTCTAATATTCTGTAGTCTGGTAAAGGGTTAAAAGATCTCATGTGAGCAATTTGCAAAGTATGGCCATATTGACTCCCTTGTTATGATTTACATTAATATCAAAGGAATCAATGCACTTATAAATTCAGTACAGTACATTCAATATTATTTGGAAGCAAAATGGTTTAACCCTTTCCCACAACATGATGTTGGGAATTCTCCAATTTTCAAGTTGCTATAGATGATACAATTGACATAAATGAAAATCAAATTTGTCTACATAATAGCATAGCTATGGTTAAACAGCATTTTCTTTTGTTTTTAATTCAATTCTTTTTCTCAGATTCTTTTACTAGAGTCATCTAAACCAGGTGTTGCTTTGGAAAGGTACATAGTACATTAGTCATTATTGAAGAAAGGCTTTTATGAAATGGAATATGTAGACAAAAGATTCATTCAACTTGACCCTTTCCCAAACAAGACAGGTTTTTACGTCCTTTAGCAAATATACTTGGGAAAACATTGAGACAAAAGAAGAAAATGCTGATGATCAGCATTTTCTCCTTTTACCTCAGTATTTTCCCTTCTAAATTATACACAAATGTCATCTTTGTGAACATCCATTTTGTCATCTGAGGCAACTTTCAAAGTGGAATAGTCTGATTTTTTGTTGTTTGGGAAAGGGTTAAACAATGTTGACATTTTAAAAATGTGAGGGGGAGGCATTTAGTTCTATTGTGACAGGTATTGATTTGAACTGTTGGTATTTCATAAAAACACACATCAAATAATACAGAAATAGCCTGGGTGTTTCATATGATACTGCTTCTCCGATTTGCTCTTGTTTGCAGACTCTTATACCTTTTTCCGAAACGAGACCTGTTTTGACAACTTCAATCAATTTAGAAAGCTCTGATGAAATAGTAGAAAGTGCTGAAAACCAGTATTTTCACTCAATGCTTTCCAGCCTATATAATAGTATACAAATTCAATACATACAGCTATGCTTAATTTGATATATGAGGCACATTTTAAAATGTTTTCATATTGGAAAAGGATTTCAGTACACCTGATTTTCAGTTTTAAGGTGCAAACTGTCCTACTTTTGGCTTTAAGATTACTGTACATACATAAATCATTAATTACAAAACACTTAGTGCATCTTTTAACGTCATCCATAGCAACTGAAAACGAAGGCATCCTAAGTCATTTACCTAAATAGGGAAAATTGATTGACTATTCAAATAAAGCGTCTATCAAGATCTGTATTATTGCAGACACTTGAAAATCTTTATATATTTGCAAAAATAATTATAGATATTTCCGCGTCTTAGAAACAAAAATCACATTTGCTGAATTTGAGATGTTGCCATATACCATCCGAGTTTAATGGTGTGGCCATGAAAACTTTTTGGCAATCAAATTGTGCAATTCTTTGTACAGTAAAATATTTATTATTTATGATGAATGTTATTAACATTTACAATATGAAATTTAAATTAAGGTTGTCCATTCCTGATTAGATTCTCAGGATGTAGGAAGTTTGCATGCAACATTGTAAACTATTCGCTAAGTATCTGAGCCCATTTGGGCGACATTGTAAACATTTGGTGGTTGAGCGTTCTACTGCTGAATGGTTATGACGTCACCCGAATAGTTCAGACGTCTTGTGAATCTCATTAGGGGTGGACTACCTAATGATAAATATTTTGTGTTCCAGGTACTGGATACGGACATTTCCCGTGCACTTTGACCTTGACTCCAAGCTCCAGTCTGTGATCAAAACATTTGGTAGCCTCGTACAACGGGAGGGCAACAGTAATTTTAAAGAGCTGATCGACCTCTCAAAAGTGTAAGTCCAACTTATGTATTGATTTTAAGTGCATGAATATGCAACAAATATGTAACACACTTATCATAACATTTAGTAGCCTCGTACAACGGGAGGGAAACAGTACATTTAAAAGAGCTGATTGACCTCTCAAAAGTTTTAAATCCAACTTATGTACACATTTTAAGTGCATTAATATGCAACAAATAGGTAACACACTGATCAAAACATTTGATAGCCTCATACACAGTGAGGGAAATAGTATATTTAAAGATCGACCTCTCAAAAGTGTAAGTCTTAATGGTGCATATTTGTATATGCAATTGTTATGTAAATATCTCAACAAAACATTTGATAGCCTCTCACAGGGGGAGGGCAACAGTACATTTAAAAAGCTGATCCACCTCTCAAAAGTGTAAGTCCAACTTATGTGTTGATTTTAAGTGCATGAATATGCAATAAATATGTAACACACTGACCAAAACATTTGGTAGCCTCATACTATGAGAGGGAAAACAGTACATTTAAAGAGCTGATAGACCTCTCAAAAGTGTAAGTCTCAACTGTCTATTTGTTAACTCTTTCCCAAACAAAGGTGGGTTTTGATGTTCTTAGTACAGTGAAAACATTGAGGCAAGAGAAGAAAATGCTGATAATCAGCATAAGGTTTTGCAATAAGACTGACAATACATATTTCACTTTCAGCCAGACATTTGATAACCTTATACAAAGAGAAAGGAACAGTACATCTAATGTCTAACCATGTGTTACATCTTACCAGTGTCTGTTAAATGTCAGTCATCATCTGTGACCAAATATTTCTTTGTTTAAAGGTTTTCTGTAAAATGTCACCCAAATTTATAAGCTCATCACAATAGGAACTGAATAAGTGTTGTCCTTGAGCAGCCAGAAAATATGTTTTCTTATTGCAAGAAAACAATTATTAAGGGGGAATGCTCCAGTTTTTCGGAACACTCGGTCTTTACTGTAGTAAATTAAATGTTTCGTACCAATATGTTTCGCTACCATATTTTCAATAATATAATACATCATTACAATTTACCTTTTTCGACAGTAAAAGTGTATTTATCATGCGAAACTTATTTCCTCGAGATAGAAATCAATTATTTAGAGCAAGACAGTCGTAAGTGTGTATGCAGTTACCACTGTTTTGCGTCATTTTATTCATGTGTAGCTGATTAGAATTGCTATAATTCAATAATAAGTGCGCTGACCTATGCATTTTCTTTTTGAATTATTACCAGGACATGTTGCTTAATACAATGAGGGAGTTTTATCAAATTCTATTATGTAGAACTTGAAATATTTCCAAAAATATGCAAATTTTGACATAAAACACTCCAGCTTCGTTGATTGAACCGAACACGTGAGCATGCTGTTTTATACATTTACGCGTTTATAGTAGCACATATTTGGGGTTTTCTGTTCTTATTAAATGTAAGACGTTGCTTTCAATCCGTTTTCGGGACTAAACGATGAATATACAGCATTTTATTAGCATTTTAGTGACCTTGGACAGGTGCAAGAAATTGCGCATTTTTTCGACGTAGGGGTATATGATACCAAGGCCTATAAAATTCAAACAAGATCGCTGACCATCCATTTTTATTTTATTTTTCGGTTGGTAATAACATGTAATTTCAACATACAAAATATAAATAAATTCTATTTTTGGGAAAAAAAATTAGGAAACTGGAGCATTCCCCCTTAAGCATTGTTTGAAGATGTCTATAGCCATTTCATTTCCTTCTGCTTCCTTCTTGCTTCATTAGAAGAAAGTCATGAGTTATTTTCCCTTGGATCTGACAAAATTGCTCTTTTCGGCTGTTTTTGACCTTGTTTACTCTCTAGAATCTACAATTATTGATCAATCTGGACAAAACTTGGACGCAATGCTGATAATTGAAGACCTTACATGAGTTTGAATCTTGCTACAACCGAATGAAAAAGTTGTCAGTTATGTGCCCTTGAATCTGACAAAATTTCTGTTTCGACTTAAACAGCTACAAATAATGAACAATATAGACGAAATTTAGATATGATGTTGATTACAATACGATCTTGGATGAATCTGAATTTCAGCATTATCAGAATAGAATTTACTCAGTTATCTGCTGTTCAAAATTTACTCTAACAACCACAAATAGTGACTAATCAAGACAAAATTGATACAATATTATTGACCGTAAGTTTGATTTCAGTCTTAAGTCATGAATATTAATTGAATTGAACAAAACTGTGGCTCATATCATTTTGGTTCAGGTGAGCGATACAGGACCGTCATGGTCCTCTTGTCTTTTAAAAACAACATAATGAGGTAAAATTTTCCAATTGCATTGTTTAGGATCCTGTTTATTAGAGTATTGAATTGCAGTTCTAACAATGCATATTTATAATGTATTATGGCATTTTCTCTTGGTTTTTCCTTCAGTCCATCCTATGACTGGATGCGGAGTGTTTCTGTACGTAATCCGTCGATGCGCCACAACCGTAAAGTGTCGCTGGTGTTCAACCATTTAGAACCGGAGGAACTAGCAGACCACCTGACCTATCTGGAGTACAGGGCATTTAGGAGAATCAATGTAAGTGTATTATGCTTTTTATTGCAAAACCTATGTATGATAAGTCTGAAACAACTGTAAGTTAAAATGCATTGCTTTAATGACTATGTTATTACTTGCCAAAAAGGATAGGATAGTGTGGATACCAAGTTTTTCACTTTCTTTAGTAAACCACATTTGCAAATGCACGGATAGAAATTAAAAAGCTACTTAGGTCAAACAGATACTGACTTGAACTAGAAGGCTCAAATATTTGATAACAATTTTGCTGGACAGAAACGATCTACCATATAGAAGTTGACAAATCGTATGAAACATTTTGTACATGTCTAATAATTGAGCCATGATCTGGAATAATGTCCCTTATGGCATTTGAGACCATCATGGGCCTAGATCAGTGTGTGTATACACACAGTCTGATCAGGAACCATGTTGTTCTCCAACAGCTCCTCCATAGCTATACCACTGTTGGATAGCATTACTAATCCTTACTAGACTGCAGATGACCACAGGCTGATATTGAAAGTCATATTTCTACAATGCTTTAACCCATTACTTCACAGTGACGCCTTTTGACTCCCTTACAAGAAAAGGCTTTGGAAAACATTGTGGAAAATGAAGAAATTGCTTGTGACAAGCAATTTCTTCATTTCCCTCAATGTTTTCTAAACAAAATCAACAAAAAATGTAAAATCCCATGCACTTGAAGTTGTCGTCTGCACTATCTTTGAATTTGGAATAGTCAAAATTTTTACCGTCTGGTAATGGGTTAAGGGCCCTTTTTACAGAACACGGCCCATAATATGTTTCACCTGTTGCATCCAGACATACCAGAATAGGTGGTCCCTATAACATTTCCTCTTTGTTTACAGTTCACAGATTTCAAGAACTATGCAATGACAGCCTCACTAAAGGACAACCCTAAACTTGAGCGGTCTATAGCATTGTTTAATGGTTTATCACAGTGGATACAGTGTATGGTTCTCAGTAAAACTACCCCACAACAAAGGGCAGATGTCATTGTCAAGTTCTGTAATGTAGCAAAGGTAGGACAGATTTCAGCAATTACTCTAGAAATATTTCTACCCATGAATACCAAATATTGTAGTTTCATTTACTTGAAATTTTTGTCTGCAAAATATTTGAATTTTAATCAGACTAAAGTACTGCAGTCTGATAATGGGTTAATGTAAAATATTAAGATTATGTTATGTTGTTAAAGTGGGCTCACTATATTTTGACGGATTCACAAAATGTCCAATATCTATGGCAAGACTTCGCTGTTTACGATAATACTAAGCAGGCCCGTAGGAAGCAATTTCATAGGGGGGGGGGGGGGCTAAAGGCCTTGTCCTCAATATTGGGGGGGGGGCTAATTTGGATTTTCCCAAAATTTTCAGTGTAAAATTAATAAAATTCGGCATTTTTGGCCAACTTTGGGGGGGGCTTAGCAATATCAAGTTATAGTTATACTGTTTTACAAAGACTTATTATTTTTTGCAGAAATTGCGGTTGCAGCAGAACTTTAACACATTAATGGCAGTAGTAGGTGGTTTAACACATAGTGCATTAGCCAGATTGTACAAAACCATGGCATGTATTCCTTCAGAAACACAGAAGGTAAGACATTCATTATAAGTTATAGATTTTAAACTACGGATAGTTGGTTTGATCTGCCTGCCACTCCAGACCTTGTGGTGAGACAAAGGGTTGGAATTGAATTTTAGTATGATTTTAGCCATGAGTAACAACAGTAAGGATTATGCTAAAATAGGTGAATTTGAACTTGTTGATAAAAGTATATCAATTGCCTTTTCTTGTCAGTAGATCTATCTGATATAAAAAATATTGCTGTGCTGATTTTAAAATCTTAGTCTGAATCTGGTGAAAATATGTATATTATATTAAGTGTTATTCTGTGTATTTATTGTAGATGTTAATGGAGCATACAGAACTTTTATCATCCAACAATAACTTCAGCAACTACAGAAAAGTCTTTCATCAATGTACTGGTTTTAAAATACCCATATTGTAAGTATACAGACCAGTACTTGTGAATACCACTTTCCTACATTTACCACATAGACTGCTATCAATAGTCTGATGATTTGATTCAATTCACTACCAGTTTCATAAGCAGTTGTTTCCTTACATTTCTGATATTCAAAATTTGTCATTTTTAATTTTGGAACACCATGCAGAAAATCTTGTTATGGTCTTTCATGAATCATTAGATTTCAAATGCTTTATGCAACTTTCAGTGTCATCCATGACAACGTTAATTTGATAGTGTATCCCTTGTCAACTTACATTACCACGGATGATGCCTGAATATTGACAAGGGTATCTGGATTTTAATTCTGGAAGCGATCATCAATTTCCGTTCCCTTAGGATGATGCCATAACTTGCACAAAGTATTTGGTATCTAATGATATCTTATTTGGTATCTTAAGGTTAAAGTCATTTGATCATGATTATTTTTCAGGGGTGTACACTTAAAGGACCTCATTCTTCTTCACACGGCGTTGCCAGATCATGTGGAGGGAAATCTCATCAATTTCCGTAAAATGGCTCAACTTTCTCTCATTCTTCGTGAACTAACCAAACTTCAAGGTCACGATTCCATTCCAGGGGTCTACGCCAACATGGATCTCATTAACACTCTCAGGGTATGTACTGATTTAGCTCTTTCCAAAATAAGGCATGCCTTTTTATGGTTCATATTCAGAAAAACTTTCAAAGTATTGTCTCAAAATATTGTTGTAAGTGATGAAAGATTTGGTAGATCTAGTCCAATTAGCATTTTCCTTTTCTAACAGTATTTTCTAAGACAAAATAAACTAATCTTTGAATATTGGTAATTTTTATGCCCCGTATCGAGAGATCAGGGGCATATTGTTTTACTCGTGCCCGTCTGTCTGTCTGTGCATCTGTCTGTGCATCTGTCTGTCCTTCTGTCCTGACATACAAAGCTCAAATTTGGTATGCAACTTCCTTAATGATATCTATCTGTTCCATGCAATTTGAACTTCCTCAAGGTCATCTGTTAACCCTTATCAACCCTTTACACCTAGAAAACTTAACATTTTAGAAAAAAGGCCATTTCGGGGGCAATAGTGTTTCACATCACATCTTGTTTTATTTTGCCTTCTGCATACTTTGAATTTGGTGTGAATTACTCTTGAAAATTATGCACTATTATGATGTGTAAATGATACATGATCTATGTTTCATATGCGTTGTGTACTTACAGTTATCTCTGGATATGCATTATACAGAGGATGAAATCTATGAACTTTCATTGGCCAGAGAACCCAGAAACTCATTATCATCAGTAAGTATATACTTTTGAACCATTCCCTCGAAATGATTCCTTTGGACGCCCCAAAAGTTAAAGGCTTTGGAAAATATTGTAGAAAATGAAGAAATAACTTGTTACAAGCAATTTCTTCATTTTCCACAATGTTTTCTGCCCGGAAATAACATAAAATTTTATTCACCTTGTCAGATTGTTGTCTGCAACATCTTTGAATTTGTACCAGTCAAAAATTTTGCTGTCTGGTGATAGGCTAAACATATCTGATAAATTTTGTGAGGAATTATGGGATGGCGTTAAGCATTTCTGCCTAATCCATATTATTTTTGGTACATGTTTATCCATAAACACACTGTGTACTGGTCATGTGGCTTATAAAATTTTGGGTTGCCAAAATTTGAACAACAGAAAGACTCAAAGTATTTATTGTAATATTGTTACAAACCAAAACAGCTATAACGATTCTGGTTTAATTTGGAATATATAATATTACAATTGCTCCATTGTAAAGTCCTTTTACAGAAGCTTGCTGTCACAGGGCCTCCATTTTAGTTTTAAATCCAGCTTTGACGTACTACGCAAAAAGCTAGGGCTATGATATATATTGTGTATATGTAAATGTGATGGCCATGGGAAAAAGGAATGTCTGAGAAGTCATTGAAATTGATACATGTACCGAATATGAAAAAATAGATCAGCGTCTGCAGAGATCAACTACTAGTAGATGTCACATTTCAAAACTTTAAAGTATGTGTATGTGTACACAGTAAAAAGTTCTAGATTAAGGAAATTGTCTTAAATGTGAAAAGTTATGATCATGGTCAGCCTGCACAGTTTGCGCTTACTGACTAGGGTTGATCCTTTTCACACTTCCCAGATGGTCCATTTTCACAAGACATGTCACAAATAAATACATGCCTAGGAGACAATGGCTTTCAGACAAACAAAACATATGTTACATTTACCTTTCTCTTGATGAACTTTAATGATAAATGCTACTTTTCCCCCTCTATCACTCCTGAATTTGAAAGTGTGACAGAAAACAAAGAGGAAAATAAAATGTAACTAGTACTTTTCTCCTTTCTATTACCAAACAGTAAGAATTTAGACTGTCCCAAGTTGAAAGATGTTGCAGGCCAAAATTTCAATTGAATGAAGTGGGAAATGAATAAATTGCTTTTCACAACACATATTTTGTTATATAGAACTCTTCTTATTGTTCAGTGAAAAATTCTCATAGAAGAAAAGATTAAATGCAGCATAGGAAAATAAATGGTATAGAGTTCAATAACCAACAGTTTACAGAATAGACGGTCATTGTTCTGAAGAAAATGTTAACTGCATGTAATATATGCATGAGTTATTGCATTTATTGCATGCATGTTTCATGGCTATGTCATCAAGATAAACGGCTTTAACTCTTTTCCAAACACGACCTGGTTTTGAAGTCCCTATTAGAAAAGGCTTGGGAAAACACCGAGACAAGAGAAGAAGACTTCATTGTACACAAAGCCTGTCTTTATCTAGATAAATTTTGTTATCTACAACTGCTGTCCAACTGGACACGTCTACATTTGCTGTTTGGGAAAGGGTTAAATATATTTTTCCAAGTATGCCATACAAAAGTCTTTGAGAAATCAGAGACTTATCGGTAAAAATGATTGTCTAGAATTGTGTTGTTTTGGAAAGGGCAAAGATGCTTTTTGCATATTTATCTTTCATTCAATAGAATAATAAACTCAAAAACAGAAATTCTTATACAGTCATAGCAAGACAATTAAAAATCTTTAATGGAAATTGTTGGAGATACACATGACAGCTTCAGAGTGAATGAATGGCAATGATTTTTGTGTTAAACATAGACTAGATTTACCGTTGTGTTTTGCTAAATTGTCGGTGTTGTTATAAAATCTCGTAACTACGGCTTGATTCAAGCCGTAGTTACGAGATTTTATGACAACACATACAAAATACTTTAAAATTGTTTGTCGGAAATTACGTCAACATTAACTGGATAAAATTGTTCCCTTTTATATGATTGGTTGATCAATATTTAGAGTGACATTTGTGATTGTTCAATGATTTCTTTCCTGTGTTTTCAGCCTTCCACCCCCACAAAACCAGTAGTATTTGCAGAATGGGTTGCGGGTATGAGACCCCCGGACCCCAACACCATCAATAAACATGTACATGATATGGTCGAGGTAATGATTTCTGTATTATAATCTTTGTAAATGAGTCTCTAGGTTATTGGTTAAACTAGTTGTATTTGCAGAATGGGTCGCAGGTATGAGACCCCCAGACCCCAACACCATCAATAAACATGTACATGATATGGTCGAGGTAAGGATTTGCTTGTTTTTTGATGTTTTTAAAAAAGTCCCTGGTTTTTCTGACTGTCAATAATGTCTTTTGAAAACTTTCCTGTGAACAAAAATTGTTACTTTTCTTCTACATTGTCTCTGCCACGATTAAAGGGACATAACATTCCAATTTCATTTTTTTAAAGTATGGCTTGATGCAAAGTTTGGTTATTGTAATGCGTATAAATGCTATCAGTTTTTTGAAGTTATTATTTATAAGCAAAAAATATGCCTTTAAAGTTGTGAAAGAAATGGCAAATTACATACAAATCCGAACTGTTGTGGACAACAATTTGACTAATTTTAGCAAAAAAATATATATTTCTCGTAAACAGCGCAATATTTTGGCTTGAAATTTTCAGAATTTTCATAAGAAAATATGCTTTTTCAAATATAAATAAAAGTAAAATTTATGAAAAAATATCGTGAAATGTCACTTTAAATGACAACGATGATATGTTGGATGAAGTCCATAACAAACAAATATATGTGAAACTTATTAGGCTCAGTAGAGGTCAATCAGAGTTTGCATTATGGAAATTTAAATATAGTAGAACAGGTGAAAATTACACTAGAGTGAAAAGTTTCAGGGCAGATAGTCTGCACAGACTGACTAGGTTTAACAATTTTTACAGTTTCCAGCTGGACCTTTCCCAAACGACAAAATTTTAGAATAATCCACTTCAAAAACTGCCACAAATGACAAAATGGATGTTATTAAAGATAAGATTTGTGTAAAATAATGTACAGAAAATATTGAGACAAAAGGAGAAACTGCTGGTTATCAGCAGTTTCTTCTTTTGTTTCAATGTTTTCCCAAGCCTTTCCTATTAGGGGCGTCAAAACCAGGTCTTGTTTGGGAAAGGGTTAAGTATGAGGGGTCACACAAATGAAAAATTTATTTTCCTTTATTTTACAGGCCGTGTTCAAGAATTACGACAATGACCGTGATGGTTTTATATCACATGCTGAGTTTGAGGCCATTGCCGGCAACTTTCCATTTATAGATTCATTTTGTGTGCTAGATGCTGATCAGTATGTATATTTACCTTTCTTTTAAATCATCAATCTGAGATCAAAAGCTCCAAACTCCAGCTTTTTCAAGCTGAAGTTACAAGGTTTTGACCCCCCTCTAACAAAATACTTCATAAAATGTAAAAATAATTCTAAGGTGTAAATTGGACACTCAATGTTACAAAAATTTTCTATTCTAGGATCAAAATATCAAAAATAATTTTTGAAAAAATAAAGAAATTGAAGCTCATCAAATATAATTGCACTTTAAGAATTATTTGTCAAAAAATTGTGTAAGCATTTGGAAGAAATTAATGATTACTTTAGAACTTATGTAATTGCATGTTATTCCTTAAGCATTTACATTAGTTTTGTAGCTGCCTCTAAGTAAAGACCTAGTCACATACAAGATTCTGTGTCCGAATCACGGCTATAGCATGTCTAAAACAGGGGACCCATGCTGTATATTTTTGGACATGATGTGGTTGTTGAAACATGTGACCGGGCCTTAAATGGAAACTTTTATGTACAAAATACATGTACATATTGTTTATTTTACAGAGATGGAATGATCAGTAAAGCGGAGATGAAGACATATTTTATCCGTGCTAATTGTCATGCTCTCCGTAACAGTTTTAAACATGACTTTCATGAAATCACCTACTTCAAACCCACATTTTGTATACACTGTACAGGCCTGGTAAGTTACCTTTTTGTGCCAAATGATAAAGAGGTGTCGATAAGAGACTTACATACATGTATATTATGTATTACTGAAAATCTAAATTTTCATAGTCATACATTGGTGCAAGCCATGTGTTGATTTGTGAAGTGTCATTTACTAGCAAAGTCTTTTAAAACCGAAATAGTAATTAAACATTTCAACATAGTAAAGTGAAATGACCATGACTACCAATAGAGATTTAACCAATTACCAGTAACTAGAATTTTAGACATCTTAATTAAAAGATGGTAATTTCAAAAATTTCAAGTTGGTGAAATTTTACATTTTTGCTCTCATAGCAGAGACATATTTCTTTTCTCTTTCAGTTATGGGGCTTAATTAAACAAGGTTGGAAATGTAAAGGTGAGTTCCTGTTTTTCCAGTGATATTTTACCTATAATGATAGAAAAATCTAGTACTTAAACCCATCACCAAACAACAAAATTTTAGACTGCTCCAAAATCAAAGATGAAGCATACAACAATATCAAGTGAATGGAACTGTACATTTTTGGTCTTCCTGGGTTGAAAACATTGTGGGAAATGAAGACATTGCTTGTGGCAAGCAATTTCTTCATTTTCCACAATGCTTTCCAAAGCCATTATCTCATGGGGAGTCAAAACAGGGGGTCCACGGTCAGGGAAAAAGTCAGGGAAAAAAATATTTTTTCAAGGTCAGGGAATTGTCAGGGAATTTTGGAATTGGTCAGGGAATTTTACAGTTTAAGCAAAAGTCAGGGAAAAGTCAGGGAATTTTGAAATAATTTTCCATTTTGGCATACATTTTACCATCTTATTTCAAAACCCACACCCAGCAGTATAGGTTAAGTTCATAAAACATGCATTATGTATGTATGAAGAAAAAGAAAAAAAAAGAAAAAAAATATTCATACAAATAGAAATACAGTTACAGTTAGTAAAGTTAGAGGTGGAAAGGGTTGGCTTGTAGGGATGGAGGAGGCCAATATTTTCATAAATTAACATGCAAAATATGGTAAACATACCGGTAAGTCAGGGAAATTTGATTTTAGTCAGGGAAAAGTCAGGGAATTTTTCTTTGCTCAAACTGTGGACACCCTGTCAAAAGGAGTCACTGTGTGGTTATGGGTTAAGGAATACAGACTTACTTGTATTGTAGAATGTTCATATCATTATGGTATATGATGTATTGTTCATTGGAAATGAAGTAGCAAATATTTTAGTAATGGGAGCTAAGTCTTTATAAGAGCATGTGTTTGTCATGCTCATTCATTTCATACTTATGTTAATGCATATATAATTTGTAAATTACAGATTGTGGAATAAATGCTCATAAACACTGTAAAGATTTGGTTGTGATGGAGTGTAGAAGTAAAGCTAGTGTGGCGTGTAATAGAAGAATGGACTCACTCTCTTCTAATGGTATGTAATGATTTATGGTTTTTAGCTCCACTTGCCGACAGGCCAGCGGGCTATTGTCATGGCGTTGTGTCCGTTGTGCGTCCATCTGTGCGTCCGTCCGTAAACTTTTTCTTTAAAAATCTTCTCAAAAACTACCAGATGGATTTCAACCAAACTTCACAAGAATGATCCTTGGTTGACCCTCTTTCAGATTCCTTCAAAGAATTCTGATTGAAGTAGAAAGTCTGGAGTTATCTGCCCTTGAATGTCAAAAATGACCGTTTTGACTTTATTTTCTCGCTAGCAACTACAAATATTGACCAATCAAAACCAAACATGGACAGAATGTTGGTGATCATGGGATCATGCCATGGTATAATTTTCTGCTCAATCTGAATTTTACATCATGAGTTATGTGCCCTTGAAATTGACAAAATTGCCATTTTCGGCTTTATTTTAACTTTGTTTTCACTCTAGCAACTACAGATATTGACCAATCAATACAAAACTTTGACAGAATGCTGGTGACTATATGATCCTGCCATGGTGTAATTTTCAATTCAATTTTAATTTTACATCATGAGTTATGTGCCCTTGAAATTTGACAGAATTTTCATTTTCTGCTTTATTTTGACTTTGTTTTCACTCTAGCAACTACAAATATAGACCATTCAAAAGAAAACTTGGACAGAATGATGGTGACTATAAGATCTTGCCTGAGTTTAATTTTCAGCTCAATCTGAATTTTACATCATCAGTTATGTGCGCTTAAAATTGACAAAATTGCCATTTTCGGCTGTATTTTGAATTTGTTTTCACTCTAGTAACTACAAATATTGACCAATCAAAACAAAACATGGGCAAAATGTTGGTGATCATAAGATCTTGCCATGGTATAATTTTTAGCTCAATCTAAATTTTACATCATGAGTTATTTGCCCTTGAAATTGACAAAATTGCCATTTTCTGCTTTATTTTCTCTCTTACTACAACTATAAGTATAATCCAATCAATACAGAGGTCTAACAGAATCTCACTGACATTAAGATCTTACATGCTTGTAATTTTGAGCTCAATTTGATGTCAAATCCAGAGTTATGCGCCCTTGAGTTTTACAAAATAGCTGTGTTCAACTTTGTTTCCACCCCCTTTACATCCACAAATGATGATCAATCAGGCTAAAGCTTTAATAAAACGTTTGTGAATTTAAGATCTTGCTTTAGTGTCATCCAAAGCTTGATAGAAATATAACTGTCTTGCATAAAGATTTGCTTGTTTGTGCAGCCTCAACTTTTGAAATTGCATTCAACAAGACAAACAATTCAGGCCTGTGGAGCGCTTCCAGACCGCCAGGGCTGTCTAGTTCTCTATGAAAGAATTCATAATGTAAACAAGCATTGCTGACCTCTGCAACCTGTTTCATTCTAAGTTTCCAAGTTAGATGCATAATCCTTGTCTGAAAAGAAACAATTTTAAATTTCATGTGTCATGGATTGATTCCACCTGGCCCGGATGTAATTTACATGCATAAAACATGATGGTCCAGTAACCTTTTCCAAAGCAAGAAATATTTGGACTGTTCTAATTCAAAAGGTGATGCAATTGTTAAATGATTGTTGATATTAAAGATAGAATTTTTGCACAAAGTAGCCCAGAAATTGGATTTGTCCAAATGTCTCCTTTTGGAAAAGATTTAAGTCACCAAATCATAAACCATGTTCTTTTCTCTCTGTAGGTTCTGGTGGACAAGACCTGTCATATTCAACAAAACGTAAGATGTCACAGCGACAGAAGCGTACGCGAGTACACCGGGGCACACAGACAGAGGAGATGTATTTTATAGATCCGTTACCACGGGAACTGACAGAGGACGGGGAGTATTACGGAGGCAGGGAGTTACATGAACGATTACTGAAGGCTGAGGAGGTGGGTCTCTTTATACTTATATCTTAACCCATTCTCAAACGACAAAATTTTAGGATGGTCCGATTTGAAAAATGCTGCAAACGACAAAATGGATGTAATTAAACATAGGACTTGCGTAAAATATGGCACAGAAAATATTGAGACAAAAGGAGAAACTGCTGGTTATCAGCAGTTTCTTGTTTTGTCTCAATGTTTTCCAAGGCCTTTTCTCTAAGGGACGTCAAAAGCAGGTCTTGTTTTGTAAAGAGTTAAATCTGATGAATCTCCACTGACATTTAAAGTTTTTGAATGATCAGTTAAATCTTTCCTTGCATTTTTAAGTTTGTTTAATTTGCTTCATACTTTGCACAAGTGTAAAATAGGACCTGCAGGTTTGCAAGATTTTACGAAAATCCAATTGATCGTTATGGCTCCTGATTCAACAAAAACGCTTGCCCGCACAAATGTGGTGGCAGTAGTAATTTTATCACCTTTAGTGATAAGATTTCTAGTTATATTTGGATTTAGATAAAGAAAGAACTGGTGTCATTTGTTTAGCCAATGATTTTTAGCTCCACTGGCCGACAGGCCAGCGGGCTATTGTCATGGCGGTGTGTCCGTCGTGCGTCCGTGCGTGCGTCCGTCCGTCTGTCCGTCCGTAAACTTTTTCTTTAAAAATCTTCTTCTCAGAAACTATTAGATGGATTTCAATCAAACTTCACAAGAATGATCCTTGGGTGACCCTCTCTCAGATTCCTTCAAAGAATTTGGATTGAATCAGAATAACTTGAGTTATCTGCCCTTGAATGTCAAAAATAGCTGGTTTTGACTTTAATTTTACTCTAAAATCCACAAATATATACCAATCAAGACAAAACTTGTACAGAATGTTAGTGACTATAAGATCTTGCCTTGGTATAATTTTCAGCTTGATCTGAATTTTACATCATGAGTTATTTGCCCTTGAAATTGACAAAATTGCCATTTTCGGCTCTATTTGACTTTGTTTTCACTCTAGCAACTACAAATATTGACCAATCAAGACAAAACTTGTACAGAATGTTGGTGACTATAAGATATTGCCTTGGTATAATTTTCAGCTTGATCTGAATTTTACATCATGAGTTATGTGCCCTTGAAATTGACAAAATTGCCATTTACGACTCTATTTTGACATTGCTTTCACTCCAGCAACTACAAAATTGTATTGACCAATCAAGACAGAACCTGTATAGAATGTTGGTGACCATCAGATCTTGCCTTGGTGTAATTTTCAGTTTGATCTGAATTTTACATCATGAGTTATGTGCCCTTGAAATTGACAAAATTGCCATTTTCGACTATTTTGACTTTGTTTTCACTCTAGCAACTACAAATATTGACCAATCAAGACAAAACTTGTACTGAATGTTGGTGACAATAAGATCTTGCCTTGGTGTAATTTTAAGCATGATCTGAATTTTACATCATGAGTTATGTGCCCTTGTTATTGACAAAATTGCCATTTTGGGCTTTATTTTCACTTTAACAACCATTAGTATTAACTAATCAGTAGAGAATTTTCACAGAAATCGTACTGACCATACAATCTTACTTGCTTGTAATTTTCAGTTTGGTCATGCATTTGCTTGTTTGTGCAGCCTGAACCTTTGAAATTGCATTCAACAAGACAAACAATCAGGCTTGTGGAGCGCTTCCAGGCCGCCAGGACTGTCTAGTTTTTTTTATGCTTATGATAGGAATGTATCAACATTTACCTAGGTTTTTAAATATTCAAAACGAAAACATAGGGTAGATCTAAATTAATTATATTGTGCTATTTAAAAATATTCGATCTAAATATTTTGTATTTTATGATTAATGCAGTCCCAAACAAACCATGAGGAAGTACAGTAAGTTACAGCAAATTTAAAGTGTTGTTCTGTGGTTATTATTTGATTTTGAAATGAGGGTTTGGCGCAAAACTAATGTAAGTGTGTATAGTTTTATATGCACTTACAACAGTTTTGAGCTGGACTTGAGAAATTTGAAGAGCAATAAGTGTTGTGGTTCTTTGATTTGTAGATTGTTCTCATTTTGATTTTCAAGTTATGTTTCCTGTTTGAATCCATTATGATTTCAATTTTTCACCATATTTTCTGTTCACCACCCAACTAGTGATTTTTAGCTCGACTTTTCGACGAAAATGAGAGCTTATACTGTCACCCGGGCGTCGGCGTTGGCTTCGGCGTTGCAACAAAGGTTAAAGTTTTTTCAAACATCAATAACTTTCATACTATCAAAGGGATTCAACCCAAACTTGGAATACTTATTCACCATCACACCCTCTACCTTACTATCAGGGCCCATGACCCTGGCTCCACTATATTTGGAGTTATGCCCCCTTTATACTAAGCAACTTAGAAAGTCAAGCGCGCTGTCTTCGGACAGCTCTTGTCATTTACATGTACTTGCAGAATTATTTTTTTTTGCAATGTGAATTTATATAATTTTACTCACTGCTTAAGTACTAGTAGTACTATTAGACTTTATTTATTGTTTCTGATCATGTGCCTGCATGTATCATATAGATTAAGTTAATTTCTCCCCTGTGGAAATACTGTAGATCTTTTAAACAACTTCTTTAATTCCGTTTTAAAAAATATACAGTTGATTATAAAAAGTCATTCTCATATTTTGTAAATATTACATCAATTAGTATAGGTATTTGCTAAAATATAACTCATCAATAATCCCTTTCCCAAACAAGACCTGATTTTGATGTCACTAGAAGAAAAGAAATGGGAAAACATTGGGACAAAAAAAGAAAATGCTGATAACTAGCATTTTCTTCTTTTGACTCCACATTTTCTGTGCTATATTGTACACAAATCTTTTTAATCAACATTTTTTGTCATCTGCAGCATCTTTTAAATGGGAAGAGTCTATTTTTTTGTCATTTGGGAAAAGTCATTGCAGGCAGCATATTTATGCAGTGTAATCTAAGTCTACATCTCCTGACAAAGCTCAACAAAAGAACAATTTTCTCTTTGTTTTTTAGGCTTTCCAAAAATGGTTTAGCCAATTAACCAATGACAAGCAATTTCTTCATTTTCCATAATGTTTTCTACCCTGACAGGCCAAAAATTTATTAATTTATTCGCTCAAAAATGTTGTATGCAACCTCTTTGAATTTGGACCAGTCTAAGTTTTTGCTGCCTGGTAATGGATTAACTTTATATTTTCCAGGCTTTTCATCAGTTGAGGAAGGAGAATGAGAAACTAAAGGCTGTGATTAAATCTGATGCGGATCAGATCAACGTTTTAAAGGGACAGATCGTGACCATACGAAAAAACACCATCTCATTCATACTTGAACAAATGGACGCTTTACATATACAGAGAGACTCTCATGTTTGATTGGCTGAGACGTTCATAATGTCGCATTTGATTGGCTGAGGCAATGTTCATGATGTCTCATTTGATTGGCTGAAGCTATGAAATTTGATATTTCATTGGCTTGAACATTGAGATGGATTGTTGTGTTTTATTGGCCAAAGTGCTGAAAGGAATTCTTGTGTACCATTGGTTGGTTGATTGTGACCTATATAGGTTGTGTTCTTTCATTGGTTTATTCATAGAGGCTCATGCAGGTTGTAAAGTTCCATTGGTTGATAATATATAGCTGCATACCTGTGTTATTGCTTGTGAATGGCCAATGTGTTGTGACCTACGAAGTGAACTGGATTTTGATTGGATAATGAACAATGATGGGTCACATGATGACCCCTGTGAGTGCAGGTCAATGTTTATGAAGCACGACCTTGACCTTCAGTGTGTCTACTAGAATGAAGCCTTTAACCAAATACCTCGGGCTGCTTGAACCCTCCTTCAAGTTTTGGCAAGTCTTCCCAAACAACAAAATTAGACTGTTCCATTTTGAAAGCCGCTGCAAGCAACAATATGGATGTTGATAAAGGAAGGATTCATGTATGATATACCGATAGTAGTGAAAATATGGAGGCAAAAAGGGAAATGTTGGTTATTAGCATTTACTTCTTTTGCATCAATATTTTCCCAAGCCTTTTCTCTTTAGGACATCAAAAACATGCATTGTTTGGGAAAGGGATAATTAAAGGATCAGTGCAAAACTAATGTAGGTGGGTAGCATTTCCAAATGTACACATATTTGTTAGGGTAACAATGACTGCGCTAACTGAAAATATCTGTTAGTCTAGCAAGGGGTTGAAGACTATCAGATCATGGATAATCATGATAGTAGCAACAGATAAGAGGGAGTGAAACCATTCTAAATTTGTTATAAAATTTCAATTCCAAACCCTATGTTGTGGATACTCATTTGAATGGTCTTGACAAAACCATTCCAATGAGTTCCCACAACATAGGGTTTAATGAACATTAATTTGAAATATTTCATTTTGAAAGGCTTTCATCATCTCTTATATTTTAGCTGTATGATTGAAGGTCAGTTTTTGTCTGTTAAACATTACCAGTAAGGAACATTCCAGACTTCTATTGTTAATGTGTTGAATGATTTAACACATTTAATTAATCATGTGTGAATTGTGGGTTTATATTGAAATGGCAGTGCTTTCACTTTTATTATGACATCAGTACACTATACTGTTTAGGTCACCTGAGCACAAAGTGCTCAAGATGAGCTATTGTGGTTGCTTTTTGTCTGTTGTCCGTCCGCCTGTCCACAATTTGTTGTAAACATTCTAGCATCAACAAATATTGACCAATACTGGTATTGACAAAACTTTGTCAAAACATGTATGACTATCAGTTCTCAGATGAGTGCGATTTTGGGTCAAATCAGACCAGGAAATCAGGATTTTTGTGCCCTTGAATGTCAAAAATAGCTACTTTTGACTTTGTTAACACTCTAGCATCTACAAATATAGGCCAATCAAAAATAAATCTTGGCAACAATGTTGGTATTAATAGGATCTTGGATGAGTTCGATTTTCAGTCTGATGGGACCAGGAAATCATGAGTTATGTGCCCTTGAATTTGACAACATTGCTGTTTTTTGCTATTTTCGACTTTGTTTACTCTCTAGCATCTACAAATATTGACCAATCAATACAAAACTTAGACAAAGTGTTGTCAACAATAAGATCTTGAAATTATTATGATTTTCAGTAAAATCCAAGATGGAAGTCATGAGTTATGTGCCCTTGTATTTGGCAAATTTGCTGTTTTCGACTATTTTTGACTTTGTTTACACTCTAGCATCTACAATTATTCACCGATCAAGACAGAACTTGGACACAGTTTTTGAGATCATAAGATTTTGGATAAGTATGACTTTCAGTTAAATCGGACAAGGAAGTTATGAGTTGTGTGCCCTTGAATTTGACAAAATTGTGTTTTCAACTGTTTTTGACTTGTGTATACCCTAGCATCTACAATTACTGACTTATCAAGATGAAAATTGATGTTGGTGACCAAAAGATCTAAAGATGAAGTTCAGTCTTTAAGTCACAAATATTAACTGATTGGAACAAATCTGTGGAGCATGTCATTTTGGTTCAGGTGAGCGAAATAGGACCATCATGGTCCACTTGTTTGTGAAGAATATTTGATGTAACAAGTGCTTATAATTTTTTAGCTCATTGATAATTGTTTCATTGGTTTTTTTTCCAAATGACAATAAGTCAGACCGTTCCAATATGAAAACTGCTGCAAACTTCAAATGAATGTTTATAAAGATGGGATTTCTTTATATTGCAACACAGAAAATATAGAGCCGATAAATGATAACCATCATTTCCTACTTTTATCTCAATATTTTCCTATGCTTTTTCAACTGGGGATATCACTTGTTTGGAAAAGGGTATCCCCAAACGACTTTTCTAATATGAAAGGGGCTACAGACAGCAAAGGGCAAGCTGACTAAGACAGAATGTGTGCATGAAATAGCGTAGAAATCATTTAGGCAAAAAGAGAAAGTGCTGATTATCAGCACTTTCTTCTTTTGTCTCAATGTTTTCTCAAACCATATCAATGAGGGACGTCAAAACCAGGTCTTGCTTGGAAAAGGGTTTTATTAACAGAGACTATTATGTTAAAGATTGATACAAAATGCGTTTACAATTCAGTCAAAATGGCAGAATCTTTTCTGCATATTGAAACTTTTATTTGCATAGATTTCGTTACAATTTATAATTTACTACATATCAGCTAGTTTGAACAAATTTGATTTCATGATGCATTTTCTTATTCATTGTGAATTTAATAGGGTGTCATCACTTTTACTTGAGTTATTTTGGAAGAATAAACCAAGGTTTTGTCAAAGTTGTGGTAATGTTTTTAGCTCCACTGGCCTTTCAGGCCAGCGAGCTATTGTCATGGCGCTGTGTCCGTCGTGCGTGCGTGCGTGCGTGCGTGCGTGCGTGCGTCCGGTCGTCAACTTTTTTCTTTAAAAATCTTCTTCTCAGAAAGTACTGGATGGATTTCAACCAAACTTCACAGGAATGATCCTAAGGTGACCCTCTTTCAGATTCCTTCAATTGATTTTGATTGAACCAGAAAGTTTGGAGTTATCTGCCCTTGCATGTCAAAAATGACATTTTCACCCTAACAACTTTGACTATTGACAAATGATGACAAAATTTGTGCAGAATGTTGGTGACTGTTAGATCTTGATAGTGTGTATATTTCAGCTTGATCCTAATTTTACTTCCTGAGTTATGTGCTCATTTATATGGATAATGATATGAAGCTAATGCTAAAAAATGAGTAAAGTGTGAAATGGGTGAAAAGGTTAAAGGTTAGTGAGGGTCACTCTTGGTTAGTGAGGCCGGGTCACTAGTTAGTGGTGTACTTGGAAGGGAGAGTGTCTCTAAAGGTTGTTGGTCACAGTGCAGGCAAAATCTGTTTGAAGATATTTGTGTCAATATTAAGCAAATGTGATATAAGTTGAAATAGCTATAGATGAAATAAAAAACACACATGGGACATGAACACATCTTTGTGAAAAGTGTTTGATTGTTCATTGAAAGATTTTATGGATGATTATAAGCTGTGTTGTTGTAAGTTGATAGATTCTATACTTTTCTTCTTTGCATGCACAGTGTGGTTTCTTCACAGACATACTTTTAACTCTTTCCCAAAGACCTAGTTTTGATGCCCCCTTTAGAAAACACTTTGATAAATTTGAGTCAAAAGAAGAAATTGCTGATAATCAGCATTTTCTCCCTTTTACTCAATGTTTTCTCATCTACATTGTACAATTTACTTGACCCTTTCCCAAACAGAGAAATTTTATGATGGGTCAGTTTGAAAGCTGTTGCTAAAGACAAAAGGTATGTTGCTAAAAAAAAATGAATTGTGTACAAAATAGCTAAAAAAAATGAGGCAAAAAGAAAAAGTGCTGATTATCAGCACTTTTTCCTTTTACCTTAATGTTTTCCAAAACCTAATCTTTTAAGAACGTCAAAGACAGGTCTTGTTTTGGAAAGGGTTAGGCCACACAATTTTTTTAAGGTGGTACACAATAAGAAAGCTGCTGCACTTGTTGATACAGATAAAACTTATGTATCAAAAAGCACAGAAATTTTTTAAGCAAAAGAAGATATTCGAGAGCGTAGTGCAAAACTATTGTAACTACATTTTCTAAAATTTTATAGGAGAGGGAAAAAACAAAAAACTTTCTCAACAATTTTCTAAATGGCAAAAAATTAGATTCAAAACGCTGCTCCTGAAGACAAATTGAATTTGAAGACTGGATTTGTTTATGACATCATCAAGAAAATATTGAGGTCAAAGGACAAACTGCTGATCATCAGCATTTTCTCCTGTTGCCTCAATGTTCTTTTAAGCCTACTCTATCAGGAACGTCAAAAGCAGGTCTTGTTTGGGAAAGGGTTAAAGTAAGGGAACTTAACCCATTACCTCACAGCACTAGTTAGCCCTTTCCCAAACAAGACCTTTTTGACTCCTAACAAGATAAAGATCTTTGGAAAACATCGTGGAAATTGAAGAAATTGCTTGTGACAAGCGATATCTTCATTTCCCACGATGTTTTCTACCCAAAAAGTTGTGAAATTTTTATATCTAATTACATTGAAATTGTTGTCTGCAACTTCTTTCAAGTTGGACAAGCCTTTTTTTGTTGCGTAATGGGTAAAGTTAAAGAGATTAAATACTCTTTGAATTTTGAATATCTTTTTAATTATACAGATTCAAATCCCAATATTAGAACGCATGATGTATTCCTCCCTAAAGATTCAGAAAATACAAAATTTTAAATTTCTGAAAAATGTGTAGGTACAATAGTTTTGCGCTGATTCCTCTAAATACTGGTTATCAGCATTTTTTTTTGTCTCAATGTTTTAGGGACATCAAAAGCTGGCCTTGTTTGGGAAAGAGCTTTATTATTCAAAATTATAAAGTAAAACTGTTATCAGTAACAAAAAGCTCAATAGATATCGAAATTGGTAAGTTGCATGAAAAATAATAAATAGATCAGCCTCAAAATTAAAGATTCAATTAAGTTGGAGCTGTTAACAAAATGACTGATGTCCAAATAACAGATTCTGAGTGTAATTATGTTGAAAGTATTAAGTGGAAAGGAGAATTTGCTTAACTTTTTCTTCTTTTCTTTCAATGTTTTCATAAAGTGTTTCAATGTTGACGTCAAAACCATTTCAAAAATTTATTTAATTTATTTGATTCATCTATAATGGTCTTCATCTTGTTTGGAATTGGATTTAAGACACGCATGAAGTGTAAAAAAAGAACTGAACTGATTAAAGGGTTATAGTTGTAAATTCCCTCTACTGGGAATCATACCAAATACCAGCAATTGGGGGGGAGAAATCTTACATAATGTTATATAATACAACTACTGCCATCTTCTGCAGGAGTCAGCTGTGGCCTTTAGTTTTGACCAGTGTAATTTTCATGGCCTTCAGAAGAAACATGTTATTCTTTATAACCCTTCCCCAAGCAGGACCTTATAGAAAAGGATTGGGAAGTAAGGCTAAATGCTTTGGAAAACATTGTAGAAAATGAAGAAATTGCATTGAATTGAAGCAATTTCTTCACCAACCACAATGTTTTCTAACTCCAAATTCAAAGATTGTCAAAATTGTCATCTGCATAATTTTTAGCTCTACTGGCCTTTTAGGCCAGCGGGCTATTGCCATGGCGTTGTGTCCGTCGTGCGTGCGTGTGTCCGTCCGTCCGTCTGTCCGTCCGTAAACTTTTTCTTTAAAAATCTTCTTCTCGAAAACTACTGGATGGATTTCAACCAAACTTCACAGGAATGGTCCTTGGGTGACCCTCTCTCAGATTCCTTCAACAAAAATGGATTGAATCAGAATAACCCGAGTTATCTGCCCTTGAATGTCAAAAATAGCAGGTTTTGACTTTAGTTTCTTCTAAAATCTACAAATATTGAACAATCAAGACAAAACCTTGACAGAGTAATGCTGACTACAAGATCTTGCCTTGGTAAAATTTTCAGCTTGATCTGAATTTTACATCATGAGTTATGTGCCTTTGAAATTGACAGAATTGCAATTTTCGGCTGTTTATTTTACTTTGTTTTCACTCTAGCAACTACAAATATTGACTAAACAAGACAAAACTTTGACAGAATGATGCTGACTATTAGATCTTGCCTTGGTAAAACTTTCAGCTTGATCTTAAATTTATAGCATGAGTTATGTGCCCTTGAAATTGCCAAAAATTGCCATTTTCTGCTCTATTTTGCTGGTTTTGACTTTATTTTTACTCTAAAATTTACAAATAATGACCAATCAAGACAAAACTTGGACAGAATATATATAAGCATTATATGATGCCTGTGTGTAATTTTCAGCTCGATCGAAATCTTAAATCATGAGTTATGTGCCCTTGAATTAGACAAAATTGCCATTTTCGACTTTGTTTTCACTCTAACAACCACAAATGTCAACCAATCAAGATGATACTTGGAAAGAATTTTGTTGACAACAAGATCTTGCTGATGTGTAATTTTCAACATGATCACACTGTTACAATCTGAGTAATGTGCCCTTGAAATTGACAAAATTTCAGTTTTCGACACTTTTTCCACTCTTGAAGCCACGAATATTGACTAATATAGACAAAATTTGAACAGAATGATAGTGACCATAAGATCTTGCATGTGTTTAATTTTCGATTTGATTTTAAATATACAGACTGAATTATGTGTCCTTGATTTGAAAAATTAGTTTTCAATTTTATTATCACTCTATTACATCCCTAAAATATTAGTCAATCATTTACTTTCTTTTTGCATTGACCACATGATTGCTGCTTTTGACTTTGTTTTTGCTGTATGAACCACAAGTATTCAAAAATCTAGTCAAAACTTGGATTTAATATTAAAAGAAATTCAGGCCTGTGGAGCGACTCAAGACCTTCAGGTCTTTCTAGTTGTTAGAATTATTTGCTTTCATTGAAAACTTTGTAAATCTCTTTTTTGTCATTATTTTGCTTTTTCATGGTGTATCAAAATTAATGCTATTTTTGTTTCACATTCCATAAATGAGGGACTTCAACATCTAATAGCAATTAGTTTTGTGCTAAAAATAGATTGGGTTTACTGTTATGTTTTGATAAACCGTCGGTGTTGTTATAAAATCTCGTAGCTGCTGCTTGAATCAAGCTGTAGATACCAGATTTTATAGCAACCCCTATGGAAATACTATTGTTTGTCTTAAATTAAGTCACGGCTTACTGGATAAAATCTTTCCCTATTTTGACAAGCTGAAAAATTTGTCCTATGTTAAAGAGATAGTGTCCCTGCTTTGAACTAGAAGTTATTTTTTTGGGTTTTTTTTTTTTTTTTTTTACAGAGAATATGATTTTTAATTATTTTGATATTAAAAAAGGAATTTTGTTAAATAAACAAAATATTGATGAAATAAATGTCACTTTTAATTACATGAATTTCAATTTGATAAATTGGTTTCAACATATCAAAACTAAATGGCACCATTTTACAGCTAACAATTATTCTTTTATGAAAATGCAGATCTGTAATAGAAATGATGCATAACAAGTTAATATAATATAGATCTACATGTAACAACTTCTTAATTTAAATGTATGGCACATCATATTTCAGATATAATAGATCTATTGATTCACATTATATTTATTTTTTGTAACAACTCTTAATGTCTATCTCTCTGAAACTTGATTATCATGAAACCGTTCAAATATTCTTATGGTCTTTTTTTTATTGCTCTCATACTGCTGTATATTAGATCTAAAATTACATTATTATAGATCTTTCCTATCGCCTTTCCTTATCATCATTTTTATTCAAATAATTTCATATCATTATAAACATAATAGTAAAGTATTCCCCATGTTCCCTGTATTCAAACATAGTCCCAGATTCATTTTTCATTGCTGCCTTTTTAGCGTGTAATGATTTTAACCCATTACCAGACAGCAAAATTTTAGAATTACCTAAGTTCAAAGATGTTGCTGTTGACAATTTTAATAAAGTTGCCTTTCAACAAAAACCTCATAACTGCAGCTTGTTTTAAGCTGCAGTTACAAGGTTTTTGTTGAAAAGCAGTGATATATGTGCAGGCTGATCTGCCTCCATTATGGTCTCAATAACCATAAGACCTGTTTTCTATCTGTGACTTTGATTGTTTATGTTTTTCGTTTCAGTTCAAATATTCACATCACCAAATGAACCAGCTTTTATGTTTCATTACATTTTATCTAGTCAAACTTTGTAATTGTGCCATATAAATAAGAGTGTACATGTATTTCAAGAGGTTAAATAATATCATTTTTCACTGAGTTCTGTAACCCATTACCAGATGGTAAATTTATAGACTGATCCAAATTCAAATATGATGCAGACGACAAGTTCAAGTGAATGAAATTATATATTTTTGATCTATTTTGGTAGAAAGCATTGTGGGAAATGAAAAAAATGCTTACCAGAAGCAATTTCTATAGTTTCAACAATGTTTTCCTAAACATGGTAATGAGTGTATCAAGAACTCAGTATATTGGTCTTTAGAAAATCCTTTGCTTTCCAAACAATTTTGTACATTTGAAAACTTAGTCTTGATTAATCTAATCAAAAGAAGTTACCTTTCAAAATATTGGAGGAAAAACCCAACTGTTAAGCTCCATTGTCTATTATCATCTTCATGTATTATTTGTAATCCTTCAAATAGTCTCATGTATTTAAATAAATCTTGCTTATTGAGGCATAATTGTTTTAAATCTTTCTTTAAATCAAGACCTGGTTTTGATGCCCGATATAGAAAAAGCTTGGTAAAACATCGAGACAAAAGAAGAAAATACTGATAATCAGCACTTTCTCTTTTTGCCTCAATATTCTCTGTTCTATATTGTTCACAGATCCTATCTTTATCAATTTAATTTTATCATTTGCAACACCATTAAAAATTCATGGTGTATAACCCACATGGCTCTTTATTAGGGATATCAAAACAGGTCTTGTTTGGGAATGGGTTAAATATTAATAATAATTCTAGTTTTAATAAGTAGGGTTTATTTCAGTTGTAGGTAAACGGTTATGTTCAAATTTTATTTTATTTTGTTGTTTTTAGACTTCATTTGAATTTTATTATTTATTCTTCCTATTTTGATCTGTTTAACCATTTTAGAATTTTAACCATCTTTTTGTTGTCATTCCAGAGTTTATATCAATCAATTTTATATTTATTGTTTTATCTCTCATGTTAAGGTAGTGCAACCCTTTACAAACCACCAGACTGATCAAGATCTGATTTTCATACTCTGAAACAATTTGTAGTTATTTTTTTTTTGTTCATTTCAATTTGACAAGTTCTCAGCAAGCTGGGACTTTATGTCGTGCAAGCTAATGTCACAGCCCTTGTGTTGCCGTTGATGACATAAACTTCAACCTGATATTTGTGACCCGTTGGCTAAAAGGGACCTTATAGGAAGTGTGAAAAATATCGACCCTAGTCAGTCTGCGCATTCCGCGCCGCCAGACTAAGTTCGACACTTTTCACTTTTATATAGTTTTCTAAATCCGGAATGTTTTCCCTATCCTACTATATGTTCATTTATCGCATACAGTATCTGCCTGACCTGTGGTGAGTCTGACAAGATTGTCAAAATTTGGATTTTTGAGTTCGGATAAGGTCCCTTTTAGCGTGACGGGTCACATTTATTTCAAGAACAACAAAATATAGAGCCTTGTATAATCACACAATCTATACCCCCTACCAAGAGAGACATTTGAGCCGCGACGCGAGAAAATCGGTCTTCAGGAGTTTTGACCAGATCCGATACAAATGAGGATGTACAGCCGCAGAAAGAGTCACGAAATTTCGTACATGGGAAGAAGAAGAACTAAACTTTCTCACCAGCGAAAACACAGAAGCTGATCAGATTCGCGGTTACCGTGAAGCTGATCTGCGTCTTTGTTTTCGCTTATGCTAAATTCCGCTTTTCTCGCGTCACGGCTCATTTGTCTTTGTTTACCTTCTAATTTGACCTACTTTTCAAAAACTTCGCCTATATTTGATGCACTACATGTATTAGAGATAGAGCCTTGAAATTTCACACATGGACATCTCCTGCTAGGACTTGTCATTTTTAACCTTGACCTTGAAGATTTACCTACTTTTCATAAACTGTAACCTGGCATATGGTATATCTCAAGCACATTAAGCTAAAGCCTTAGCATTTAACATGTGTATACCTCCTGCCAAGACCTTTCATTTGGGACCATAACCTTTGGCCTTGAGACATTGACCTTGGAATTTGACCATTTTCTGTGACAAGGTCTCTTTTAGGTGAGCTATGTTGGCTATGGACAACACTTGTTTTAATAATTTATGTTCATTTTAATCAAAGATTGGGTACAAATCAAGTAAATGTGTTCAAATATTCTATTTTATGGTACTACAGGTATAAATGTGTTCAAAGTGTATTTTAACCCTTTACCAATGGACAAAATATTAGATTGCTCCAATTTCAAAGCTGCTGCAGACAACAAATTGGATGTTGACGAATAGTGGGTTTGTGTATTTCATAGCCAGGAAAATATTGAGGCAAAGGGAGAAAATGCTGGAGGCCTATTTTGTTCAAAGGTCAAGGTCAAATACCAAGGTCAGAAAAGACTTAACCCATTACCAGACAACAAAATTTTTGACAGGTTCAAAGATGTAGATGTTAATATCAAGTGAATGAAATTTTACAATTTTGGGTCTTTTTGGGAAGAAAACATTGTGGGAAATGAAGAAATTGCTTGTGACAAGCAATTTTTTCATTTTCCACAATGTTTTCTCAGGCCAATTTCTTGTGGGGAGTCAAAAAGAGTCACTGTGTGGTAATTGATTAATGGGCACAAGACTGTGTTTCACAAACATTTTGTTTGTACTTGATATACATGTATCATGTGGTTCAAATGTTCACATTCATTGTACATGTTTTGTGTGTTTCATTGATTATCAGAAAATTTATTCATCATTTTAGAATACTGAATATACCATTCTTTGCTTAGATGTGTACATGTGAATTTTTCCCAAATCAAGACGTCTGTTGGTCATCTTCAATGAACATTCTTCTGACCAATCGAATGATAGATTTTAAGATTTTGAAAACGATTTATAAGCATAGTTTACAGTTATACCTATGACAAACGAAACCTATGCCATAATAATGTCACATTTAAATGCAGAATAATTTAATTATCACTGAAAGCTGTATAAAAAAATTATTTTGAATAGTACTTCGATAGAGAATGATTTTAGACTTTACGGGGTCAATGAAGAGACTCCTGTCAATTCTTAAAAATATCAATGATTATTAAGATCTGGTTTTAAAGCCTTTGAAAATATGTGGCAAAAGAAGAATAAATATGCTCAAAATCATTATTTTCTACTTTTGTTTCAATGTTTTTGATGCCATATTGTATACAATTATTCTAATAAACGCCGGGGCGTTTATTATAAACATGGTCGATAGAAAAGTAGGGGGTGGGCGTTTATTAGATGTATTCTTAATTAGTCTGTCAAAATTTTCTAATCATGTGTCATTTTATGGACTCGAAGTTCAGCTAGTCAAATTTGGTAAAATTTTGTTATAAGGACTGCAAAATACGATTTTTCAAGGAATTTCTTCTTTGCCAATAGATTTAGGACTGAACACCCTCTTTTTTATTGTTTTTAGAAATGTTCTTTAGCTATGACTTACATTATATTAATCTGGAATCAGGGGATGGGCGTTTATTAGAATCACTCCTTTATGCTAAAATTGTTCTTGAAACAAGCAGATTTTCAGCTGAGATTTGGGGGATGGGCGTTTATTAGAATATGGGCGTTTATTAGAATAATTACGGTACTTTCTTTATCAGTATCCATTTTATCATTTGAAGCAGCTTTCAAACTGGACTAGTCTGAAATTGTGTCATTTTAGAGAGGGTTAACCCTTTACCAAACAAGACCTGGTTTTGACATCCCCAACAGAAAAGGCTTGGGAAACATTGAAACCAAAGACGAAACTGCTGATTACCAGCAGTTTCTCCTTTTGTCTCAATATTTTTGTGTCATATTTTACACAAATCTTATCGTTACTAACATCCACTTTGTCATTTGTGGCAGTTTTTGAAGTGGATCACCCTAAAATGTTCTCGTTTGGGAAAGGGTTAATTGAAATTGTTGCTAGGAAAATAATAGATCAGGATCGCCTTGGTGACAAAAATTGGACTGCATATTTGGTGTATGTTAACAACATTGTACTGCTAGGACTGGGATTTGAAAACTAGCTTTCATAGCCCATTACCACACATTGACCCTTTTTGACGCTCATCAAGAAAAAGATTGGAGAAAATATTGTGGAAAATGAAGAAATTGTGTGTGACATGCAATTAGATCTACTTCATTTCACACTACTCAGAGAGACCAGAATTTTTTTTAATTTTGTTCACTTTAAATTGGACTGGTTTGAAATTTGTGCAATGCCTTAATGAAAAAAGTTGCATATATTGTGACTAAGGCGCTCGTTTTACTTTGCAGCACTTTATAGTTGAGTGCCCCGTCTTCTGACAGCTCTTGTTCCATGTATCACAGCTCGTATATTTGCTGTTTGTTATCATTCACATTGCATATTTAGTATTCATATGTGTGTATATGTATGTGTAGCATATGAAATCAATATTTACATATAGTGCTGGCACTATAGATCATCGCTGTGTACAAAGTTTTCATGCATTCTATTTCTTATGACATGTGTGTAAATATAAATATGTATAAAGCAGAGTTTGGTGTAATGTATAGATAATTGATTTCATCTGTAAAATTTGATATTACAATGTTCATTCCAAGAGATAACTTGAAGCTTCAAAATTAATGTTCATGTTAGAATACCTAGAATGCAAATTTTTATAAGATGCAAACGATTCTGTATTTGGTGAGACTGGCCTTAATCTGTATTGCATTTTGTTTTAATCTAAGCTAATCCTCCCCTAATGAGATTCGTGTGACATCCGAATTATTTGGGCGATGTTGTAAACATTCGGAAATGGAAAGTTCCACCGCTGAATGTTAACAATGTCACTGGAATAAGTTCACATACATAACCAATGTTAATAACGTTGCGTGATAAATTCCGATGTCACGTATATCTCATTAAGGGTGGACTACCTTAAGGAAACAAGGTTTAATTATACACAGATTACGCAAGCTAACCATAATGGCCAACTTTAACAAGATCTAGAACTACAGGGGGCATACTAAATAGCAATCTGACTAAAATGTGGTGTAAACTTACAGTAACATCTGACAGGCACCAGTAACAGGTCATCTTCAATGACCTTTTCTTCTGACCAAGCAAATAAATGCTTTCATGATTTTGAACATGTATTAAACTGTTAACTAGGGAAGGAGGACATTACATTTCAGAATAGAACAATGTGTTTGCAAATGCTTGTCATGGAAAATTATAAAATAACAAGAGCTCTGTTTGGTAAGAATAACAGGGGTTGTCCGCGGACAACGTAGCTTGCCTATACCGGAGCTTGTCACAAAAACAGCTTATTTTTTAAAAGTAGGTCAAACTCCAAGGTCAAGGTCACAAGGTCAAAATGAAAGGTCTTGGCAGGAGGAATCCATGTGTGAAATATCAAGGCACTATCAATAATGGTGCATGATATAGGCCAGGTTAAAGTTTTTCAAAAGTAGGTCAAACTCCAAGGTCAAGGTCACTAGGTCAAATGTCATGGTCCCAAATGGAAGGTCTTGTCGAGATGTATCCATGTATGAAATATCAAGGCTGTATTTCTAATAGTGCCCAAGATATAGACCAGGTTAAAGTTTTTCAAGTGACGATGCGACGGGACAGGACAAGACGCAGACACTAGGGCTGTGACATTAGCTCCCCGAACATAAAGTCCATGCTCGCTTAAAATGATTAATTTTAGTTTTTCCAGGGTCACGGAAGATGACCCCTAACTGGTTCTTGTCAGATGTTAATGTCAGTTAACACCAGATTTTAATCAGATTTTCTAAATAGATGAAAATTGGTAAAAGAATAATTTTCTGATTTGTAGAAAGAAACTCTCTTAATTCTTTGACACTGAACTTGTCTCCATTTTGTTAGGTAGGCTGAATAGTAAATAATGATCTTGTTTATTTTGTTTCTGTCTTTACATTCCTTTGTTAAGTTAAACCACTTGTTATGTTTTGTATCTTTCAAAACTGCTGAATATCTAGGATCTATCTTTGCTGAATTTTGATGCCAAAATCTTGTTTTTGTGATAATGTAGCAAGTTAAAATACAAAATTACACCAATAATAAATCCTTTTCCCAAACAGAAATCAATTGGGCTATTCCAATTTGAAAGCTGCTGCAGACAACAAGATTGGTGTAGAAAAATAGGTTTTGTGTGCAATATTCACAGAAAACATTGAGGCTGTCAATGGAGAAAATGCTAGTTACCGGCATTTTCTTCTCTTTGTCTCAATGTTTTCCGAAGCCTTTTCCTTTAAAGGTGTCAAAACCAAGTCTTCTTTGGGAAAGGGTTATCTAGTTGGGCACAGAAAAACACAATGCATTTGTCATCAATCTAATTATTTCACTAACAACTCTTGAGTTCCTAGGACACTATGGTAATGTTGGGAACAAGGATTGCATCTAAAACATCCATGTTTTCCACTATAAAGGATTCTGATTCTTTGTCATATTCAGGTGATGCAAATGAAAACTAATAGACAAGAGAATATTATTTTGATAAGAAATATCAGGGTAGAAAACATATGGAGGAAAAGGGAGAAAATGATGGTAATCAGCATTTTCTTCCTTTTCATCAATATTTTAATTTCCCATGCTGAGCTAAACATATAGGTTAAAAAAAAGTGTCCCTGTTTGGGAAGAGTTGTTTAAACATTGGTTAATTAAGAAAGTCTGGTGTTCAAATTGTTCATGTAAAACCACTTTATTTTGTTGATTGCAAAGATCCTTTATTTTAAGAATCAGTTCAAAACTTAGTCATTTTTTAAAATACTTTGTATTGATATGTTACTGCCAACTAGCAGTATCCTGTCTAAGCCCTTTCCCAAACAACACAATTTGGACAACAAACACAATTTGGACAAGCCCAGATTTAAAGATGACATTTTGTCCTACTGACAAAATGGAAATTCTCTTCAGTAGGTTTGAAAATATTGAAGAAAAGGGAGAAAATGCTGGTAATCAGCATTTTCTTCCTTTTCTTCTATATTTTCCATCTTTCACACTTAAATGAGTCGAAACATCATCATTGGGAAAGGGGTAAATTATAAAACCTGATCACTTGTTTTGTATAGGCTCATTACTTGTAAATATGCCATTGACAATTGTATGTTTCTAGTCATAAAATGTTCTGTTTCACCAAAAATATTTAACTAGGAAAAAAATATATTGATAAAAGATATAAGAAATACAATAAAATAACAGAAGATTTAGAAGTCTTTCTCTTACTTATTTTGTTTTCCCTATAAAGGTATGGTAATCCTATTACCAGACAACACAATTTTGGACTGTTCCAAATTGAAAGAAGTTGCAGATTGAATTTTTAATGTGATGGAATTTCAAAATTTTTCAAGTTTTGGGGTAGAAAACATTGGGGAAATGAAGAAATTGCTTGTTGCAAGCAATTTCATCATTAGCTCCACTGGCCTTCAGGCCAGCGGGCTATTGTCATGGCGCTGTGTCTGTCGTGCGTGCGTCCGTCCGGTCGTCAACTTTTTCTTTAAAAATCTTCTCATCAGAAACTTCAGGATGTATTTCAATCAAACTTCACAGGAATGATCCTTAGGTGGTCCTCTATCAGATTCCTTCAATTGATTCTGATTGAACCAGAAAGTCCTGAGTTATCTGCCCTTGAATTTAAAAATGGCTGTTTTGACATTGTTTTCACTATACGCACAAATTCAGTTTAGAGGCGCCACCCCTGTCGCCGGTATTTATCTAACTGAAGAAACGTAGTACATTGAATTTTGATAGTCCTTACATTAGTGCAGATCACTTTACAACTTTGTTAAACATTTCAAGAAAATTGAGAGACTCGTTTCTTCAAAATATCAAAAATAAGGTAGTATTTTTAAATTTCCGTGATGTCGCCAGACGCAGTAGAGTAAATAAACGTGGTACTTTCTCACAAATAGATTCATTTTATCCACTGTATATGCATTTAAAAACATCCGTCAATGACCTAAGTTTTTGAAAAGTACATCTTTTATTATTTGTCCGTCATAAAAACAAAAATAATTAAGGTCAAGCAAGTGTCGCCAAAATTCCACAGATTGAAGAAATCTCCGTTACCTTAATTTGACACTTGGTTTAAACACAGTTTCTCTGATAGATTTCGTCGACATTTTCCTTACACTTTGATTCATATAATTATTTTTTGAGAACGACATAAACCAGGTTGATATTTTACGAAATAAAATTGCTAAATGCTGCGATAGCGAGGTGCCCCTCATCAAAAGTAAAAACATGAAATTTCCGTTATACTAAACTAAGTGCTCTTTTGGCAATATGGTTTGATAATTCATAGATTAAAGTGTTAATGCGATCAGGGAAATGGTATACTGCTAAAGTATTTGTACATAATGGCAATATAATAGAAAACACAGGACAAAATGTGATAATTTTGAAATTTCCGATACCAAATTTCCGATACCTTTTTTGAAATTTCCGATACCAAAATCAAATTTAATGGAAAACAGGTGCGCAATTTGGTGCTAATGATCTATAACGTAATGTATGATGATCATATCATTGAACTTACTACATGATACTGTAAACACAGTTCGGTGTTCATGTTTCAAAGACATATTTCATATTTAAGGACAGATCCTCCAGTTGTTACTGCGCAACTTACTGCGCATATCCTAAATAACGAAATAAAGCTGTTTCAGTAATGGGCCTTTTTCAGCAAATGTATTTCTTACATTAAGTTAATGTTTGGTTGATAAATGAAAAGACCATTTTCGGTTATTTCAATTTTCTCCGTTTGGTCAATTAAAGTGTAATAGTACTCGGATGGTACATTTCGCTTTCTGTTACGCGTTCAACATGTGGCGTTAGCGATAGGAAACGGAGCAACAAAAGCAAAGTGGTGTCTTTATGAGCTAGTCCGCTTCAGATGGACACAAAAGATGTCACGTTTTATTATCTAAAGCTGGTAATAAGGAAGAAAATTGATAAAAGTTGTGAAACAATTTCGGACACAGCTGCAAAAAATAAACCAAATTTTACTCATAACTAAGAAAAACGCTTGGTTTGATATATTTTTCTTTTTTTGTTTTTGTAGGTATGGCCAAGAACTATGTCTATACTAAAAAAGAAAAAATTCTTACCGCTGGAATATTTTTTATTATCAGAAACGTTGCGAAAAAAGAGCAATTTCAGCTACTTTTGAAAGAATGTTTTACTAAAAATTTCAAAATCATCACTAAATTTTCCCAAATTGGTACTCATTTAGACAGAATAAAACATATTGAACACAATAAAGACTTATTTATGTAATCCTAGTCATTTCGAACACCTTTTTGTGGGTATTTAAGTGACACCTCATTTTTGCAATTTTAGATAAGAGTAGTCTCCCTTGAAATCCAATAACTTTTTAATTCGCTTGGTGACCTATAGTTTTTAAGTCATTTTTTTACTTCTCATATATTTAAATATCAGTACAGAAAAAATAAAAAAATTCTTACCGTGGGAAATAAATGGAGGATCTGTCCTTAAAGTAGGGAAGGTATTTGCATTTTCACATGGTATTTCGGCAATGTTTATCACTATGCTCTTACCACTACAACTGACAAATATCTGTAAAATACACATGTCCTACGAATTTTGGTGTATTCCAGATAAATTTGCGAGAGCTACTCATAAAAAGTTTGTTTTCAATGAGTAAATTTTCCGTTACCAATAGGTAACGGAAATTTAGTAAGGTAAATGCAGCTGTACATGTCTCAAAACGTAGCGAAAGCGTAAATACTCGGTACTTGATTTTACCAATTTGAAGTTGCTATATTTCTAAGTCGTCTTTGATATTGTTTTCTCATAATAATGTGCTCGTTGTTACAGAAAACGTACGATTGTATTTTACAGTTAATGCAACTAAAATATTTCATTGCATATCACAAGTTCAATAAAGTTCGAGATTCTCACGCATTGATACTTCTCTTTTATCACAAAATATGATACTTTTTCTTTCCACGCGTTTGAAGGACAGAACAAAAGACATACGTATACATACAACGGAAATTTCAAGTTGGTAACGGAAATTTAATTTGTTTCAGTTTAAAATTCTGTAGAGATGGACACGTCAGAAGCTGCAATCTAAACGGCATTTCGTTAACTAGATTATTGGCATTGATTAACAACTCGAAGCAGTTTGTCTTTCCCTCTAATAAGATTCAAATTCTAATTCAAAAGATACCCGATATTCTTAAAAAAGCGATTGAAACTACCCATTTTTGATGGTCAACAATTCCGATGGAAAGATCAAATTGCATCCAAAAACATCGAAATATGTAACGTCAGATATACTTGTTTTCAGATATCAACATGGGAAACGTTTCTGAAGACATGAATTTTTCGACCATTTCAGACCCTAGTGGCGCCTCTAAACTGAATTTGGGCGTATAGCACTTACAAATATTGACCAATCAAGACAAAACTTGGTCAAAATGTTGTTGACAATAAGATCTTGCCTGAGTGCAATTTTCAGCTTGATCTGAATTTTATATCATGATTTATTTGCCCTTGAAATTGACAATATTGTCTTTTTTCGCTTTATTTTGACTTTGTTTTCACTCTAGCAACTACAAAATTTTGACCTATCAAGACAGGACATGGACGCAATGTTGGTGACGATTAGATCTTACCAGAGTGTAATTTTCAGCTTAATCTGAATTTTACAACATGAGTTATGTCCCCTTGTAATTGACAAAATTACCATTTTTGACCGGATTTTTTGTAAACTCAAACAACCATAAATATCTTAGCAAATCTATGTGAAACTTTCACACAATCTTACTGGCCATAAGATCTTGCATGGGTGTAATATTCAGCATCATCTGAATCTTAAATGCTGATTTATGTGCCCTAGAATTTAACTAAATTGCTGTTTTCCACTGTTTTTACTCTCATGTCCACAAATATTGAACAAGCAGGTCAAAACCAGTATCATCCTAAGCTGGCATTTCTTCCCCTTTCCTTTACTTCTTCTTGCTCTAAGAACTACATGTACTGAACTATCTAATCAAAACTTGGATTAAATATTAGAAGAATCTCAGGCCTGTGGAGCGATTTAAGACCTTCAGGTCTTCTAGTTTTTATGCCCCCGTATTGAGAGATTGGGGGCATATTGTTTTCCTCGTGTCCGAATGTCTGTCTGTCCGTCGGTCCAAAAACTTAACATTTGCCTTTTCTCCAAAAGTGTTTGAACAAAGCTCAAATTTGGTATGCAACTTCCTTTCAATGATTTCTATCTGTTCCATGCAGTTTGACCTTCCTCAAGGTCATCTGTTAACCCTTATCAACCCTTTACCCGAAAATTTAACATTTTAGAAAAATGGCCAATTCGGGGGGCATTGGTGTTTCACAAACACATCTGGTTCACAATGTTCTCTTAAGCCTTTAATCTGTGAGGTGTAAAAAGTGTGCCTGCTGTATGGGAGCAGCAATACCACTCGACGAAAGACCCCAGTCAGAGGTGCAGGTAGGACAGGACAAGTTGGAGGTGGTGGCATCGTTTTGCTGCCTGGGAGACATGCTTTCGGCAGCTGGTGGATGCGACTCGGCCACCATAACTAGAGTCAAATCTGCATGGAAGAAGTTCAAAGAGCTGATGCCAATACTCACTTCACGCCACCTCACCTACTAAACACGAGAAAGTGTACTCAACATGTGTCAGAAGTGTCATGATTTACGCGAGACATGGCCCCTTTCCAAGCCCAACCTACAACGTCTGCAACGAAATGACCGTGTGATGATTAGACGGATCTGCAATGTACGACCACAGGATATCTCCAACACCAGTTCAAGGGAGCTATGTAAACAGCTTGGTCTTGATGACTTGGACCCAATCTTGAGAGAACGAAGGCTCAGAGGGTACGGACATGTAGAGAGATCTGACGGGGCTATAAAAACGGCACACGACATGCAGGTCACAGGAACTCGCAGGCGAGGAAGGCCCAAGATGACTTGGAAACAACTGACAGAGAGGGATCGCAGGGAATGGAATCTATCCACCATTGACCCACACAACAAGAAGGAATGGAGACAGGGAGTGAGAACAGCCATGCGTGCAGCTAGCCAGCTACCTGGAAGGGAGCCCACTGATGTGGATAGTGCTTCTACACCTGCACGTCAAATATGAAACCCGGGAGTGAGTGAGTAAAAAGGCATCAATATGTGGTTATGGGTTATACAGAATACAAATACATCTTGGAATATGTGGTCATTTCTGGATGAACTGCGCAGAAAGAGTGTGAACTGCTGAATGCAAACCAGTGTTCTCCCCAATGCAATAAGCTGTAGGGGACATGATATTTTAGGTGTGAATGACCGCACTGTTAGCCCAAAGAGTGGCTAGCAATAATTGACCAATCAAATGCTTCAGTCAGTCTCCAGTTCACTGTGGTAATGCCGATATCCCATATCCTAACTGATTTTTTCTTGTCCATGATTGTTTATCTAAAATGCTGCTTTGAAATTAAGAAGTTTAGATGTTTTACCATACTGTACATAATAATTATGACAGTCGCTGAGCATGGATAGCTCATACAGTAATGTTATGGGTCATACCCACTGCTTGGGAAAGACATATTTTCAATGTGATTATGTCGCTCCTAGAAAATTTTTGTGACATCTTGAAAACTGATGCGACAAATACCAGATATAGGGTAATAGATCCATTCCTAACAACAGAAAACTTTAATGGGACAAGGGCCTACTCATTAGCTAAAACGATGCTACATTTGGGATTTCAATGTGGCTATGGCACATGGCAAAGGCCTTTCCCAGTCACTGCATACATTCAAACCCAGACTAGCCCTATATTCTTTGACTTTTGACAAAAAGCCATTATCTTTCACCAATGGAGGAATTCTTTATGAATTGTCTTTAGCCCATTACCACACAGTGACTCTTTTTGACTCCCCGCAAAATAATGGCCATGGAAAACATGGAAAATGAAGAAATTGCTTGTGACAAGCAATTTCTTCATTTCCCACAATGTTTTCCATCCAAAAGGATCTAAAAATGAAAAATTCCACTCGTTTGAAATTGTCGTCTGCATGATCTTTCAATTTGGACCACCCTAAGATTTTGTTGTTTGGTAATGGGTTAAAGTGAAATGAGAATGAAACTGGTGGCTCAGATTGGACATTATTAGCTCACATTGCTCAAAGGGGAGATTGGTTTGGGAAAACATTGACAGACAAGAGCAACGCTGGGCGTGGCATTATACGCCCGAAGCTCAGAAATAAATGGGTGTGTGACATTAGATCTAGTTGATATCCTGCTCTTTTCTAAAAGTCTCTTGCAAGTATCCGATAAAACAAAATTCACCGAGTACTAAAATATTCACGAAGTGTTGCAAGTACCCGAGTACTACTAAAATATTCACAAATTTAATCAGATTGAGATAATGTAATCAAACACCCTAGCTATGAGTTCTACACACATGTGAAGTTTCAACATTGTAGGCCTTGTATTTTGAAAGTTATGGACCGGACACGAATTTGCAAACTGAATGAAACAAAGGGCAATAAGTCAAAAATTATAAATGGTAGAGTTAGGGTTATTGCGCTCTGCACATTCTAGCTATGAGATCTAACACCTGTGAAGTTTCAAGACCATAGGCTTTATAGTTTTAAAGTTATGGACCGGACACAAATTTGCTAACTCAATCAAACAAAATCAAACAAAGGGCAATAAGTCAAAAATTACAAATGGTAGAGTTGTGGTTCTTGCACTCTGCACACCCTAGCTATGAGATCTATACACCTGTGAAGTATCAAGACCATAGGCCTTATAGTTTCAAAGTTATGGACCGGACACAAATTTGCTAACTCAATCAAACAAAATCAAACAAAGGGCAATAAGTCAAAAATTACAAATGGTAGAGTTGTGGTTCTTGCACTCTGCACACCCTAGCTATGAGATCTATACACCTGTGAAGTTTCAAGACCATAGGCCTTATAGTTTCAAAGTTATGGACCGAACACAAATTTGCTAACTCAATCAAACAAAATCAAACAAAGGGCAATAAGTCAAAAATTACAAATGGTAGAGTTGTGGTTCTTGCACTCTGCACACCCTAGCTATGAGATCTATACACCTGTGAAGTTTCAAGACCATTATGGCATAGGCCTTATAGTTTTAAAGTTATGGACCGGACACGAATTTGCTAACTGAATCAAACAAAATCAAACAAAGGGCAATAACTCAAAAATTACAAATGGTAGAGTTGTGGTTCTTGCGCTCTGCACACCCTAGTTATGAGATCTATACGCCTGTGAAGTTTCAAGACCATAGGCCTTATAGTTTTAAAGTTATGGACCGGACACGAATTTGCTTACTGAATCAAACAAAATCAAACAAAGGGCAATAAGTCAAAAATTAAAAATGGTAGAGTTGTGGTTCTTGCGCTCTGCACACCCTAGTTATGAGATCTATACACCTGTGAAGTTTCAAGACCATAGGCCTTATAGTTTCAAAGTTATGGACCGGACACAAATTTGCTAACTGAATCAAACAAAGGGCAATAACTCAAAAATTACAAATGGTAGAGTTGTGGTTCTTGCGCTCTGCACACCCTAGCTATGAGATCTATACACCTGTGGAGTTTCAAGACCATAGGCCTTATAGTTTGAAAGTTATGGACCGGACACGAATTTGCTAACGGACAGACAGACAGACAGACGGACGATGCACGCGATAACATAATACGACCCTTCGGGCGTATAAAAAGGAGAAATTGCTGATAATCAGTAATTTCCCAATTTCCTTCAATATTTTCTTTGATATAAGAAAATATCTTCTTCAGCATAAATACTGATATTGTTTGCAACTACTTTTAATTTGTAGATGTCTTTCTTACATTGAACTGATTGGAATTTGGAAAAGCCTTTAACCTACACTTCTAGGAGTTAAACTGTTTCCTGAACAAGACCTGGCCCCGGTTTCTCGAAAAAGCTTAAGTACAGTCTCATGCTCAAATCTGAGCACCGTGCTCAAATCGCACAAAATCCACATGAACTTCAATCCAATACCCTTCAACGTTGGAGAGTATCCCTTTGAAGTTGAGCATGTTCTCATGAGAATATACTTAAGTTTCTTCGAGAAACCGGGCCTGGTTTTGACGTCCAAAGAAGGAAAAAACTTAGGAAAACATTGAGGCAAAAAAAGAAAATGCTGATAATCAGCATTTTCTCCTTTTGCCTCAATATTTTCTGTGCTATATCATAGAAATCTAATTTTTATCAACAGAAAATTCATCATCTGTAGAACCTTCCAGACTGAACCACTCTATTTTGTCATTTAGAAAAGGATTAAAACAGGTGGATATAAAATATTACAGTGAAAGATATCAATTCTCTATTCATTTATATATTTATTTTTCTATCAATTTTGGTAACAAAGTAATAATATCATAATCAAATAACAATATAAAAAGATATAAATTAGCGATTAAATAAGTCAGTGGCAAATGCATTTAATTACCAAAAATGACAAGGTTTTAGGCTGGCATTAACCAAGTACCAGACGACAAAATTTTACACAGTTCCAAATTCAATGATGTTGCAGGGTGAATGAAATTTCACATTTTTGGCCTTTCTCTGTAGAAAACATTGCAGGAACAACAACTGCTTGTCTCAAGCAATTTCTACATTTTCCAAAAATTTTTCAAAGTACCAGAATCACCATATAATACCTATTCAAGAAGAATGTTGGCAAACTAGATCCAAAGACTGCTAAATGACTAATTTTTGCTCTGGAACAGCCAAAATATTGACCTTATTTGGAAAAGGATTAAAACGAATGGTTTTGCGACTTAGGAAGAAACAAGAGGACCATGATGGTCCTATATCGCTCACCTGAACCTAAATGATATGAGCAACACTTTTGTTCAATTCAATTAATACTTATTACTTTAAGACTGAAAAAGAACTTATGGTCAATAAGGTTGTGAAAATCTAACTCATCCGAGATCTAAATTATGGTGCCAAACACTGTACAGGGCTCCAGATAAGAGGGGGTGGTGACTTTTCAAACTGCAATAATGCTGTCAGTGATCATCAAACCCTATGTTGTAGGTACTCATTTGTATCGTCTCGTCGAGACGATTCAAATGAGTACCCACAACATAGGATTTGAATTCGAAAAAACAATGTTAGTATGTCTTCACCTCCACTTATCTGTAGCCCTGATTGTATCCAAGTTTTGTCTTGATTGATAAATAATTGTAGATTCTAGAGTATAAACAAGGTCGATACTAGCCGAAAACAACAATTGTCAAATTCAAGGGCACAAAACGCTCGACTTTCTGATCAGATCAGACTGAAAATCAAACTCATATGAGATCTTATGGTTCCCAACATTGTGTCCAAGTTTTGTATAGATTGATCAATAATTGTAGATTCTAGAATGTAAACAAGGTCAAAACCAGCCGAAAATGGCAATTTTGTCAAATTCAAGGGCACATAACTCTCAACATTCTCATCAGATCAGACTGAAAATCATACTCATCCAAGATCTTATAGTCCCCAACATTGTGCTCAAGTTTTGTCTTGATTGATAAATAATTGTAGATTCTAGAGTATAAACAAGGTCGAAAACAGCCAAAAACAGCAATTTTATCAAATTCAAGGGCACATTACTCTTGACAATCTCATCAGATCAAACTGAAAATCGAAGTTACCCGAGATCTTATAGTCTCCAACATTGTGTCTAAGATTTGTCTTGATTGGTCAATAATTGTAGATTCTAGTGTGTAAACAAAGTCGAAAACAGTAACAAGAGGGCAAAGATGGCCCTGTATCGCTCCACTGGCTTTTAGACAGTTAGACTGCGAACTTCTTCAAGGAATACAATAGAGGTCTATTCCAAGAAGATTCATGCTACACCAGAATAAAATCCAATAAGTGATTAAGGAGCAGAAATGTTTTTTAAAATTTTCTTAAAATTACACTGTTTCATATAGTGAAAAAAAAAGCCTAGCCAATAACGGCCAAGCTTTTCATTCGATAGTGAAGGAATTTGTAAGAGATTCATGCAAGGAAGATTCCTGTGTAGTTTGGTTGAAATTGGTCCTGTAGTTTTGGAGAAGAAGATTGTTTGATAATTTTTCGAAAATTCAATTTAATTGAATTTATTAAAATTTAAGTTCTACACAGAAATTTTTTTTAAGGAATTTAGAGGAGAAAACTGCAAGGAAGATTCGTGTGAAGTTTGGTTAAAATTTGTCCAGTAGTTTTGGAAAAGAAGATTTTTCGAAAATTTAATTTAATTTAAAGGAGAACCTTAAAAAATTTACGATTTCGCAGTTCATCCTTATAAATCGCTCGGAAATGGTTTAAAAACATTACAAGCAAAGTTATTACGTTAAGGAAAGCATTAACCCATTGCAAACCAGCAGCCAAATTATCGATTTTACCAATACACAAAATTCGCCGCATCAATTACTTCCCTTGGATTCTGTATCCTTGGATACGAAATAGTCGAACCTGTCTACATTGACAACTGCGTCATTTATCGATAATCGAGTGATCTGATATTAACCCTTTCCCATACAGTGACGCTTTTTGACGCACCTCAAGCAAAATCCAATGGAAAATATTGTGGAAAATGAAGAAATTGCATGCAGCAAGCAATTTCTTCATTTTTTTACAATGCTTTCCAACACAAAATTGAAAGATTTCTAAACTTTCATGGGCGTGTAATTGACTTCTTCGACACTTTCAAATTGGAACAGTCCAAAATTTTGCCGTCCGGTAATGGGTTAAGGTTTATGGAATATCGCTTCAAAATCATGTTGTGTGTAGCTTACCATTGCAATGTTAACTTAGTAACCCATAAAACATTATAATATATATTTGTTTTTTCCGAGGAAATCAAATTGAAAACGAAAGTGGATTCTGAGATTGAACCAGGACCGAACAACTTCTACTTAATTTGTACCGTCAGGTCATTCAAAGATTATGCAAAATTTGATGACAAACAAATCTTTATCCAAACGCCGTGCTAAAACATAATTATCAAGATTGCGTGTTCATTAGTGCTGCTCCTAAAATGCGATATTCTCTGCCGTTCGAAACAGGCATTGTTTCAATTCACAGGGTTTCATCCTACCCATTACCAAGGCAAACGCTAAAAATTTAGACTGGTCTAAATTTAAAAAATGTTGCAGACGAAAATAGCAAGTGTATGGAATTTATTTTTTGTCTCTTTGGGTAGAAAACAATGTATGGAAGGAAGAATTTGTCTGTCTAAATCAGTTTCTACTTTTACTATAATCGCATTAGCGCGTGAGAGTTAAAAAAGTGAAGTGAAAAAGAAATACAATCTATGTGTGTTGGTTTTCTCAAAACAGAAAAGGCTTGGTAAAAACATTGAGACAAAATATTAATATGCTGATAATCGACGTGATCACCTTTTGTTTCAATATTTTCCGCTACATATAGAGAATCCCTTTTTTATCAGCATCCCTTTGTTATCTGTAGCGGCTGTTAAAATTGAACTCTAATTTTGTGCTATTTGGGAAAGAGTTGAGAGTGCATAAAGATCGTTATGGGCATTTATCGAACAGTTTTGATATAATACTGTATCATTATGAGTTGCAGGCGATAAAAGTAAGATTGGGCATTTTTTTTAATTATCATGAGATATCAAAGTATTGCTAAAAGGAGAAAATGGTGACCTCAGCACTTAATCCTTTTCTCTCTTATTTATTTATTTATTTATTTATTGTTTCCGTGTGTCATCGAAAATAAAAGGATCATTTTTGAAAATTGATTTCAATCGAAAAAAGCGTTAATAGTTTTTTCTTTTCATACAATAATTGGAAATAAACACTTTATTACATAATGAGCTGATTAATTACACAAACCATAACGGGTGTAAGATACAGGTCAATAAACACGGGTGTCAAAGATGTCATAAAACACATGTTTATTCACTCCCTTTACTCAGTACAGCAATTAATGGAAGCAGTTTTCAAAAATGCCCTTTTCTAAAACATATGATCTGGTGAAAACCAGGAAAAAACGATCGTAGTTTTCCCTTTTTAATTCAACAATCCGAATCTCCTCACTATATTTCAAATAAATTCTCTCTTTATCAATATCAAATTGATCTTCTGTAGCTTCGGAATTGGAAACCTCTAAAACATTGTAGTTTTGGAAAGGATTAACCCATTTCCAACGGCAAAAATACTCTGGTTTCGTCTGTAATCAAAGTAGTTGCAGACAACAAGCATGTTTAATTTTACGATTTTCATTTTTCATCAATATTTCTTGTGAAACATTGCACAAAAACCCTATTCTTATGAACACCAATATTGACGGATAAAATCTTAATATTCGCCTTTTTCATTAGTTTTTTCATTGCGCATATTCCTTTATTCATTCAATGAATAAACATTTCAATTTACGTCTATAACATACTAGATCTATATATGTCCCCATTCGTTCCTTCACTTTTCAAAAAAAATATATATATAATTTCAATCATTTCGTGTTTGTCCACCGTTTACTCTAGTACGATCACTTCATTACGAGATAGTAGATGAAAACGGCGTAAAACCCCAATAAACCAAACTTATTTACAAGATTAATACAAACTATCAAATATATATTATGTTTATTTTCTTTACCGAAATAATTAAGCCGTACATAAAAGCCTAATAAATACATACTGTCGATTTCTTCGCCGTTTATATCGCTGAAATTCAGTGTCATATTCTACTTCGAAAATGACGTCACTTGTCACGTGACCGATCAAGTGCCCAGGTAATATGAATATGATAAATGACCAAAGGGAAGTAATTTGAAAGGGAGAGGAAGTAATTTGCAAGGGAGATAATTTTTCGCACAAATTTTGATACGGAAAATTAAAATCTTGAATAATTTCTTTTTTCATTCATAATTTGAAAAATGTTTTTACTAAAATGATTCATTGAATGATGTTGTTTTGTATAAAAGAAGAATCAGACGCCTATATTATTTCCCTTTAATTAATCAAAATTTAAGTTCTACATGGAATTTTTTTTTTGAAGGAATTAAGAATAGATTAATGCAAGAAACATTTCTGTAAAGTTTGGTTGAAATTGGTCCAGCAGTTTTGGAGAAGAATTTTTAAAGATTTTTCGAAAATTTATTTAATTTAATAAATTGAAATTGAAGTTCTACATAGAATTTATTTTTTTGAAAGAATTAAGAAGAGATTAATGCAAGGAACATTTCTGTAAATTTTGGTTGAAATTGGTCCAGTTGTTTTGGAGAAGATAATTTCTTAAAAGATTTTTCGAAAATTTAAACCAATTAAATTATTCAAAATTCAAGTTCTGGGCGGATTGTATTATTTTGAAGGAATTTAGGAAAGATTCATGCAAGGAAGATTTCTGTGAAGTTTGGTTGAAATTGATCCAGTAGTTTTGGAGAAGAAGAATTTTTAAAGACTTTTCGAAAATCAAATTCAATTAAATTAATTAAATTTCATGTTCTGCATAGATTTTATTCTTATGAAGGAATTTGGTAGAGATTCATGCAAGGATGATTCGTGTGAAGTTTGGTTGAAATTGGTCCAGCAGTTTTGGAGAAGAAGAATTTTTAAAGATTTTTTGAAAATTTAAACCAATTAAATGAATAAAAATTCAAGTTCTGCACGGATTTTATTCTTTTGAAGGAATTTGATAGAGATTCATGCAAGGAAGATTTCTGTGAAGTTTGGTTGAAATTGGTCCAGTAGTTTTGGAGAAGAAAATTTTTTAAAGATTCTTCGAAAATTTAAATTAATTAATTTAATTAAAATTCAAGTTCTAAACGGAATTTAATTTTTTGAAGGAATTTGGAAAAGGTTCATGCAAGGAAGATTCCTGTGAAGTTTGGTTGAAATTGGTCCAGTAGTTTTGGAGAAGAATATTTTTAAAAAATGTTTGAAAATTTAAATCAATTAATTTAATTAAAATTCAAGTTCTGCACGGAATTTAATTTTTTGAAGGAATTTGGAAAAGGTTCATGCAAGAAAGATTCCTGTGAAGTTTGGTTGAAATTGGTCCAGTAGTTTTGGAGAAGAAGATGTTTAAAGAAAAAGTTGACGCACGGACGGACGGACGCACGGACGGACGGACGCACGCACGACGGACACAGGGCCATGACATAAGCCCCGCTGGCCTTCGGCCAGTGGAGCTAAAAAACAGCAATTTTGTCAAATTCTAGGGCACATAACTCATGACTTTCTGATTAGATCAGACTGAAAATCAAACTAATCCCAGATCTTATGGTCCAAAACATTGTGTCCAAGTTTTGTCTTGATTGAATAATAATTGTAGATTCTAGAGTGTAAAAAAGGTTGAAAACAGCCGAAAATGGCAATTTTGTCAAATTCAAGGGCACGTAACTCTTGACTTTCAGATCAGATCAGACTGAAAATCAAACTCATCTGAGATCTTATAGTCCCCAACATTGTGTCCAAGTTTTGTCTTGATTGACCCTTTCCCACACATTGGCGCTTTTGGATGCCCCACAAAATAAAGGCTTTGGAAAACATTGTGACAAGCAATTTCTTCATTACCCACAATGTTTTCTACCAGGAAAGACCAAAAAATGTTAAATTTTGTTCAATGGAACTTGTTGTTTGCAACACCTATGATTTTGGACTAGGCTAAAATTTTGTTGTTTGGTAAAGGGATTCTAGAGTGTAAATCTATTTATATCCTTTATCAAACTAGATAACTCTACTTATACTGAAGAAAAGTAGTGTCTGAGTTCCTTCCCATAGATTAAAGTGTCCGATGATTGGCAAAATTAAAGTCTTGTGCCGAAAGAACACCTAACTATTAACCAAATATCAAAGTTTCTACAATTTTCCAACATTAGAAGTGTTTTTATTTCGTCTTTTAAATTGGATACTTTGGTCTTTTCCGATCTTTGCCGAAGAAAATACGCTAAACTTCCGACTTGAAATTATGACGTCATACTGGCCACTGAATGACGTCATGGCGGGAAAAACGGGCAGTCATGGGTCATTTCCCGGAAAGTCTGAAATTTCTGAAAAAGTTAAATGTCCGACTTTTCTGTCATAAAGCGACTTCCCCAATCGATACTCAAAACACAGAATTCGTCCTCAATAAATGTAAGAAAAAATGTTAAAACAGGCAAAGAATAGGTCGTAAGTGAATTAAGGAATGTGCCAAAGAACGGTTTAAGTTTGTCTGTATTACTCTTACGATCGAGAAATGGATAAAAACTGAGACTTCGCTATATGACAGAAAAGTCGAACACATTATCTTTGTCAGACACCTCATGCTCTAGATTGGGGGCGGAGTCAAGCCATTGATGACGTCAATCCGTGGCAATTTTACGGAAATTGCCGATCTTTATTTTCTCGAAAATCAGTTTTTCAACGATGTAAAGAAAAGCAAATAAAACTTTTAAAACAACCGAGTTTGGCGGATCTTTTATAAAACACGTTAATTTAATGATTTTCTTCCAATATACGGTGCAATAAACTGCCAAGCTTGGTAGCCTTTAACTCTTTTTTGAATACAGCAAAAAAGTGGCAATTTAGCCAAATTCAAGGGCACATAACTCTCGCCTTTCTGGTCAGATCAGACTGAAAATTGACCTCATCCAAGATCTTATGGTCTCCAACATTATGTCCAAGTTTTGTCTTGATTGATCAATAATTGTAGATGCTAGAGTGTAAACAAACTTAAAAACAGCATTTTTTGACATTCAAGGGCAGATAACTCCGCACTTTCTGGTCCGATCAGGCCCATAATCGAACTTGTCCGAGAACTTATGATCGTACATGTTTTGGCCAAGTTTGATCAAGATTGAGTAACTTTTGTGGATGCTAGAGTGTAAACACCCCAAATGTTGACGGACGGACGCCGGACAAAAAGTGACCACAATATCTCGCCTCGAGCACTTCATGCTCAGGTGAGCTAAAAACTGCAAATCTGCATTTTCTCTATTTCTTTCAATGCTTATCCAAGTATATTTTGCTGGTTTTTTCCAACAGAAACCTCAATGCTATGAATTACTTGCAAAAGGGTTAAATATCAGCTATTTTTAGAAAAGAAGGAATCTAGACGTCCTTGAGAACTTGGTAATTTCATCTTTTTAGATCCTGGACCGATCTGATCCAAACTTTTCCTTTTTGCAGTATTATTTGCAGTATTATTTGTAAGAGTTGAAGTATTAAAATTCAAGTCTTTCTGTAGCTCACTGGCAAAGTGAAAGTCCATATGTTCCGGCATTTCCCACACTAGAACTGTCTTATTACACTTCTCACATGGCATATAATCATCTAAAGAATGGATAACTGGATTTCCCGATACTTTTGTTTTAGTACATGATGATGTTGTTGGTATATTTTCAGTTTCATAACTTGTGTGTGCAATATTCTCATTCAAATTATCTGACTTATTGTCGGTGTTATTGCAAAACCTTGTAACTCCAGCTTGATTCAAGCTGGAGTTACATGGGTTTGCAATTACACCAACATTATGTTTTTCAGTATCAGGCACACTTTGACATTGGCCCCGACTGGCACTTTCACATTTTGAAGGACTTGTATCACAGACATTGTGGACAGAACCATTATTTAAGAAATTATTTTTATTTGGGGAGAGACTTTTTTCACTCTTTTTCCTAGCAAAGAATCCTTTAATACCAGTGTATTTTTCACCACTATTCACCTTGTCTGCATATGCAACTGTACTTTTGCAATCATTCTGTTTGTCACAGGCTCCAGTATTCTGCTCTCCTTCAATTACTATCACATTTTTTGGTTCATCACTTTCAGAAAATTCACTTTTCTTCTTGAAAAACGTAGAAATAGAATTTGACTTCACATCTTTTATGATGCTTTTGTCACTATGTTTTTCACATGAATCAGCTATTTCAATAGGTTCCTGAATTTGCGATTCTGATTTTGGTTTTAAGAAAGACATTATCGAGGTCACATTTTCCTTGCCTTTCACAGATTGTGTAGAACTTATCACATTTTGTTTACACATAATCACATCTTGTGTTTGAGTTAGGTCTGTGGTATCTGACCAGCTCTGTGATGATGATGATGATGATGGAATATTAGCAAACATGGTGCCGATACTTTTTGCTGTGTCATCTTGGAACTTTCCCGCTGATATACCTAGACACAGTATGGCTGGGGTCCTGGAAAAAATATGCAATTGAACAGTCACCATTTTCAATTACAAATATCTGTTGACCAATCAAATGATCACATAAATCAAATATACAGATAAGAGGTGGTATAATCAATTCAAAATCTTTTACTAATGAGGGACTAGACCGATAACGTAGAATTAAGTCTACCAAATTAAAAATCAACTCTTTTTGAAGTACAAAAATATGTTTTAATTCTTTCTAAATTGACAGTTTTGACTTGTTCAAGCTGAATGCTAGATGACAAATTAATTGAACCAAAACTTGAAAATCTTTAAGGTAGAGCATTGAAAACATTGATCGAAAAGGAGAAAATTGATGGTTTTCAACAGACAACTCATAACTGCAGCTTGTTTTAAGCTGCAGTTTCAAGGTTTTCGTTGAAAAGCAACGAAATGCTGTTTGTCAACATTTGTTTGTGAGAATGTTAAAGTATTTCTTATTTACCAAGACGCCTGATGTGGTGGATCAGTGTTGAACTGCTGAACTAAGGTGAATGTATCATCCGCAAACTTCTTGGCATCATAGCGGACAAGAGCGCACACTCGTGATGCTGACAATGGCTTAGGTCTACAGTCATATCTGACTGACAGTGTAAGGGATTTGGCTGTCCTCTTGTTCTGAAATAAAGTTCATGTAAAACAGTCATGCAACTTATCCCTAGAAAGACAGGGTTGTGAAATGCTTGTGAAAACACTGAAGCAAAAGAAGAAACTGCTAATTATCAGCATTTTCTTCTTTTGCC